>VZTM01033359.1:0-68959 GCA_013400555.1 Jacana jacana
CGTGGGGGTTTATTACAATCATAAGTTATCGTGCTCTAGCAGTAGCTAGAGGGACTGATTTATTCTCAAATGCCCTTGGCTTGGTATTGTATATCGACTAGCGCTGCTGTCATAAATATCTTTGGGTGAAGAACTGTCTACAATTCTGTGCATAATGCTAAGCAGAGTTAAGGTTTCAAGTGTCACATACACGTGGGTTTATTTCTGCTGGAAGAAACAGGCAATTATTATGGCCCATTGAGCTCAGATTAAGCATTTCCATAAGAAAAAAAAAAAAAAAAGAAAAAAGAAAAAAAAGAGCCTAGTGCTACAATCCTTGTAAAGCTGTAAATGCAAATGGGGACCATCTCCTCTTCCATAAAAAATAATCTATGGGTTTTATAGGCATTTCTCACTCTCCTTGTCTTCTTATCCTCCAAGTAGCAAAATATTCCAAGCCGGGTAATTTTATTGAGATACAAAAGCAGCAAACCTCCAAAAATAAAACAGAACACTAAAAAAAACCAACCAAAAACAATTGATGAAAGAGTTTGTAGACAATTATGTCCCTGTGTAAAAGGGCTCCTTTAATCAATTCAGAAGCCTCAAAGTCCAATTTTCACCTTCTCTTGGCTCCAGGCTAAGGTATGTTTTTCAGCAAGATTATCTCTACTGCTCCACCAGTGCTATTATAAGGCAAATACAGGTTTTTGGGGCTTGGGGTGGAGTGCGTATTGTGGGGTTTTTAAAATGTTTTTGTTTGTTTTAAACAGCCTTAGTTATATGCCCAAAGCATGCTACAGGTCACTAATCATACCTGTACTGAATTGGCCTTTGGTTCCCAGAACCTATTCAAGGAAACTTGTGGTGCTGCAGCGTAGCCTGAAAGCTCTTCAGTTTCTGATACCCCTTGAAGTAGAAGAGCTGCACAGTGGCCTAACACCAGTCAGCACGGCAGCTTCTCCTCTTCTCCCACTCCATCTCCTGTTACAGAAGTAGCTCCCTGATTTCTCACAAAAGGTGTAGGAACAGTGGGTCTCTGGTACGCCTTTGGGACAAGTACCATGAAGAGGAAAATTGGTGTATGTTTATTTCACACCTACACAACATGACTAACCCTTGAACATTAAGGCACTGGAGCATATATATTGGAAACTGCTTTGACACGTGCTTTAATATAAACTAGGAAAAAAGGCCTCTAAGAAAGTATTTCTTACAAGTACTGTTCCAGAAAAATACTTGTGCGGTAAAGCCTCCAAATTCAGTTCTTGCATGCTTGTTCTGCTTGTATTAAAATTCTGCATGGAACAGTCCCATGGGAAACTTTATCAGTACTTAGTATTCAAATATAAACGCCTTTTATATATAAAAGACAAGCTATAGTGCATTTTTTTTAATTTCCCTGCACAACACAGTACGTATTATAAGGAATAATCAGAAGGCAACGACACTGCACTAAAAAGAATAAATGGACAGTGGGAAAAATGTAATTAAAAACAGCACGATGTTAAAGCAACAACCAGTATAGAATTAAAAGTATGTTATCTTAGAATGCAAACACGACCAGACCAAGCCTGGCGTATTACACTGTTTACTGCAGCATAAATCATTTCTGTTTCATAAACATGCTGCTGTTACGAGAATTTACTCTAGTAAAAACTGGGAACTTTGGGAAAATAAATGTTAAGTTTCTTTCCTTAAAGTCTCTATCCAGAAAAAAACAAATGAATGCAGATAATTGCATGAATACCAATTAAGTGATAGACTGAAGCTAGTGTAAATACAGGATGAAGAAATCAGATATATTTATTAATTATCTGAATATCACATACTGCCACCAGCTTTGAAATGAATTCTAAGGGTCTGCACTACCTAAAGATAAATAAAGCAGAGAATCTGATACACTGCATAGGAGACTTTTTTGAGGAAAAGATAATTGACAGAGACAATGACTAAAAACTATAGGCCAAGAACATATAATAAAATTAAGACAAGGTTTAAGTATGAACTTCATTTTACATAGAATGGTTTCTTATATTTTGAACCGAAAATTAATACTAGTCTGTTAAGATGCTAGTGATAGTGCCTGCAACTAAGGACTCAGGCAGTCACTACAAGGAGAAGGAGAGAATAAAAGACTGACACCAAGGATATCATTGGCAACAGGCATGGATTTTCAGGCAATTACCAAAGCTAGTTATGTTACCAGTTGCTACTATAGACACTGCCTACATCTTAAACATCTGGCAGGCTGCTCGCTGTGCTTGCGTGCTGATAAAAAGTTCATTCAGTCACCGATGCTTAACAAATTACAAAAAACCCCCAAACCACAGCTTCTATCTGGCAGGTCCACATTATTGGCTGAAGAGGCCATTCTAGAAGGAATTAGTCTGAGAAACAAGGTCTTGCCAGGTCAGCAAGAAGCCAGTGAGCTGATGGATATCCAAACTTTGATTTGTCCCCTTCCTCAGAATTTCTCTTTTTCTATTTTAAAAATTACTCTTTAGAGTGTTATTAAGTGAAAGAGTATGTGTATGTCTATGAATGAGTTTGATTTCTATGAGGGGATCAAAAAGATTCTTCAATATTAACCTAATCAACCCTCAGCAAATTTAATCAGGAAAACTTATTTTATTAATCTGCAGACAAAATAGGAAATCCTTAGATTTTTTTACTATTAACAATAATTTAAATTCAACTGGTTTTAACTGAGTTAATCAACAGTATCATGCTTAATTTAACTTGCCAGTATCATGTTTAATTTAGTTGGTGGGTCAACTCTTGTCTCTTCATGTATCACTACCTAAAGCTTGAAATTTTGGTGGATGACTTAATTATTTAAGAAATACACTGTTACTTACCTTTAGCAATTGGGAGAGACCTGCAAGCATATAAATGCAAGATGCAAATTAATCACTAGAATCCACATGTTTTACACTACTCCGGATTTTTCCAGGAATTTTCCTAGAACTCTGCCCCTGAGATGGGGTCTGCAATTTGTGATCATTGCCTACCTGCTTCTCTGGAAAAACAGGAGCCTGGCGAAGCCCGCACCCATTTCCCATGTCAGTGACCCCACTGTTGTCACTGTTCGGCAGTGCAGGGTGTTGGGCTGCAGAGGAGCCCTGGATCTACTCTCTGTGCTGGGCTCAAGTATAATATCATATAGCAAACCAGGAACCCCATCCGGCGGCCGAGGAGAGCAACGCTGCCAGAGCTTCCCATCCCACCAGCAGGGAGCACAGGGCTTGATAAATTAGAAACATGGATGCAATTGCTCTCAGACAGTCACGTTGTGCTACAGCTGAACGTGGCTAATTGTGTGCAAGGCTGTTAGTGATGAGAAGTGCCCACAACAGGAACTCTGCACAAGTATGACTTGCACACTCTGTATCTGCATTCACACACAGCTCAAGTAATTCTGAATACCCTTGGCTCAACTTTGGAACTTCCTTCCCTTGAAGGAACTGTTTTCTCAATAGCCAAAACTCCTTTCCTTCATGGGGAGATGTACCTTTCAGGCCTTGGAAGTATTTAACTTAGCTCCCTATTTCTCCAAGGCTAGCAATGAAACAGAGGCACTAAACTAAAGTTTCTTAGATTCTTTGCAGCATTGGTATCCTGAGGGGAAAGTGTTTTATTCTGCACGATATTCAAATCCAATAACCACACAGGCAAAGGAAGGGCACAGTACCTTAATCTCCTCTCCTCAACAGCTTAACTAACTAAAGAAGATGCAGTGCCTTGCATTCAATAACTGCTCAGTGCTTTTACTTGTCCTCAGAATGCATTACAAAGACTGTCAATAAACTTTAATTAGCAATATATTTTTAGTGGCAGTGCTACAGTTTGCCGCAACGAAACATTTCTCCCAAGAATTTCAAAAGCTTTGCTAAAGAAACCTTGACACTTAGTAGTGAAAGACATGTAGAGATTGCCATATAAGAGCATCCATTAGGGCAGTATATTCTTCTCACTCAGAAGTAAGAAGGTTGCCTTGAACAAATAAGTCCCATTTAAAATATTCTTTGCTTTTCTGTTAAGAAAATGAACAATCATATGAAAAAATCAGGCGCACCTGACAAAGTCAAACATTTTCTTTCACCTTTTAGTAAGACCACAACAATGGCCCTGCTGTCCTAAAAATAGAAAAGTAGAAGGAAACATTTAAACTTGTGTACGTATGTGCACGTGTACGCTCACCCATGCTCATTTTCCAACTAAATGTCACGTTCTTCAATGACCTCTATGATAACAAGCTTGAAATTGTAGCTTCAAAATTCTATTGTATCTATACCTTTTGACATAATTTTAATGATGCAGTGCACACAAGCCTTATGCATAGAAGTGCTGCTCCCGACGTCTCTAAAACACTTTGTGATGAGCTACCCTCAGATGAGGTAAACTGTGACCTGAAACCCTGCCAGTTTAGAAGACAGATTTATTTTTTTTTTACTATATATACAGGAAAGATCTAAACACCATCTCTTTTTCCAGTAAATATAACCTCTTTTCTTCTTCATATAGCTATACTTACCTTCACTTTCCTGCCATATCTTAACCCAGATTGAAGGTCATTGAGGACAAAGAGTTCCATCTATGAGTTCTCTTGTAGATATCTATCTATAGCTCTATATACAAGGGAAACAGGAGAGAAGGATCTCTCCCACCTATATGTGTGTCTATATGATTTCATTGTGCCACATCAAGTAACTATTAATAATTTCAACAGCACACAGTAACAGACATGTTTAATATGATAATTAGCACGCGCAGTTTAAAGGGGACGTTGCGTCCCCATCCGCACGTGAGCAATGCCCACAGGGCGCTGGTACAGCCTGGGTGTGCAACACAGCGCAGCTGTAGCCTCAAGAAATTCCTAACAATTCTTTGCTGCTTTTGCACCTCAACAGATTGTGTACAACTTACTTTACTAAATTTTGTGATGGGATAAATATGCATAATTACTCGAAGTCATTTTGACCTGCAGTTTCTTTCTTCTTTTTTTTTATTTTCTTTTCTTCCTTTTTACTTCCAAAAATGCTATTTGCATATAACACCAAGAACCAAAGGAAAACCAAAGTTCCAAAGCAAGTTCCACAACTGTAAGAGGATGTATATTACCTAAGAGGTGGTGGGTCAAGTTCTTCAAACTGAGAATCACTCCCTTTTTAGCCGGTCAGCTCTGATTGTAAAGAATTACTTTCATTTAAGCAGGATTAAACAATGTATCCCACAGAAATAATGTGGAATTCCTCAAAGCTGTGATGTATGTGACCCTATGGGGAAATGAGAATGGGAGAATTTAAAAGAGCAGGAACAATGTCATCATGTTCTGTGCGGTTAAATCAGATTAATCACCCTCTAGTCCAGTGGACTCAAGATCCAAACAAACTCATTATTTTTAAGATAGGTAGTCTTCAGGTTTAGCAAGTTTTCAAGCCTGGGATTAGTTTATGAGCGGAATTGATTTTTAGTGTTATGATGTAGGAGCCATTCTAGTCTGCTAACTACTTGAAACACTGAGATCAATTCTGAGAGTAAAACATCAATTACCTCACTAACTGAGACAGGATAAGCAGCAATTAAAAGGGTAGGGGATGCTTCTCTGCATTAGGTTGTCTAGTTTTTCAGTGTATCATAGCAAGTGTTTTGATTTCTAATTGTGCCTAGAAACCTGAATTCAGGCCTTTTACATCTGTTATGTCTATTCTAAGACAGGGTTGTTTCATACTAGGTAAAAATTCCCAACATGCCTCAAACATGCACATATCATTAAAATTAATAATTAATCCCCCTTGTGAAAAGATACTTTTGCTTAAGAACTCTTACCTAGGCTCAATCACACAGTAATCTTGATCATTGACAAGTAAGTCTGACCTATGGCATTTTTGGTATCTGACACTCATCACAAAGAAGTAAATCTTGAAGGAACTAAGCACCCCTGGTTAAAATGCAGCTTTTGTCCTTCATCTGCTGGATGGCACGAAGGTCTCAATTTCTGACGTTTAGGAAGCTGGTGGGATAGTCCTGAAAGCCTAGAAACAACTAGAAAGTGGAGAGCACAGTATGGAAACAGTGTGCTGCTTCCTAACACCAAGCAGTACAGACAAGCCTCAGAACAGGTATGGCACAAAAGCTCCAGTCAAAATCCACAAAGGCTCAGAAACAGCAAAAGTCTTATTTAAGTGACCAAACAGGCGAGGTATTGTTGCGTAGCTGGAGCTGGTTATGAACAAGGTGCTGAAGACATGGTCATTAGATTTGCCAGATTAACAGCAATGGGAAGATCTCCAGAGTGTATTTGACTTAATAATGTCCCAACAGTTTTCTCTAAGCTCCTTCCTCTCCGCTCCAGTTACCGGGACACAGATGGGGTAGGATTTCAGGGAACCGAGTCTTCCACTCAATGCAGGAACCCAACTACAGCTCCCAGCACCTGCAGCCTCCGAGCAGCATTGCCAACAGACTGTTAGAGCTGGAGACCCCAACCCACAGAGATTCTGTGGCTCTAGAGCAACCGCAAGATAAAGGTCTGCCCGTTTTTTAAAGGATTATAAAAAAATCACCTTCGTTCTAATTAAAGGCAAAATCTGGTTTTAGACAAGTTTCCCATAAAATTCTAATTGTTTTTTTCCTTTCCTCAGTCTCAGCTCTCACTGTACCTCCATCTGGTCCTTGATAAAGATAAAGCCCTCCTGTAAAACAGTGCAAACCTTCTAGCACCTAACCTTGGCAGCTGTGTGAGAGCATGACAGGTTACAGCTGCAAACTACCAAAGACACATACTGCTTGCTCAGTGTATGCTTTGCATTCTTGCAAGGTTCAATAATTGGTTAAAATACAGCATTCTTCAGCAAATAGAGAGACCTAAAATACATCACAGAGAAGTCTTGGTTTTTTCCCAAATCCTTTCACTTGATTCCTGGAATTCACATGTGTACATTTAGCAGCCTGGAGACTTTTGACTTAGAACACTGCAACAAAGGGAAAAAACAACCAACCAAGACCTTTCATCTGTCCAAGTCAGATATACATCAATAGCGAGGGTTATTTTCACCTGAAGGGAAAGAAAAATGCCTTATGAAAACAACTATTTGCAGGCATCTATTAAACAGATTTTTTTTTTAATTTCCTGCATATTTTTTATAGTTGTTCTCAGTTCTGTTGGATTCCCAGAGCTGAATCTACTGAGTAAGCAGTATTCCACCATATTTTATAGCGTGTGTGTGCGTGCGGGGTTTGCATTCTAAGACTTGGGCCAACATTGATTTTATTTCCTCTGAGTATTTTATAGTTATTAGACCGCAATAAATTTTTCTTAAGTCTGGATTTAAATATGCAAGCCAGGATGGAAAGGTACTGAATCTATACTATGCTGTAAATTTAGTTTATTTGTGATTTTTTTTTTCCTGTTACAGTTAGGGTGGGAATAACTGCGTGCTTAGCTTATGTACCAACCCGACTCCTCCGAAAAACCAAGGGAGATTTTGCAACACCAGAAACAGACTGGCACTGCTGGTTTAGTCTGGCCTTGCACCTCACCAGCTATTTTCTTTTTTTATACAGAGAGAACAGTGTTGCCACCATCTGTCTTTAGAAAAAAAAAAAAAAGAAACTTAAAAAAAAGAAGGGGAAAAAAGGGTTTTTTCCCCCCAAAGCAAAATGAGGGTGGGGATGGAAACGCAAGTGCGTGAGCATTATAATGGAAAACGGATCGAGTGAAACATGAAATAAACCAAGGAGTAAGTTCTTCTGAATTTTAAATAGCTTTGCTATCATTAGCTAAATATCCATCTCTGTGAGAAGCAAGACAGAGAAATTTGGCATTTCACAGGGGTCAGGGAGAGTGGGGAAGGAGGATGAGAGTCGCTTTTGTTTTCATTTCATAGTTCTGAACCGATTATATAAGAAGTATAGCTATAATCTCTTCTTTCTGAGAAGGAAATAAGTTCACCAGCTATCTGGGTATTAAAAAAAATTCTTAAAGATTTCTTACATTCTTGTTGTACATGTCATGTTCCAACTTCAGAAATGCGGAATGCCTGGGGCCCAGAGAACAGGAAAAGAACTATTTTTCATTACTGGTTTATATGAAGTCTCTCTCCTATGTCTGGAATTATTTCTCTAAAAATGAAAAAAAGAATACCACAGTCCATTTTCACTGGATTTTACCCCTTGTAGTGCCCAATAACCAAGTTTCAAAAGCTATTTTTCCTCTGTTGTTTAGAGGCAATGAGGAACACACGAACAAGCGCTTTGCCAGACATGCTAGAAAATTCCCTTCCTACGTGGCTTCAGTAGTCAGCGCTTACTTAACCAGAAACCCTCAACTTTCACCAGGATAACACAGATTAGATCTTCCTGAAAGTACTAAATATTTTCCTGAATGAATTGTTAGCACCCGGTCACTTCTGACAACAGCTGCTAAACTGATTTAAGGTGGCATCAAAAACACTGCGATCTGGTGGAGCTGGAATGATTTTAAGCCTAGTTCTAGGTGCCTGAAGTGTCCTAATTTTGTCTTTTCTCCCTTAATGAGCACTCAGGACTGACTTGCACATTAAAAAGCAGGCTAGTCCATTTGCAGTACATTTAGAGTAACCATCCTTGCCCATACACACTAACTCACTTACATACTCTAGAAGCTCTCATCTGGGGCATCTGGGAAACGCCACGTGCGTGACTTCACACAGAACAGTTAAAATACTAATATATTAATGTTTACAGTCTTGCCATCATTCCACAGTGTTCACTGTATTCAAAGATTTTCTTCCAACAGCCAGAAGTTTGTTCCCAGTGACCACCAGTAGAATGTTGTCACATATATGTTGTAGCACAGTATTATGATATACAATACCAGTGACAAAAGATACCTTAACCGCCTACATTCAGTGCTAAGGACATCCCACAATAGGAGGAAATAACACAGAAACCCCATAAATACATAACAATGTACTGAGATTAAGAATCAGAGTCTAAGTTTCAACATGAGAGCAATTCTGCTGGTAAAGAGCAAAAAAGCTGAACCCCCAGTCAACAGTCCCTCCCAATGGTACCCAGATGAACACGTCACTTTGTCAAAACTCTGAGAAAAACAAGCAGGTTGTCAGCATAACTGAAGGTCATTTTGATGACTTTTATCACTCTGGAAACATTTAAAAAGGCCACCTTTCTTTTCTTGCTTTCCAGAGTCTGTATTTAAGAGACAAATGCAGCAAAAATCATCAGAGTGGGAAAAAAACCCAAAAAAGAGGAAATATTCTGCTTTCTCTTTAATATCAAGATTGCGTTAATTGATCCCAGTAGAGTCCCTGATTGCTAGGCTATCTCAATTAGCTCGCTGAGGTCTGTATTTGGATGATCTTGCCTCTGCTAATTACAGATGAAACAATACTTCAGGGGAGGGTAAAATTGCTCTCTTTTCCCGGGGAAAAACATTAGCACCTTTTCAAGTACTTGCAAGTCTGTAAAACCTTCCAGGGCCACCATCTGTGTCACAAATTTTATTTCAAGAGCACAACACAAATTAGCAAATGTACTGTTACTGCATATGGCAGGAAAGAACAGCATCTAGTCAGAGCAGTTCCATGGAAGGGATTCCCATGGAAGAAGCAGTTTCCAAACCTGGTTCTTCACCTCCCCACCCTGTTTCCTGTGCACAAAGTTTTTAGCTGTATGTGAAACCTTAAAAAACTCGAAGTGGCATATAACACAGTCCTCAAGGTACCACAGCTACCATTGCAGTAGTAAGGAATCATCTGCAAAGATATAGACACCTATTTAATGGTGTTAAACTGCCTAAGTTCCTTTGTTATGAATACACCACGGTGTTAACTTCACAGATGACTGGTGGCATCTAGCAACTTCTTCAAGAGAGAACAATGCATTACAAATAGGTATTGCTGTTGTCAGTTTGTTGGTTTAGGTTGGATAGCCTTTAGGTTTAGGTTAGCCTAAAGGCTATCCATTAGTAGCTCAGACTTAACAAAAAGTGCCTTCGTTTTCCTTAGTATTGAGGTGTTTTGACTTTTTGCCTCAAATTACTGCAGTAATCTAAAAGAAAGGGAGGAAAATACCTGACCTCTTTCACTTAAGACTTTATAGAATTATTCATAGCAGCTTACATGTCTACTGGGATTACTCAAAACTTGAAAAGAAACTCAATATTTCTGTTCTAATATAGCATGTACAGCTCTCCAGCAATTATAAAACACACTGCTCGGTACTTTCTTTAACATAGGCTGGCTTGAAATTAATTGTCCTGGAAAGAAGTAAGGTCTGGTAGATCTCATTTACTGCTGGAATGTAACTTGAATACAGTTTTCATGTATTAAAATAATTCCCTAGTGGCAAAAGGAAATGAACAAAGACTTGGGGAAGGCAAGGGTTTGTTCCACAGCAATTATTTGCCATCACAGAGCTTGAACTCCCCTTTTATGTGTAACACTAACTGTTAACGCTTCATGCAATCAAAAATATGTTTAGAATATATACACTGCACCACGCCTTTCTCACAGAAACAGATGCTACTAAAATCTAGTCTGGTAATATTACAGTCACACTTTGGTCACCTTTTCTTATTTTTTTGATTAGACTGAAGTATTTTTCAAGGTAAAAAAGTCAGAACGTGAATTTTTTTCTTACAGAGAAACAAAAATATACAGTCTTTGCTGCCAGCTCACTTAAGCAGCCTGAAACCAATTTCAGGACTTATTAATCACTTATTAATCCCATTTTCAATTACACTTGTATATTGAAAACAAACACTTGGAAATATTTCAAAGCTTTAGGATAAATTACCTCCTCAATCTCATCCCTGTATTCCCATTGTAACCACATGAGGAATGTTGTTTCTTTACTCATTTTATTCCCCACAGGTGTAATCAACTGCAGAGGGGAAGAAGAAAAGTCCTGTGCAAATACTGGCTGATAGAGTTTCCTGACAGTGCTGAGAAAATTGCACTGCATTCCAAAGGAAACAGGAGATGTGAGCTGAAGCCTTAAAGCGTTGGCAAAAGCCACTGCATGGGGACATTAAAGTGAGCTGCTGGGCTAGTACTGATCACCCAGCCCCGGCCAGCTTCCTGAGCTCACTGCTCCCGACTCAAAGACGCTTAAGCAAGATAGGCAGAGCTCAGCTCTGTCACTGGAGTTGTATCCAGGGTACCTCAACACACAGGAAGGGCAATCCTTTTGTTTGCTTGCCATTTCCTTAATAATTGTCCCCAAGCTTCTCTGACTCAGCAAGAGAAAGATAAAAACACAAAAAAGCACAAGAGTAGCAGTTATTTTGTTCATGAAAAAACCTCTACATCTGCATGTAGAAACGGTATCGGGTTCTACTGAAGCGTGTCAAGGAGTATGTAGTGTCAAAACCTCAGTCCAATTTACACACAAACACTTGTATCTGGAAGGTGGTAAATTTTTGTAACTGAAACATAACAATACCCATCCTGTACTGGAACTAAAACACCCAACCATTTCCAGAAGGCAGAGCAGATTGATCTACAGATGGGTTTAGGTGCTTCCTCAGTTCCTCAGTGGTATTTGCCTTTCTGTAATCTCCCAAACCCACACATAAACAACAGCCCTTGTACTCCCTGAATGTTGAGCAGCTCCAAGACCAGTCATCGATCTTTCCCCCCTGCCCAGAAAGAAACAATTGATAAATACTGCTGACAACAGGGGAGGGTGAAATAAGCAGCACCACGGCTCCACTGTTCCCTTCAATGTTCCCTTCCAAATAGAGCAGAAAAAGCCATGCTTCCCTGATGACTCTGCCCCAGGAGAGGGCAGGACTGAAGAGCCTTCCTGAAGCAGGAACCCCTGAGTGTTCCTGCCTGGTCAGTGCAGGCCTGCAGCATCTTCCACGAAAAGCTGGGCCTTGAAACAAAAAGTCAAGCCAGTGACAAAGTTGGGTCAAAATAACAATGGGTAGGCTCATATGGGTAAAATTAATAATAAAAATTAAGTACGATTCCTAAAGTAATAGCAAAGTCAGTATTTTAATGAACAAAGTGTCTTTCAGTTCTTACCACTGTGACAAACACTATACAAGGGTTGTTATTACAGTAGGCAGAGCACCACTGATTCCAAACTTGAGCTGCTGTTCTTGCCCCAGTCAAGGTGTGAGACTGAGCAGGCTAGTGGCCATAGGGAAGCAGTTACTCAGGTGGGCTACACTGGAGTTCTCTGTAGGTCTGTTACGTATATTATTTTTCCTACCAGGTCTTTAAGCCTGTATCAAGTCCAGTTGATTTTCAGCATGGGAAACCAGTGGCTCTCAATTCAGCACATGGTCCTTTCTCTTGTAGCCAACAGTGAGAAACCAGTTTATAAATTGTTAGAATTTCACAGTAAACTAGATACCTCGCACACATCTTAATATTCATAGTTTGCTTTGATTAAAATACAAAGTTTCACATTAATTTAACGATTACCCTTTATAATGCAGACAAGTTGCAGTGTTTGAGTGCCACTTAACTTAGTGTTTAATCAGGAAAACGACTGTGGCACTGGCCGATTAGGCTGGCTCAACTGCTGCCCGCTCAATTTTTCCCCATAATTGCAGGATATACTTTATTGTGACAGGGGCCCGAACAGTGGAATTCCAATATGCTATACATCAGGTTCTCCCTTATTGGATTAGCGAGATGTGGCATCATTACCGCTGCACTTTCATGCCTGTCATTGATCGCGTCGTTCTTTCTATTTCACAATTAATGCAAGTCAGCTAGATTGATCAATCTTCTGATGAGTTTGGGCCACAGTCAATATATTCTTATGGCTCTGTGCTACTGATCTGTATGTTTTATAGCTGTGCCTAAGGATTTGTCATTCTGGCTACAGATTTTCTTGGGGTTTTTTTTAGATACTTCTGCTCCCACCTTGCTCCCTAAACCACAAAATATTTATGAATTACTCATGTCACAGAAAAAAAAAACAAGGGAACGAGAAAGTCACTAAATTCATCACTGGAAAGAATTTTTTTTTTAAAAAATGACACTCTTGGTTACAACCAGTCTGAGAGCTGAATTTTGCACTTCAGTGCACTGAGCTTCTAAGGAAATGCAGACATTTCAGAAGACTGCAGCTGTTTTCACTCCTGGTTTAGACATAAGAGCACGTTAATGAAATGTGGCAATATGTTAATAACTTGATCATTACTATTTTGCTAGCACTGTAACAATTCTAATGATTTTTTAAAAACTTATTCTTCTAAAGGGTAGATAAATGTGCAAGAAAGTCTCTCTCCATAAGAATGAAATGATGGGACACTGGGAGAAACAGTGAGCTGCAATATTGTTTTGTACCATTCTCCCGTTACCCTATAGAATCATTCAGGTTGGAAAATCCCTTGGGATGATCGAGTCCAACCATCAGCCCCACTCTACAAACTTCTCCCCTACACCAGATCCCCCAACACCACATCTCATCGACAAACGAACACACTGAGGTATGGGGACTCCACCCCCTCCCTGGGCAGCCCATTCCAGGCTGAGAAGAATTCTTTCCTAATGTCCAGTCTAACCCTACCCTGCCGCAGCTTGAAGCCATTCCCTCTCCTATTGCTAATGACCCACGAGACCAGCACCAACCTCTCCACAGTGTCCTTTCAAGCAGTTGTAGAGAGTGATGAGGTCTCCCCTCAGCCTCTTCTACCTCAAACTAAACAGTTCCCCCCATGTCACAACCATAATTATCCATAATTGAATTTTTTCTCTACTGAGAATAATACTGAATTACTGTATTTCCTAATAAAACATAGCCTAGGCACAAAAATACACTGCTGGGCAACTTCTGAGTTTCTTTTTTTTTTTTTCTTTAAACTACATGTTTTTTCTCTGGCTACTACAGAATGTATCCAGACTCATACCTGTGTTTTGTTTTTTTTTTCTTAAATCCACCAAAAAATAGTTTGAAAAAATTGAAAAAAAAAAAAAGGAAATAATTCATCCAAACAACTTACAGCTTGAAGGAAGCAATGGTACTGCAAGTGCACTATTACAGTTCCATTTTCCTTCATCTGCATCCTAGCCTGACGTACACGCTGAGAAGCCTCAATTAACAAAAGCCGCAACATTTAAATATCAGAAAATGAATGAACTGAAACTTGACCAAAGGGTAAAGGTTTATAATGGATGCATTTGGACTCCAGTTTGGACTCTCTGGACTGGTTTGCACATTGCACACCCAATGCACTCCTTAAACAAAGAGTAATTGCACTTTTTCATTGCTCCTTCTTCTCTAGTTGCCGATGCCAGTACTGGTGGCAGTCATTAGCAATGACAATTACACTGTCATTTTGTGACAGCAATACCACATTTTTAAATACTTTTTTTTTATTTAGGAACCTAAACCTACAGATAAAAACAATGATAACAAAAATCATAACAATTTCTTCCAATTAGAAGAGCAATACAAATACAACCACTGAAACAGTTTTCTGGTGAGCCCTGAAAATACCGATAAAAGAATCAAAAGCAGCACTGTCTGACAGTCATAAATGCTCTGTTAAATATAAAACGTGTTTTATTCAAAGCAAGTAATGTGTTTCCTTAAACACACTGCCTTGGAGGAGAGCAGGCATTTTAGATTATCCATACATAATTCAGTTCCGCTGGAAGTGCTCTACCTAAACAATTTTCCATTACGTTTTCTAGTAAATTTGGAATATAAAAGACAGAGCTTGCACCTTAAACTGGGCTAATATAATACAACACTGAACTGTTATATAGTTTTCAAAAGTACTTTTAAAAGCAGAGAGCAATGTTTTCCCACTGAAGTGTGGGTGCTTTGTCACCAGTGCCAGTCAGACGAGCATCACTGCCAGGAACCATCGTTTTTCTCCTTTAAGAATAACATGGACTGAGAAACATGCCCAATAATTTAAAGCTTATTTAAGTCTTGAATTAGTTCATGAATCTATATTTAGGCTACCTACATATATGGCCTGGTTTTCAGAAATGCAGAGCACAGCAAATGTTAGCAAGTCGCTGTACCTAAATGTGCTCACACCTTTGAAAAACCAGGCCATTATATTTAGATGCCTAATTATGGGTGCAAGATTTGAATGAACTCCAAATTTTAGCCTAGAAGAACATATATTACGTCACAGTTGTTTTGTAGTTGCTTTAAGGTATGACACACAATGGGAGATAACTGGTATTTGGGTCTAAGTGGAAACCTCCCCCCTGAAAATTGATTATCCATATGTTACTATTTAATACATTGGGTGCTTAGGGAGAAAAAAAAAAATCCTATTTCTATTAAAAAGTGTGCAGTATTTATAGCTAGAAAAGGAAACAAATTAACTTCCTATTTACTTCCATTACCAGAAGATTTACACTATACACAGAAAGCTGCATTAAGTTTCAGGAAATCGAGCCATGAGATACCAAATTAAGACCTTCCTAGAAACCAAGTAATAATGATGGTGTTTTCCTATGGCAGATACCCTGGCTTTAATTTACATTGCACTGTATTTAAAGGAAATTGGAGAGCAATCCCAAATTTTGCAACTGAAAGATTAAAAACGAATTTTTTTATGTTAACTAGCAATCCATTATTAGAGGAACGTCTCTGCCATAAAGAAAGTTACCTTTGAAAATTAAGGTGCTTTCTCCAACTTTCCTATCCTTTGCTTTTCATACCTTCAAGAGGGAATCAGCTGTCGTCTTTTTTCTATATATTCACCAAACAACTTAAGCAATGCTGGGCAAAAGTTAAACCAAAATGTTTTGGTTTTGACATTGGTGCAGCCAATCTGGCTAGCCTTTCAGAGCAAATCTGCTTTTCTTAACCAGTTCCTTTGGAAAGAGACTGTGGGCTCCACAATCCTATTGGTACTGCACAGATCTCTTTACATCCGCTGGTAGAGAACAGCTACACTTGATTTAAAGTCTCAGTGAGAACAATCAGAGGCCAAACCCTCTTCCTAATCCAGACTCGTACATCACTGGCTTTAAGGTGCTCTTTAAAACAGAGTGTGAATGCTAAAGCGTGCATCTTTCTCTCTGTATTTTTGCGTATCACTTAGGTAAATGTAGTTGTATTTATGTTTTCAGTAATACAGTAGGAGAAAATTCAAAATACTACATTTTTAGCTTTGTTGTGATTTATCACCTTTGTCTTGGGCTTGCCCCTTGAGCATCACTGAAGTCTTTGAAAAATCATCAGTAAAGCAATGGAGTGCGTCAAGAATTTGAATGGATGTAAATTCAGTCACTTCCAAGAAAACACTGCACAAAAAGTCTGTCCTCCATTACTGTATTTGTAATCAAATCTAGCAATGAGCATTTCCTAAAGCCATAAACCCTCATTTGTCTTTTACAGTAGAAGAAATAAACAGTGTAATTTTGCTTTCAGATTGTCTACAAAAATGATAGGAAAAGAGTACTGCAGGCAGCAGAGTTTGTATTATATACAATAGAAACCCCAGTGCCCCCACCTCATCTTATGGCTTGTTTAGTCCTTGCCCAGGAGAGGGGCAGAGTCCCAGCGCGTAGGCATGCAGCCAGTGACATGCACAGCTCCAGTAACAGGACACACAGCCTCACCTTCCATTTCTACCTCCTGAAATAAATGTTTATCACTTTTTCAGAGGGAACGACTTCACGCAAGTAATTTATGAGGTAATACACATAAATGCTCCGAGCACGGGAAAACACAGCTTTCAAATAATGCAGAGAAACTTGTGTCTCCCAGGACTTTAAAGGCTTTGTCAGGGTTTCTCTTTTGCAGGGGTATTGTATGAATACTATAAAATGCAGTAGAAAGCATTAAGTAATCTATACTTCCTTCTGAATTATAGATGTAATCAAAATGAGCAAATAGACAACATCAGTCTTCACCATGCCTGTCTTTCTACAGAATTTAAGCTGAAGCTCCAGCTTCTGTGCTCCCTGGGTTTTATGCTCTCTCCTTTGTTTACCTAAGGGACTCCGAGTTTCATAACCTATCATAACACAGCACAAAAAAAGGGATAAACCTGAACGGTTTTCTCCAAAGGCACAGATCAAATTTCCACCAGCAGCAGCACCATGAATAGGCTTTGGTACCAGCTTAAATTTATATTTCACTGCTTATGTTTCAACACCAATTTTAATGTTTGCTTAGCTTCCTTCTAGAAACAGAGCCAGTGTCATTAAATCAGAAAGTGGAATTCTGTTACAGAAATCATAATTATTACAGCTTAACCTAAAACTGCTAATGTAGGCTTTTCTTTCCTCTAATTCTGCAGACAGAAAAGCAGTTTCCTGTGGCTCACTCATCTGACAATACCCTTAGACCAATTCCCATGATTCCCTCATCACGGGCAGATACCATTTCAACAGATGTCAAGAACAGCTAAGTGCACTTAGGCCTATTTGTTAAATTCCTAGGGGGAGGTAGATTGGCGAAATTCATCCTGTAATTAAACCGCATATTTCTTTCAAGCTGCCTCTTCCCTCTTCCCTTCATAATCCCTCTGCCTCGCATCAAATCATTTAGGCACTTATTGGCTACAATCAATACAATATGAGATACATTAATTTAGTCCCTGGGAGAGTTGCTGGGAATGGGCGGTATTGCTCTGCGAGCATTCCGAAACGTTCATGCGAGCAGGCTATCGACTGCAGCACTCTAGCACTTAGAGTCAGCACGGGCAGATTTATGACAATTCCATACTGTGTGCCCACAGCCCTGCTCTGCAGCCAAACAGACATAAATTGCACTGAAAGGGGAAACACTAAATATATTACCTAATGCACACAAATGCTAAATAGCACAAATCACCGTGGCGATTTGGAATGGTTGCACAGAATCTGAACAATTAAGCTCAAGCTTTCCATATGTTCAACTACCCCTTGTGAGAGCAAAATCAGGACTGGAAAGAGGCACTAACGAGGGTTCTCATTTACAGACCTGGACTTCAAAGGAACAGCTTTCACTTAGATTTGTATCTTGCCTTTTAACTTGTAGATCTTCCTCTGAGGAAATGGCTAGGATTTGGTTTTGTCTTCAGAGAATTAAGATAGGGTGAAGCTATCTCTTTTTTTTGTAGAAAGAGGAAATAAAAAGAAATCTGAAATGAGGTTAGGTGTTTTTTTTATTAAGGATATACTATTGCATTTTTTTTTATTTACAAGCAGATATATAAACCAAGTCCCTAACACGTAGCTGGGAAACTGAGGACTTGGAAATGTCAACAAAAAAATCATATGAAATGCTTCATAAATCCCAAGTGTGCAATGCATTGGGCAGCTGACAGTATGTACACCCGACTGCCTGTCACTTGCAATCAAAATTATATTTGTAACAGTCATGATAACAAAACCAGGTCCCCACACAGATGACTAACGTGGCAAACTCACTTGGGAAGCGAGGAAGAAAAAGCCACCCAACACTTCATTGGATTATTTTGCTGCAACTGCAGAAAGATAATTTATCAGACAAAAGTTCTGTGCACTAGTATATGTATTTCACAAGTAGTGAACTAATTATGAACCCTTTTCTCCGTTTTAAAATGAGCATCCTTGATAATTTTGTGATTAACACATTCCCATTTAGATTGCATGGTACTGTCCAACTGAGTTTGTTTCCCATCACAGCGCGATGAAAGCCCTTGTCTTCAGGGTGTGGGTGCAGTTTCTGCAGACGCCGAGGAGTACAGGAGAGCAAGGGAGGCAGAAGGGGATGAGGCATCCCAGCCCTGGGAAGACCTCAACACCCTCCGCGGCAGAGGCGGAGCCCTGGCTCTGCATGCTCTCCTGAACTGGGGTTCTCAAAGGTTTGTTTCACACATTTTGCTCCTGCTCCGTATATATTTGCATGGTTTCATGTATTTAGGATTTGACAGGACCGTTTCTTTTCTTCCTTTTTTATTTCTATTTTACGTCTTTGGGTTTTGTTTTGTTTTGTTTAAACATGAGAGCTGTTGCTTTATTGCCTAAATGGGGTGGGAAAAGCTGTTTTACTACCCAGGTTCTCCTATGACCTACACTATATTATGATTAAAACAGTCACAATCTGTCCAGGAACTGCAGAAAAAGTTATAGGTACCAAGAGGTCATCGTTCTGTAATGCAGTGAAGCAAGTAAATGCTAGGAAAGAAAATATAAAATAATGCTTCCAGTGTTTTATAAGGGATTTGCATTCCTTTAAAACACATTATTTCTCATTGACTAAAGCTACTTCCGAGTTTAAATTGGTAACATCAATTACAGTTTCAGCACACACACACACAAAGGAGAAAACATAACCGTTTTACCATTTACAAGGTTAATTTGCATGGAGCCTCATCTTTCTAATTGGGGAAGAAAGCCTGAACCATTGCCATTTATACTGGTGACTTTCAGTAACTTAATGAATTTCTGGGAAATAGTTTTTTGGACTTTTACTTAACCAGATTTTCTTTCAGCTCCACAACTTCGTACAAGTCAGCCACCTACTTGACCCCCACTGCTGCTGAGCTTTCTCTGACTATAACCTGCTGTCAAAGGGGCACCTACTGATTATTCCCATCAAAGCTCATGGGATTGGGGATTTTTGCCTTTTTTTTTTTTTTGAAAGTCATCTTCTATTCCTCATTCATCTCTTAAAAACTAACAGTTTCATGGACATTGCTCTCATAAACATTCTCTTTGTCCCATGGGGATCAGGCAGGAGCATGGATTATATTCAGATGAACGAGAACGCTCAGAGCAATACAAAATACGGACGTGAATGGACTTTTCCATCCTCCCACTTAGGAGGTGGCTGGAGGGGGGGCAGTAACCTTAGATTAAGGGGAGCAGTTTGTTGTTCCCTGGGTGAACCTGAAAAACTCCTGATTTGGGGACTTAGATTTCACGCACAACTAATTGAAGGAGAGTTCTCTCAAAGCAGATAATTCCTCGTTCAGAGCACTCAAGTTTTTACCTACGTGAAGACAGTTTGTACACACAATGTACAAGCAGCCTTCCCATTTCTCAAAAACGGGGAGGAAAGAAAAAAATCTCTTACCAAAAAGTGCTGAAAAAAGAAATACAAAGTGCATACTTTCCATATGGAAATACACTGCCTTAACCTCATGCCCCTGAGATGTACAATTTTCCTATTAATTTCTTAATTTCTAGAATACTTAAATGTTATCATCCAGCAAATTTTATTTTACTTTACTTTATTAGAAATATTCTCAAACTCTCCCCGGGGAAAAAGTACAGTTTAAAATTGCTTACATCTTTTTAAAAAGTGAAGTATGCTTTTCTCTTTCATCTTTTCTAATCTTATTTTAAAAGCTTGCAGTAAGTGCTGACTTAGCACTGCAAACATAATTATTCCAAATGTCTTTTTTTTTCTGGTATTTTTTCTAGGTGTACATAATTGTTTCCTACCTTTTTTTACATTTTACTTCTGGATGCCATGAAGATTTGCAAACAGAAAAAAAACACCAGCACAAGAGAAACCACACTGGATACACCTGCTTAATGATGATAATTAGGTTACTGCTAATTCATATAGCTGCTAGTGCAAGCTGGGTAGGTAAATAACTAAGGCAGAGAGCTTCAGATCAAAAATAATTAGCCAGAGTTTTTTAATATTACTTTGAGGACAACAGCTTCATTCCATCTGCCCCCCTTTTGTTATTTTTTCCCCCTCCAGGTAGTCATTTCATAATTACTGGAGTAGTGAATGAGATAAGTCTTCCATTTTAAGAAAACTTCTGCTTCCAATTTCTTCTCTTCGAACTGTCCCTACTTTTAGGTTTCCTGGTTTGTAGGAGAGCAAAGGAGGAACAAGTATTCTCCTGAATGCTCGCCCAGTCTCCAACAGTTTGGGATTTTGCTATTTCTTGGTACATTTTTGTTTAATATTTTCTGATGGGATTCTTCACTTAAATTCTTGAGTCTTCCCTTGGACCCCAGTAACATTTGGTATTTTCACCATGGTGTTGCCAGAATGGGAGCTTCCTTCAGCTCTTTGTGAGCCTGACACCTGCTACCCACAGTCACGTTCTTCATTGTGCAGCAGCAGGAACAAAACCATCAAACACGAGCCAACAACCACCAAAAAAGCCCAATTCAATCTTTGGCCATACTAATTTTGTTGTTGCTATAAATTTTACAGATTTCCTGTAATTTTTTTCTTTTTTGGGTTGTTTCTACTCAGCCCATATTCATCATTTTACATGTGAAGTTCAGTTTGCCTTTTTCTCATGCTTCAATTTAAATTTATTTACATTCAATTCCATCAGTTTCTTGATCTCATAAAGGAGTTTTTAGTTGATCCTTATCTTAATTATTCTCAACAACTCTGTATCATGAGTAATTCTTGTCACTGAAGACCTCTCTTTGAGCGCGTACGTTGGACTCCATGGGTCCTAGATCACCTTCCACCACTGTGAACACTGACCTTCGATTGTTTTCTCTTTTCCACCTTTAACCAGTGCTTTTGTCTACACAAGGACCTCCTAGTTCATCACAATTTCTGCACAGTTTGTTTAGGGTCTTTCCCTAAATGAAGACCCATGAAAAACACATGAACATGAATTTTCCTTATTTACCATTTCAAGCTGCAGCGATAGCCGCACATTGCCTTCTTTTCCAAAAAACCATCCTGATCCTTCACCTGTGTGTCATATTTAACAATGTCTTCACTAATTCTAATCCTCACTAGACTTTCTACTAAAATCAGCAGCATGAAAAGGGCTGATATTTCAAGTAGGAAAGGTAGAAATCTGTGTCTGGCAGTAAAAGTATTCAGCTGAACATGGTAACACTGGAACTTTTTGGCTCTCATTTACTTTATGCCTGTCATCTTCATTTTCTCACCCTTCTTCACCTTTCGTTTGGGATAAGAACTACTACCAGAAGCAAGGGTGGCAGAAAGAAGCACATTATTTCTTGCTTCTAGCAAGAGACAGCAAAGAGGCATGAGGAGATGACGATGACAGGACTTATATTTGTATATTCTGGGGAACCTGCCATTATTTTACGATTAACTTGCTTTAGTCTCAGTCCAGGCCCTGTGCCACAAGAGCACATTTGTCCTCTTGCTGCTCTGTACACTCCATAGCTTGTGGCATGCAATGCAGCATCTTTAAGACACTTCCTAAGGTCTTTTACACTGGAAAGGTATGTAACATACAAGCCAAGGCAGCTCAACAAAATCATATGGATAGCTTCAATTCTAAGATACTTGCCTTATGACTATTTTACTTGGCACCTGTGCTTTTATTTTCCTGTGTTACTGCTACTGTGAAAATTGTTTATTATAAGTATGGACACTTGCTCCCTAAAAACTGCCCTAGAACAATATAAAAAAAAAAAAAGGCAAAAAATAGCCGTAACATATCAAGAATTTTGAGCAATTACTGACTTTCAGTCATTATTATGCCTAACTATTTCAGTAGGTTAGCATAGAGGGAAAGAAAGCCATTTCATCTCAAACTCAGACAGGTGGTTTGTAGAAACAGTCAAAAAATAAGTGAATAATAAAAAAATTATACTGTAAAACACTGAAGCTAAACACTGAAACTAAAGATGCAATTGAAAAAGCAAAAGAACTGAGAAATGTAAGAGTTTTCTGTGAGCTCTTGACTTGTTTCAATTCAATTATCTTCACTTCCAACTATAATCAGGTATAACAATAATGTGCCTCTTTATAATAATTACATACTAACTGTGGGATTGGAATAGCCTGAAGGCTCAGACTTGGTTACACCTGCAGACTATTTTGTAAGTATTATTAAAAGCAAATGAAGGAAAACTAGGAGAATAAGATTAGCATTATATAAAGCAATGCTGCTCTAAAATGCCTCATTAGGAAAATTAATAGTTTTCTACTTAAAGTAAGAAAGTATGAAGTTAAGAAAGACAAATCTCAGACTATTCAAGGCAACAGGTTTTGTGCTATTGCATATTTTAACGCTTTATTGCATTATAAAAGACAATATATACTGTCTGTTTACTGCCTTTTGTGAAAACCCTTCAGACCTTTTTTGTTTCTAGACACTGGTTAGAAATCTTGGCTCTTAAGCAGTCAGCCATTCTCCACCATCCCTATTAAGCTGTCTCATACAATCGTAGCAACTACTATTTCCCCTGTGATCATACAACCTAGATATGTTAACTCTGTGTTTGAGAAGGTATGAATTTAGTCTTTACTTCACCAAAATTTGTTATTTAATATTTTGAAGCTGTGTATTTATTTCATGTTTATGTAAGGCCTTTTTCCACAACGAGAGAGTAGAAATTCTCATCCTTGTTAATGCTAATCCTAACGCAGCACCAAGGCAGACACAGCACGGTTTCAGACTCTCCCAGTTGTCTTCATCTTGGAATGAAGTTCCCAGAGATGCTTACCAGCGTTTTCAAATCCGGGATGGGTGCCTGGGCAGTCAGCTCTGCTTAGTAAGATCCTTCCTCCCCTTCTTTTGTTATTTGAAGAAGGCCCTTTCCCTCCTTAAGAGAAAGACTTAATGTCGTCTTTTGTTTTACTCCCTCTTTTCACTTTTTGACAGTAGTTTTCTTTCTTTCTACTTCTCTGTAACCATTCACTCTGCTCCCTTCTGGTTACTCCCATCTTAAGGCAAAGATGAAAATTCTGCTTGCTACATTTCTGTACCCAGTTACACTTGCTGAATGCGGTGTTTACAGTCACACCAGGGGTTTCCCCTCAGCAGCTCTCATTCTGGTCTCCTGTGCAACCCATCTGCTTCAGGAAATGCAGTTGGCAAAGTCTTCTAATTAATGTTCTTCTAAGCCAAGGCTAAAAAGCTAGTACTTCATGTTCATACTCATCTCATCTGTAAACCACTTCCTACAACATCAGCTTGACAGCTGACCATAATTCCTCATGTAATTACCCTTTCTCATTGTCTATGTCATCTCCTTGTCTACAGTCAGCTTTTTTTAGGTGCTCTAAGAGGTGCCCGTCCTTGCTTTCCCATTGTTTTTTTCCTACATATCTTACCTTTGGCCATTTATCACCTATAAAAACATTTTAATGACTCACAGGATCATCTAATTTACATATTTGAACTAAATCCTTACTTGCCTTTATCGCACCTCTCCACAGACCCCACCAACCACTTCAAGTTCAAAACACAACTTCATTGTTTTCCTATTGCCTTTGGGCTTCCAGACCCTCCTTTTCCATCATCCATGAATTTCTCATCTTGAACTCATGGCAAAACTTGCAGAATTTTTCTGTGTAATTCTTCTAAGATCTAGCGCTTAATTCAGAGAATTTAACTCTCACCTGACACTTCATCACACTACTTCTACGAGTAACATTTTCTTCTACCTTGGCTGCTTTTCTCTGCTCCCGAGTTTCCAGGTTGCTGCTGCAAATGTAACTGTGTGAAACTGGTTTTTAGACCATTTCAGCCATCTTTTTACATCTTCCTTCTCTGTCCCCTCAGACAGACCTACCTTTTTCCATGTGTCTCCTGAACAGGTCTATTTCCCATCTTCAAATGGCCATTGCTTATTTCTAACATGTTCAGATACATGGTTTTTTTTTTTCTTTGTTTTCATGCTGCCCTTTACATTTGCTCAGACAGGTAGACTTAGATTAGATACCAGGAAGGTATTTGCTGTGAGGGTGGTGAGACCCTGGAAGAGGTTGTCCAAAGAAGCTGTGGCTGCCCCATCCCTGGAGGGGTTCAAGGCCAGGTTGGACAGGGCTTGGAGCAACCTGCTCCAGCGGGAGGTGTCCTTGCCCAGGGCAGGGGGCTGGAAGCAGGTGATCTTTTAGTTCCCAGCTCTAACCATTCTACAATTCTATGATTTTCCCACTCCTCACTCTCGCTCTGCTTCACTTGGCTGTGGTGGCTACCAAAACTTGACAAACTGGTACCCTGAACTGGTGTCAGGTAATATGATGCTTTACTATTTCCTTCTATTCCCTTCTTCCCAGTGCCTTCAGAATGGAAGTCTTTGGGCAGACTGTACTGCATGGCTTAATGTTGGACTTTGCGGCATGTATTACAAGGGGTCTTTAGCACATGGCTGGATAGCCTTGGCTTTACAGCCATACAAGTAAGCAAAGAGCAATAACAGTAAACTACCAAACAATTCAAGAACAAGCACTCAAGAGTTAAACAAGTAAAATTTAACACAATGAATATTCAATTAAGGTACTTTTCATACTTGTAGGTTGTAAACTAAACACTCTTGATTTCTTGAAAAAGTGGTAACACATTTGACTGATGTCACTGATGAAAGATTATGTAGCCAAGGAGATGCCTAGTAACCCCTTTTCTCCATATAGAAAAAAATGCATTAATTAATGCTTTATCATGTATTTGTCTCAAATCTCCCTTACCCTCATATTTGCACCTTTTCTCCTTTCCCTCTTTATTTCCTACTCCCAAAGTCCTGAAATGTTTTGTGCTCTCCTCCCCATAGCTGAAAACCTGGTACTCATTACTTTGCTTGCAATGCTCAGATTTTTGGGAAAATGTAATAAACTGAAAAGATGTTAAACTTAAAAATACTTCAGTGTTATAGTCAGGATAATTTATGTAATTTTGTTGTCTTGCTGACTCTTATCCTTTCTGTAACGTATTGTTTTGTCACTTTCTAAATGATTGATTTTAATCAGTCACACCACAACCAGTAAAAAGGTACAATAGGAATGAAAAGGTGGCTCAGTCACTCATATTAATTTTTTCTTCACAATAACTCTGGTTTCACATTTGATTTATATTCTTCAGACAGCTTAAAATCTATTTGTTTAAGCCTGACCACTGCTGTATCTGGTAATTAGGCAAGCAGGATGACAGCGTTACCAGGTAAGTTATAAGGTTTCCCACAGAACAGATGAAAATCAGCTCAGTTGGGATGATGTAAGAGACAGTGATCACTAATATCCAAATTATACTTGAAGAGAGAACTTGGTGTAGCTAACACGGCTGAGCACAGCTGCTGGATGGATCTACCTTGTACACACACACGTACATATATCTCACTAGTGAACTTCCATACTGCCCATCCAAACCGGGGAGCAGGATGAGGCCACTGGTGCTGCCTATAATACGGGGGCGCTCTGAGAATCTGCTGGGATGTGTGTGGCTAACTGGAATGTGTCTACACACATAGAAGCATATGCACGTAGCGTGTGCCTCGGACTGAATCTTCAGCCTTGCTACTGGCTGGATTGGAATACGGTGTAGCAACAGCCTCACCTCTCGGCTTGTTGGCTCCGGCATGATATGTTGTCCTTTAACAGTCTCTATCAAGCTTTATTTAAAAAAGTAAAATAATCAAACATATCTAAGTATGTGTGAAGTATACAATACATAACACATCCTACTTAAGACAAGCACCCTTCTCTTGAATCAAAAAGTCCCTTTTATTGCTACTATGCCTCATACCTGAGCTGCTAAGTAACTTCTGATTTACCCAGTTAAAAATACACCATCATATATAAACACTATCTATTACCTTTGCTTAAGAGAAGTGAAACTATGGAATTGCATGAGCACACACAGCACACACCAGATTTATTAATGAGGGAAAGGGTTCTCCAACCAATGGAGCAGTGACCCGGCTACAGAGAAACTCGGGTGCATTGTGCGGCTGTGATTTTTCTCAGCTGACACGAATATTCCGATCCTCAGACACAAATAGCCAGTTAACCCTCATCTGTGGAAAGAGCCCATCAGCCAGGGCCTCATTGACCTTAAAGACACTAGAATCACAGGAATAATAATAATAATAAAAAAACCCAACAACAACAACAAAAAAAACAATTGGGGCAGTAGTGTAATCACAGTCCTGTTCACCTAGATGATTGCAATGTTTTGATTTTTGCATGTTAATTCTAAACATATAACTTCCTTGTAGAAGCAAGATCTGTGGCTTTCCTTGGCCTAGGCATTTTGTTAGTCTTATTCAGGCTAGGACAAAAAGATTAAACAGTTTATATCTAAATCCACCAATTCCCAAAAACCAGTGAATTTGAAAATTGCCAATAGCACGGGGAAGTCTCCCTGGAGCTGACATTAGGGTTACGAGGAAGGTTGGTTTCTCTGAGCTTCTTCAGAACAACACAACTTTCTTCAGAAAGCTTGACCTTTGGGAGCGAACTGGACCCCTAATGAAGTTGGTGGTTTCTGTTATTAACTGAAGCATATTGGCAGCATTATGTCCTAGGACTGTGTGACTACAAGAGGCACTGACAACTGCCTCCCACTGCACACCTCGATTTTAACAACCGCTCTTTCCTACAATGTCTTTGGGAACATAAACTCATTTTATGACTAACAATAGGAGGATTTTCTGAAACATGACTGCATTATTGTGAAATTGTGCTAGTATCGGAGAGTCATGAAAATATCATTTTAAAGGCATGCTACCACTTTAATTTTTTTTTTCCTGTCAGTGTACTAGTCACCTGTGCTTCATGTCTTAACAAATAACAAAAAGAAATGTCTGAAAACAGGGTTAAATACCTGCAGGATATGGCTTTATAGCATTAGCTCTGATTATAAACATAAAGGTAGCTGATGCATTGTAATAGAATTTTCTTATGACCCAGGCTAAGACTGTAAAATGTAAAGCTTCATACTGCGCTCACCGGGTTCAGTTAAAAGCAGAAAAAAATAGTGTTGCATTTTCCCTGTCATCAGCAGAACCACCATCCTTTCTCACAGGGTTTTCTAATGTGTTCTGGCACCTGAGGCATCTGAACAGTTGGTGGGAAGAACTGAAACTGTGACGAAGGGAGTCTCATTTCAGATCTACAGTCCAATCACTCACAAAATCTGCCAATCCATATTATGGCATGTACTGTGAAAATTCATTATTTAATACGAGTCTAAAAATGTATTGGTCCAGGACAGTAGCTTGATTTTGAATTAGAAAAGAACTAGTACCACGGTGTGCGGTGTCTTTAAGCCTGTAGGGAGGTAGTCCAGCATATACTTACAGTGTCCTGTATGTTTCAATGAAGCATAACATTTGTTCACCTAACAAGCTCTTCTGTTTCAGTGTTTCTTCTACATATATTTTATGTAACTATGTAAATGCATAGATCTATGCACACACATGTATGTCAGCTGCTAAAAGAGTACAGCAATAAATGACTAGCCTTAGGTTAGAAACTGTTTCTATTTCAAATATTTTCAGCTCACACAGCTCAAAACTTTTCAGGTATCAGTTCTTAAAGTTCAAAAGACAGAAATTCATTTAAAAAACCAAATTCATTTAAAAAACCAAATGCATTTTAACCCATCAGTTCTCAGCTAAGACAAATCATAACCACTCAAAACAGGTTACATCACAAAACACCTACTTTATAGCTAGATGGCTTTGGGGAAAAAATACTCTACAGGGACTGTGGTCCCCATATTCATGACTGTCACATGACACCGATGCTGACTTACAGCAACACCCTCTTCACTCTCCTCCCCAGCATGGCTTGGTTAGCCTGGCTGCTAAAAAAGACAGTATCTCTATGTTATAGACCTCTCACAAGTCCAGACAGTAACTGAGGAAAAAAAATTAACTTACACTAAAAGAAAATACCGAGATGTCTTATGGTATGTTTTCTACTTTGGAAGCTACAGAATCAAAACTGCAGTATGTCTGTACCTCTGAAAAACACAGTGCAGTGAGAAGGAGCTGGGCCATCCACCTCAGCCACATGGAACAGCACAAGGAGCGGTTTTGAACCATCCCCAGATCCACACCCAGATCTGCTGTGGTTCCTGCCCCAGGCTGGCTTGGCTCCTACCCCATTTCTGCTTCGGAGAACAGCG
The DNA here is from genome assembly GCA_013400555.1 of Jacana jacana. NCBI lineage: Eukaryota > Metazoa > Chordata > Aves > Charadriiformes > Jacanidae > Jacana > Jacana jacana. The sequence continues at coordinate 28,715 of VZTM01033359.1, forward strand.
AAGCTGCAGGCTCATTTTCCAGTTTGGTAAATGTCAAATAGCATCAGTGATGTAGTGAGATGAGTTGACTAATGACTGCATTTACAACCAATGTTTTAAAGTTGCACTCTAATTTTTTTATTATATTTTTATGTTACAAACTTATACGCAGTTTAAAACTTGGCAATTATTTATCCCAATAACTAAAACATGCAAAACAAACCTCAGACAGGCTTCTAAGTTTCTTAAGCTTTTTTCTTTTTTCCCCTTTATGCCTCATGCATTCTCTTTAATTCCTTACTTTTTATAGCAGCAGTTTGATATAATAAACCGGAGGTTGTAAAAGCCATTCCAAGTAAGCTGGCTGGTAGCAATCCTATGAAGTGACCTCACAAGTGATGTGCTGTAACGTTCTCACATCAGCTTTCCTTAGCTTTTCCACTGTACCATTTGTAAACGTCTCTGATTCCAAATTTTTAGAAGCCCTGGTGGACAACAGGATGACCATGACCAAGAAGGCCAATGGCATCCTGGGGTGCATTAAGAAGAGCGTGGCCAGCAGGTGGAGGGAGGTCATCCTACCCCTCTGCACTGCCCTGGGGAGGCCCTGTCTGGAGCACTGGGACAAGTTCTGGGCTCCCCAGTTCAATAAGAACAGGGAACTGCTGGAGAGGGTGCAACAGAGGACTACAAAGATGATGAGGGGCTTGGAGCATCTCTCTTATGAGAAAAGGCTGAGGGACTTGGGTCTTATTACTCTGGAGAAGAGAAGACCAAGGGGGAAATCTGACCAATGTTTATAAATACTTAAAAGGGTGGGTGTCAAGAGAATGGTGCCAGTCTTTTTTCAGTCGTGCCCAGTGACAGGACAAGAAGTAACAGGCACAAACTGGAACATGAAAAGTTCCATCTAAACATGAGGAGGAACTTCTTTCCTGTGAGGTGGTAGAACACTGGAACAAGCTGCCCAGAGAGGTGGTAGCATCACCATCACTGGAGACATTCCAAACCCACCTAGATACGTTCCTGTGCAACCTGCTTTGGATGAGCCTGCTTTGGCAGGGGGTTGGACTAGATGATCTCCACAGGTCCCTTCCAAACTCCATTTCATTCTATGATTCTGTGATTTTATTGAAATTATAAGCAACAATTTCTTAATCAAGAATTAGAAAGTCAGAAGCAACGTAAAAAATCAAGTTCTATTACAAAAGTATCTTGGGGAAAAATCATCAGTTAATGCTAGCAATATTGTAACAACACTGATTAAAAAAGGGTTGGAATTCCTAATGGTGGGCAGAGGAGTAAGTTTACAGTCTAGTGTGAGAGGCCCAGACCTCCATCCTGTTAATTCAGCTGTTCAGGTGCATTAACATCCCTTCATTTGCCTGTGAGTAGGGGATCCACACTGTGACAGCCTCCTCCAGCGGCCCCCTGTGCACAGGGCTACTGCAATGCTTCTCTCTGGCAATTACCAACCCAAACTCAACATACTTCATTGTGTTCACAGTCACCCCCTGCTTCAAGGTTTCGAATAATCCTAAATCTAAAATACTGTGAAAAAAAAGCAGAATACAGGACAAACCAGTATTTTGTCAAAGCTCAAGTGGTTAATAGTACTACAGCTCCTGTACCTCTTACAGTACACCAAGTCAGGGTCACAAATGCCTAATAAAACATTTGGCTTGTAAAATTATGATATTGCTAATTACAGAGAGTGTCAAATGATTAATACATATTGAACGGGAAATTTATCTTTTCTAAACCATCTTCTCAAGGATCAAGATGCAATAGCCTTTGCCAAACATTTCAGCACCTTCAATCATATCACACACCAGCCTTCACTCAATTACTATTTCTCTCTCAATATGTTTCAAGGTGGGTATTCTTTTGTTTTTCTCCAGCATGGGAAGTATCCAATCCTTAATAAATAAGCCACAGTACAATATTTTTGTACCCGTTAACTTTTCCACAAAGCCCTGCACTTCCTTTTACTTCTGCACCAAACAGGAAATACTGTGATCCTTACTGGATTATCTTTCTCTACTTCATCATAAAAGCCCTGATTACAATGAGAAATTGGATCTGCCAGAATTCCCAGACAGGTAAAGGGCATGTGTCCACAAAGCTACAAAGCACAAGAAAATTAAGCTAATACACTTCAAGAACCAAAGACCTGGACACTATTAAGGCCCCATCAGATTTTCCAAGAGTGAAAGGTGCAGGGCAGGCACCCTGCAAATGGCAGTCACAATCCTGAGAACTCTATCTCTCTTGGAAAGCAAAACGAAATGAAGGTAGAGATCAAACGCCTTCACTGCACAGCACTGCAGCCTGCACCACATGCTGCAACCTAGAAACGGGATCACCTGAGAACAAGAGGGCACCTTTTCCTGTACTCTTGAAACTGCTCAAGAGTCTTAGACTAACCTGGTAGTTCCAGTTCCCTTTCCTGAGTTAATACCTCATAGCTGTTTCCCTGTGCCTGCTCAGGGAGGACCCTACCTATCAAAACTGGTAACAGAAGGAAAGAAGGTTGCAAGAGAATTCATGTTCTGTTCCTTTTCCCATTTACAATTACATCTGTTTAAAAATTCTACTGGTCATCCTCCCCAGAATGAAAACTGACATTTGCTTGGAGCGAAGCATCTTCCTTTTTTCTTCCTTTTCTATTTTATTTTAAACTACTTATGGCTTATGTCTTCTATTGTATTCTGATAGAAGAGGAACAGTTTAGCGATAACTCCACTAAACTCTGGAGACTGGAGTTCCCTCCGCAACCTTCAAGTCACTCATTTGCTGTACCTCATTTAATGAAAATGCAAATCAGAAGCAGTGTAAGGTAACCCCAGGCACCGAACAGCTCTCAGACAAGGGAATACTGAACGGCAAATAATCGCTCTGCCTGAAAGAGAGGTGAGAGAGGGGAGGTATGACAGAAGTATGGAGTGGCATGGAGAAATGAAGATGACAATGACTGGTTCGCTTTTTCTTCCCCATCGTGTTTTAGAGGCTTTGCTCTGCTCACTTTCATTGTGCTTCTCTGAATGGATTCTCTCCAGTGGGCCCACATCCTTCTCAAGCGTGGCACCCAAGCCTCAATATTCATCTATATGATTCCCTCAAGGTATCTTGATCAAAGTTGACTATGACTACTTTTCTACTTTTTTGCACAATGAGAAAAACAAGATTTAGAGAACTGAACAAAGTTTTGGTTTTTTTTTTCTTTTTTTTTTTTTTTAAATGAAATTCACACTTTCCAGTTTTAATTCAGACTTTACAAAACCAGGCTACATCACAGCATTTTCTAATTGCCTTTTTTTGTTTGGTTTTTTCTTTCATTTTTCTTCCCCCCCAATAGTTTGAACTGATGGCATATCTTAAAGGACATGACATGTCCTGTTCTGTCCCATTCCTTCAGCTAATAATGCAGTGAGAAACTCTTTGCAAAGACCCTCCATGAATACAGGAGTTTTATTGTAAGAAAACAATTGTAAGAAACTTGAGGTTCGAGGAGGCCCTGGACAACCTGGTCTAGTTGGGGGTGCCCCTGCTGACTGCAAGGAGGACAAACTAGATGCCCCTAGAGGTCCCTTCCGGCCTGGACCATTCTATGATATTGCTTGAATGACCAAAAAAAGGAGGAAAATCTCTCCACAGGCAGGATCTGTGCAACATGTTATGGGATCCACCCAGGGTCCATCCAATGCAACACAAACGTGGGGCTCTTGCAGAGTGAAGGCATGTAAGATTCACTCACTACCTCTATTCCTCTTTCATACTATCTTATTGTAACAGCCATTTTATTAAGCCATTTGTTGCTATGCCTTTCCTACTGAGATCCAGAGAGAATGCTGCACCATCTCCCCTCACCCCTCCTTGCAGAGCAGCCCCCAGCCAGGCTGTAGATTAACACGCACCTCAGGCCCTTAGGGGATTTTGTACACGCAGCAATGCACTGCTCTGCAGAACTGACACCAGTGTTTCTACTTCAACACTTTCTCATTGTGTTTATATTTAATTGACCAGTGAAGTAATTACTTCCTCCAGAAAGAAATCAATTTAGTTTCCTATATTTTCCTTACTTTCTTTTATTGCAGCCAGTGCAATACCGATGGCCAGCGTCGTCTCTAACTCTTCCTATTCAGTTCCTCAGTTGTACAGAAAAGGTGTTTCTCTATCCTAATTGCAGTTCCTGTTTCCCTGTTACGTGCCCTTGTTATTTGTGTTTCTGCTGTCTACTTTTTCTTGTAATAAGGAAACAATATTTTTTTCCCATATTGGTTTCTGTACAGTATTAATAGCCTCTTTCAAAAGGAAAACCTATCAAGTTTTAAAGCAGTAATCTATGAAACCTTATATTCTCACAAATAGCACATAATTATTAGCAACTTATGGTATTGCTTTTAATCAGTGAGCTGCTTCCTTTGTCCATCTGTAGCAAGCCTGGAGACGGTTTTAGTGTCCCTAGGCCAAGTAATCCACAACATAAGAACACTGCCAAACTCTTTTTAAACTCTAATGTTTCCACAAGGGCATACCTTACTATGTTTTATAAACCTACTTTATTTTATTACTTGCATTTCATATAAAACCTATAAACCGGGTTTTACATCACTTTCAGCTTTTGACCATTCATCAGTTTTCCATGATAAAGCCACAGTGAAATCAATATCCTTGTAAAGCCAAGCTGTCAAAAGTTACTAGACTATTTCCAAAGGCAATTCCAACGAGACAGACTACCAGATGTTTTCAATATATTTTATACAAGATTGCATGATAATTTTAGTGGGACCGAAAGAAACAATACAACAGGTCGTGTTCTGGGGTTTGACATTTTAAATAGCAAGCCCAATTGATTTTTATAAGATACCAGAGACAAAAATGCCGGCTCTGGAAAATTTACACCCAGACATTCATCCACACAACTTAAGAGCAATTGTGTTGTCAAACCGCAAGAGCAGGAGATAGCCTTCAGCAACAAAGTCACAATAAAAACCTCCACTATACCCACATGTGTGTATGGCCGTGTCTGTATTCATATACAATCAGGTATATTATATACATGCACACAGAGGTGTATAGAAACATGCACTTCACTATATTCATTTTGCACTTCTGCTGATTTACAGGTTTTATTCTTATAGAAGACTGCCGATTATGATTAAAATTCCCCTTATAATTAATTCAAAATTTTATTAAATCCAGCTTTTATAACTTTAAATATAATAACACCAGCCAAGACAGGGCAAAGAATATGTCTAGTCATTAATTTTACTTGTATCATTCCTCATCCCTCAAAAAAATGGCAATAAAAGGATCCCTCCTTAGAAATCAAGCTAGCCATGGCCATCCTCATCTCCGTAATAGCATAATTTCCAATTCACGCTTCATTTTCATTAATGTTTCTAGCCATAAATTTTTAAGCATATGATAAAAAATTTCTGAAGCGGCATAAAACTAACATGAAGAGGGAGCTCATTAGCATGTGACCCTAATTAGAAATTCCATATTAACTTCCCATTTCTACTTGTGCATATCCAATAGCAGGAGGCCTAATATGCTCTGTATCAGTCCTACATTTGTTTTAAGAGCTCCTTTCCCCCCGCCCTTACTCATTTCTATTTTCTTTTTTTTTTAACACAATTTCTATGTTTCCCCTGCTATTCAATAAGTCAACAGACAACTGTATCACAGCAGCACCTTTTGTGTCACAAATTATCCCGGAGAACTGTAAGAAGCGACCAGTCCAATGCTTTATTAATGATACCAGATCATAAAAAGAAAGGGGAAATTGCTGACTCCAACTCTTTTCTAATGTTGGGTGATAAAAATGCTACTTCAGGATTCAGAAGGTTAAGTTCTAATGTGTATTTTGAATAGAGTATGCTGAAATAATTGCCTCATAAAGCAATGCATTGACCAGCCTGCTAATGGCTGTATAGTGCAACACTCAGCAAAGAGCGCCAAGCTTACTGGAAAAAATGCTGTGGTACTACTTTTGTAGCTTTCCATATTAAGTTAACTTTCCCTTTTTTCACTTTTTTTAATCCTGCCAAAAGACTATCCCCCCCACCTAAACCATTACAGACTCTATTTGCCAATGTTAAGGCCAAATTATTTAAAAACAAAACCAAAAGGCAAATGGCCAAGGAAACTGGAACAGTGCAGTAAGAAATCACTATCTCATTTCACTTGTACAAACCCAATTACTAATTTCTTCTTTTTGTTTTTCCGCTAGCTTCAGTCTAAGCTCAAGCCAGCAGCCAAACTGAAACCAAAGCAACTACATTTTACAATATGAACAGATATCTAGCTGATAAAGAATCTGATTGACAGAGGAAAGTCTCCTTTCTACCAGTGCCCAGCCTGGGCCTCAAATCAGCACAGCATTCCAGCTTTGGTTTAAGCCTGTCCCTATTTATTAAAGTAGCCAAGAAAATCAAATAATCAAAACAGACATCCATATACATGTAGAGTTACAAAATAATCTACACAATGTATTCAGAATTAAGCAAAAATTATAGAAACCACCCTTCAGGTACAACTACAGCACCAGAACTAGGTTTAAAGCAGGCCAAGAAGGCTCCATGTTCCCTCTCCCAGCCAGGCTGGCACATACCAGTTATCACATCCCTCCCCAAACGCTTGGTGCCACTTCCAAACCTGCCTCAGCTCTGTCCCTTCTACCCTCCCTCACAACAGGGCTCAGGGAAGGATGAGAGTGGCAGCAACACAGATGCAGAGCGCAACAGTCTGCAGCAGCACCAAATGCTATTTTACAGCTACTGAACTTCTAACTGGGGTTATTGGGGATTATTTAGTTTGAGGGAGAGGAGGCTGAGGGGAGACCTCATCACTCTCTACAACTGCTTGAAAGAGCACTGTAGAGAGGTTGGTGCTGGTCTCTTCTCACGGGCAATTAGCGATAGAACGAGAGGGAATGGCTGCAAGCTGCAGCAGGGTAGGGTTAGGCTGGGCATGAGGAAAAAGTTTTTCACAGAGTGGTCAGTCAGTGGAATCAGCTGCCCAGGGAGGGGGTGGAGTCCCCACCCCTGACTGTGTTTAAGAGTAGATTGGATGTGGTGTTGAGGGATCTGGTGTAGGGGAGAACTTGTAGAGTAGGGCTGATGGTTGGACTTGATGATCCCAAGGGTCTCTTCCAACCTATATGAGTCTATGACCTGGGTGCATGGAGAGTAGCAGGAGATGGTGGCAAAAGCCTATCAGAATGCAAGAGAAAACAAAGGATGGAGACAGGTCACAATTGACAATTTCACAGATCTGAGTTTTCTTTATCCCTGGGTTTTGAATCAATTCCAAAAAATCAGACATCCGTTTGCATCCCTGCTCCTAGAACAACATCTTTATCCAAAGCCAATGCCATCAGCGAAGCTTCAAGCACACAACATTCATGTCTGCAGCTCCAAACTATCCCGCTCTGGCTGGAGAGCGGGTTGGGTTCAGGCACTGAGAGTTGAGCACTGTGTGCAACCCAGGGGACATTCAATGCACACCCCATCCTGCCAGAGCTGGGGAGAGCACCCACTTCTCTGCTGGGAGAGGCCACAGCTGGCCCTGCCAGGGGAAAGCACTGCTAATAGCACTTCCAATTTAATGACAAGAAACTAGGCAACCTCAGGAGAAGCTCTCCCTGTTACAATTTACTACCCCACAAATGGCTAATAAAACCAGAATGATAATTTTAATATTGATTAAAAAAAAAAAAAAAAAGAAGACCCGTAACCCCAGACAATTGTACTCTTTTCCCCTGAGCTGCCAAAGTAGAGTCTTCAAGTACATACAAATGGGTTTGTTTGGGACTTTATGTTTAATTTTTTATGTACCTGCATTCAGTGATTTAGCAATAATCTTAATTTGAGAAATGACAGATGAAAACATAATATTCCCAAGTTCAACAATAAACCTTCTTTTGGCTCCAAAGTTATCTGTATCTGTAACACTCTGATGCAATCTTTTATGATTGTTTGCAATATGTTGATAACTACTATAAATATCTAAGAAATTACAGTTGATAACACTGTGTCTCAGCGCTGGGATGTGTTTGGAGTGGTGTTTATCTGACTGTTACGTTCTGCTGAAATACCAACACAGAGAAGAGTAAAAAGATTATCACAGCTGAATAAGAACTTGGTTTAGGCTATGTATTAAGACAAAAAAATTCCAAACCGTGACAGTGTAATGAAGAATTTAACTGAGTAATATTTGCCAGCACCAGTGTACAGGGATAAACCTACAGTCAAGGTATTATTTTCTTCAAAAATCCTTGGCTCTGTCTTGATAGACAGATGTGCAATTTCAAAATACAAATCATTAATGGAAAAAAAAACCCCAGTGACATCTCTCTACATTATAAAAGCTAATGGATCAGAACACTGATTACTGGAAGAATAAATCAGCTTTGGAGATCTTAAGATGTCACCAACTGAGCATCACACACTGTGGATATGAGACATATTACCAGAACCATTTGATTGATTTATTGTTAGTTTTGCAATCAGTCTTTTCACCCCTTTTTCCCCAACCCATTATCACTTGTGCACAGAAGTATTTAAAGCTCTTTGAGTGCAACGTGTATCAGTAATTTCATCTATTCTTAAAAGATTTATTACAAGTAGCAAATAAAGATTCAGCTTTATTTTTAAAAGTGCCCCTATGCTTTCTTTTAACTAAACACAAACAGAACAAGGGCAAACCACATGAGTATTTCTAGAGCACTGCCTTATGTGAAAATTAACAGACAGAGATAAAATCCCTGAGTCATTTTAAGGGTAAAAATGGAAACTATTTTCAGTTTTTCTCTCCTTCACCCCCTCCGCACACATACACACTTTTTTTACCCCCTGGGACATAGTAAAAAAAGAACCATTAGTTATTACTATAAGAAGTAGTCAAAACCCTGTCAAAAGACAATTTTGATAGATTGCCATTTGAATAAAAATGAGACAGGCATTGTATTTATAAGACAAGTAGAGATGGGATATTAAATGATATTAAGGAGCTTCAGAATTTTCTTTTTTAATTACCTGTTTGGACCCAGCATATTAAAACGCGCCAAGCCAAAGTTACCTGGGATTCATCTACCCTAGCAACAATGTGACCCACTTCAAATTTCTTTTAGAAGGCTTGGCTGACTTAGCCAAAGCTAAGGCACACATCCTAATATAATGGGCCAGAACATAAACCAGGATTTATTTTTAATCCTCTATAGCTATTCTCAGTACTTTTAGAAACTTACTTAGATTTAGTTATTCAAATCCACGTTTTCATTGAATTCTGCTGCTTTCACCAAATTCTACAAAACAATGGAAAAAGGATAAGCATGGGAAACTAAAGAGAGCCAGAAAAAAAAACCAGAAAAAATATTTGCCTTCATTTTATTTACAGTGCATGCCACCTGCATTCCAACCTAATGCTTTTTTTTATGTATATATGTTTGAATATTTAATGACATTTTTTGAGCAGAGCTCAAAAAACCAAAATAGCAAGTAAAAGAGCAATCAAACAGAAGGTGGATTTGAATGTGAACCTGCCACCTCTAGCTGAGCCCATCTAGCTACCCATCACCTCAGCTGCTCCCAGTGTTCGCTGAGCCTCACAGCTGAACCCTCCGCTTTCCATTCAAGAACGTAGCAGTCTTTGAGGCAGAAAGCTTTCAAGCCACACAGAGATTGGTAAGAAACTCATCTGAGATATTAGAGTGAAAGTTTAAATCCGGTGAATACTTCACTACTTTTATTAAGCCCAATCATGCCCAAAAAGGGATTTAAAGATTTTCATTTTACCTTATACAACAAGTAGAAATTCTCAGCTGTTGCTTGCATTTCACTTCAAAAATTACACAGTATTAACTCGGGTTGGGAGGAACCTCAAGAAGTTTCGAGCCCAAACTCCTGAATAAAGCACAGTCAGCTATGAAGTGACACCATGGCTGCTCAAGGTTTGATCCAGATGTTCTTTGCAAACCTCCGAGAGCAAAGACCACACAACCGCCTCTCTGAGCAGCCTGTCCTAAAGCTTAACTACTCACACTAAAAAAGGTTTCTCTATATCCAGTTTGAACCTACCTTGTTGTCCTCTTGCAACACACTTCTGTAGGGAGACATTCTCCCTCTTTTTGATCTCCTCAGAGCTACTGAGAGCTGCTCTTAGGTTCCCTAAAAACCTCCAAATGAAAGTCCTCTTGCCTCAGTGTCTCCTCACAAGGCTTGTGCAGTAGCCCCAACCACCTTGAGGGGCCCTTCACACTTGTTTTTACCTTCTTTATAGTTTTGAAGGGGCTCAAAACTCAAGGCAGTGTTTTAGGTGAGGTATAGTGAGTGTGAGCAGAGGGGAATCATGGCTTCCCTAATCACCTTTAAAGCAAAGCACCTGGGCTGTCAGGTGCCAGAGCCTACCACACTCTTTATTACCTCCACCTGTGTTTTGTATCTGGGCACCAATGACCCCGCCAGGGGCAATTTGTAGGCTCTGCCCAGGAGTTTTGGAGCCCAGGTTATCATTCTCCTCATCCCAGCTAGTGAAGGGAAAAAGCATAAAGAAGATGGCTCTAACACTGCACAGTACCACTTGGTTTCAGAGCTGGCGTTGGCAACACCCCTTCCGTACCTACAGTTTTCCGACCTAGTCTGAGGATCAACATCTGCTCGGGAGAGTTAGAATCTACATCACTAAGCCAGGCCAAGATATCTTTACCAGTAGAACGGCTCACCTGGTAAGAAAACTTTAAGCAAGGAAAAGAGTTACCAGCAGGCCTGTAAAGAAGTTATGAACAGGAGTGATGAGCAGAGGGCCTCACATGATGTGAACAAAAGGGAACACAGAAGCAATAAAACAGGGGCTTTAATAGAGTCTCCTCCAGCATGCCTGTGTAAAAAGCAGGGAAGTGCCTACAAAATTATGGACAGTGGGGCATAAGCAATCCAGGAGGTTCTTGGAGTGCACTGATGACAAATTTCTGCTGATGTACCCTGGATGAAGGATAGACTGCAGCCTCAGCAAGTCTGGTGATAACACAAACCTGGGAAGAGTGGCTGCCATGCTAGAGGGCCATGCTGCCAACCAGAGGGACCTTGATTTCTTTACTGTGAGGGTGACTGACCACTGGAACAGGTTTTCCAGACACGTTATGAAATCTCCATCCTTGGAGATACTCAAAAGTTGCCTGGACATCAGCCTGAGCAGCCTACTCCAGGATAACCTGTGCGTGAGCAGGGCAGTTGGAGCAGATGACCTCCAGAGGTCCCTTCCAACCTCAACTGTCCCGTGATACTGGCCCTGCTCTGGACGATACTGCCCAGCATACTGCAGGCCCCCTGAGTTGCCAGCAGACACTACTGGCTCATGGTTAGCTTGCCATCTACCAAGACCTCTAGGTCCTTTTCTTACAGCTCTACTCCCTGGCCAGTCAGCCTCTGGTATTTGAGCAGGGTCTTTGCAGAGATTTACGAATTGCTTAGTACCTACACTTTAAGTTCTCACAGAAGTTACATTCAAGACTGAGTCTAAATTTTGGGCCAGAAATACTAAGTTTCTTTCTAATTTTCCATAATAATGCCACTTAGAAAATGCAGTCCTTCAGTTGCTTTATAGACATAGTGTGCTCTAACCTAGGCATGTTTCTGATTTATGCCTGTTGTACACAAAACCTGAAACAGCACAATGGTGAGAAGATAGCTGGGAATATCTACATTATTAAATTTTGATATTTTAAAAAACCCTATTTGTCAGTATTCCTTGCATAACCTAATATATAGTGAGATTAGCAAACCAAGACAAGGTTACAGTTGGTCCCACAGTACTATGGATTACATTCCTGCTACCTCCCCGTTGTGTGAAGTCTTGACTTCATCTCCCAGTGCATAGTTCGCTGACTTGGGTTCTGTGAATGTAAAACCCGCTGGAATGATATAACTGTTTTGCTTTCAAGAGTAACAGTCTCAAATATCATGACAGAGACACAGGTACAGAGGCCTGAAAACAATTGATGTTTTTCTTACTGGTTTGCAATTAACAAATACAAGGCATCTCATTTGCAATCCACTTCTACATACGGCACATAAGTATTGCGGCAGAGTGCGGGGAGAACTGCTAGATAAATACTCAGAGGAGGAAAAAGACGACTCATTTCAAGCCACTGGAGCTTGAAAGGAAAGTTGAGGTCTCTTTGAGTAAAAGAATCATAGTTATTGACTTGACTTCAGCAAAATACTTGACCTGGTAAGAATCTGAACATTCCTAACTCCCAGTCACGCAAACAAATCATGGTTCTAAGCTGACATAAAGCTAAAGTTTTCATTCTGTGTCAGGTTTTTTAAGTTACTTATAGCTAAAAGAAACAGGGCAAACTAGAAGCTATATTTAGGAAAGGCTGAAAATTTAAAAAATAGGACACAGACACGAATTTGTACTGCCATTAAGCTGCTGGTTTCAAGTGTCTATGTGAGGACTGACAACTTCTTTCTGGTTGGGTATTTTTCTTTAGCCTCACTCCCCCCTGCTTTTTTTTTTTACTTTTTTTTCTTTTAACATACACCTTTCTCTATGGCTTCCTCACCAGCTAGTTCATAAATTCCATTGCTGCCTGCTGCTGTGTGATGTGGTCATGCAGAAACTATTTCAGAGAAGAAAGTGTTAGGTAGCTAGAGGCGGTGTTGTCGATCATTACTTGGAACTGCAGCTACTGGTATGTGACTGTGTATTCATTTCATGCATTATAACACCTAATGTACATGACAAAATGTTGAATAGAAAGTTGATTCACAAACTAGAGTAGCTGGTATTGCTGAAGCTGTACGGAAAATAGATATTACTATTCCTTCTCCTTTTCCAGTGCAATCTAGCAATTTGAAAATGGTTCACTTTCAACATTGCTTAATTTCACCACTTATTTTTAGATTGATTTAGTTCATTAAAATTTGAAAAATGCTTTGATGTGTCTTGCTGGGAGCTCCTGTGTAATTTTACTACTGTCCCTTTATGCTCTATCAACTGTAGTAATTCATGATGACAAAACCCACCCTTAACTAAGTTAAGTTGAATTTTGAAAAAATTTCAAAATATTAGATGGCAATTTAATTGACACTATGCAGAGACAAACAGCAGAAATAAAAATACTGTCTTCAAATGATTTTTCTTTTTTAAGCAAGTGTGTATGAAGGTTTGTTCTTAGTATATTTTGACTGCCAGGTCTCTGGCCATGACCTATATCTGCTCCTACTTAGGATGCCACCTTTCAGGAATTCAAAGCAGCAACCGCACACGAGAGAAATATCTGAAAATGATCAACTAGAACTTACATTCCAGTATCCTTATGTCAAAGAGGTTACTTTGAGGAAGACAAACATTTGTCTACCGAAGCAGCAAAAGGCAACCTTTATGCCGAAGGTAGCTACTAGCGTGTTAATTTGGTCATTATAAATATTGTATGCTAATGCACTTAGCTGAAAAAAAAATCTACTTTTAACTGTACTGTATAAAAATACACAGTTCACTGGATCATGTGAATAGGAGAGAGGATAAAAAAGAATTAAAATATTAACTACTAAAAGCAAACAGTAAAACATTCTTGCCTGTTTTTCACAGGGATTACAGGTATCTGCCTAGTGTTGTAGCTGACTATAGCATTCCTGTTAACAATCAAATCAAGAGGTTCTTCAAATACAGTACTGTTTCCTGCTAGCACCACATAAAAATAAGCATTTTCCTAAAACATTTGTTGTTTTATTGGTGCATCATTGTATAAAAATCTCTTTTAAAGAGGCAGCAGATCCTCCATCAAAATAGGACATGAAGTTCAAGTGTACATGACAAAAAGCCGGTAATTTTGAAAAATGAGAATGCAAAATTTACTTTACATATTGACATATATAGTAATATTATAAACACCAGGGACCAAATGGATAAAGCTAAGAAATATGTGATGCAGATTATGCATTTGCCCAGCAAATTCCTCACAAACCCAACCAAGCTAATGACATAGTTGGAAGGGTGCTGAGTACACTGAAAAGTTATCTACCTCACAAGTATTCTTTTTTCAAATTTCTTCCTTCCAAATCAGGAACAAGTATGTTAGCCTAACCTTACACAACCCTGCAGTAAGACTGAGGAGTGATCTACTACTAGACAAAAAAATGAAATGCTTTTGTTCTATCATGGTTGCCATAAGAGCACACGCATTTCTCCTGAGTAGTGAAGATATGAAACAAAGACCCTGCACAGGTGGAATCAAAAGAAAAGAGAGAATCATATAAAAGAAACTTACTGTTGCTACAAGCAACCCCCTAAAAAAGCTTAAAATGGAACCTGGGAGAAATAAGATTAGTAAGAAATTAACAAATGTTAGCTACAGTAGGATCTACCTGCATAATTAAAAAAAAAAATAAAAATCATTTCATATAAATAATTTTTAGAGATATCCATTATTTGTGTCAGACAATAATGAATTAGTAATTATAAATATTCTAACAGGAATAGCTAAAATCAGAAGACAAGGCATAGCTATATGCCTATACACTTATATCATAAATGCCATGTAAACTTTAAATTATGTAAACTTTAATCATGACAAATTTAATTTTTACTGCCTCATTTCAGCAAGACTTTTGATTAAATACTGCATTTATGACATAGAACTCATTAATAGCCAGTAAATTATTAAACATCTTGATATTTATATCTTACAACCCGTGTCATCCCACTTCACGAAGATTTCTTTGCTTATTTTTGTATATCATGACTATTTTTCTACCATTTCTGTTTTATTTTTCAGACTGTAACAAAAGCTTCAGATCAAGAGAGTCTTTACTGCACACAGAAAATACAGGTAACAACCCATTCGACTGAATTAGTGAAGAAAAATGGCACATGCTACTCAATTGCATGGATTCCCTGTGTTTAACACTATTAAAAATAGTACTGGGGGAAGAGGGAAGGAGAGAAGAGTAACTGCCAAACTTTCAGTGAAAAGTTCCTATCGAGATTTTTCAGCTAAATCCAGGGGGATATTTACTACACAAAAGCTTGCAGATATGTAATCAATACTCCAGTACGCTGCCTGCTTGTGATAAATTATTAATAGCTGAGGGAGAGATTGTCTTCTTAAACGCAAATAGCTTTAATGATAAAAACCTGGTTGAAACATTGATTTCCCCCTGTTCCGATTTGAATCCGACCTACCTGAAAAAACCTGTCTCTGTTAGGCTTCCAGGCCAAAGACTACTCTGCTGACTGCAGTCACGTTACCTATATCTGTCAGCTGAGTAAAGAAGTACTTCTGGGGCAAAACAAAGGCCCTTCACAGAGATAACAGATACAGATAAATGTCTCATTATCTATATTAAAATAGACAAAAAAAAAAATATGTGTGTATAGATACATCCCCATCATGAAGGATTCACCAATTCCTTGATCTGAATATATACCAATATAAGAAGAGTTCTTAAAAGAGCAGGAAACAAATGAAAAGTAACCTGTAGTAACGATTAGCAAAGGTCCTTTTCTGTAGAAATACATACATATACACACACACAAACTAGAAATGGAGTCTGATTCTTGTCTCCTGAATTCAGATGCTTTGATAGCATATGGTGCTGGGTTACTCTTGGCCAGCAGCTGAACACCCACCCTGTCACTCACTCAACAGGAAGGAGGAAGAAAATAAGATGCAAAAGCTCACAGTTAAGATAAGGACAGGGAGATCACTTACTAATTGCATCACTACTTACATAGGCCACATGGACTCGACCTGGGGGAAATAAATTCAATATATTACCAGTTAAAATAGATCTGGATTGTGATAAACAAAACCAAAATTAAAACAACAGATATCATCTTCCCTTCCAATCATGATTTCCCCCCATGAAAGGCCCTTTCTAAGCATGAAGGAACCACCACACTAATTCTTTGTGATCTTGTTTCCTCTTGCTTTTTCAAAATAAAACTCTGTGCATTGCAACAAGTTCATGTTTGATACCAATCTCATGTCTTAATGCATTATTCAAGCCACTTACAGAAAAGTATATGACAGGCTGATATTTAATAGGCTATATACTGCCTGTTTACTAACCCCACTTAAACTGCCCTTTTTCTCCCAACAGGTCTTTATCTGCTTTATTTTATGCTTACACAAATAAAAGTAAATCAAGAATGCCTTGTGTCAGAAAGTTAAATAAAAATGAAGTACCAGTGGCAGTTGTTATTAACAAACTTAACTATATTCCATTGATTCTCTGAATTTTTGTGAGTTACAACAGCACTTAATAGTATCACAAGTTAGGCAATGTGAAACATTTAATCCAACAGTGAAAGACTCTTCTGAGGGAAATCGGGCAATTTGAAGAGGGCACAGCATCACTTCACATCATCTGAGAAAAGGAAGTGAAGAACATCTTTGAAAAGTATCTTTTTGATACAAATCAGACATCTTACATGTGACAAAGGTAATACTGGTACACCACAGAATATTAGAATAGCTGGGTTCAATTGGTCCAGTATCATATAACAGTAATAACAAACAGCCAAAGCCTCAATACAAAGCAGTATGCGAAGTTTAAAATAAAGATAGCTTGGTCAGTTTTATCCTCCTGAAAATATGACTGTGTAACATGAACACTCTTTTTAAGGATTACAGTCTTGAGAACGCATATGGAAGTGAACCTCCACTGATACTGGACTGCTTTCATTTCAATAAGGAAAATATGGTATGCTTTCCAGGGTAGCTCTTAATTTTAAAAGTATGGAAAGAGAAATGGTGTGTCAGAATGCATGTTATGGTTTGTTATTTATGGGATTCAGTGGAAGCCCCCTGCAGAAAAGGAAAGAGTGGTCCTTCCTTTGAGCTCTACCAAGAGTTGGTGCACTGAGGAGATGGTTCCCAAGTCCAGAGAGACAAAATGCCAACAGGAAACCAGCCACTCAAACAGAGTTAGATAAAACAGTGATGAACAGGGAGTAGCCAGAAGGTTCTCTGTGGGGAACCCAGAACTTCAGAGGCTACAACTTAGAAAGTCACCAGCTGAAACCAAGTCTGTAAGCAAGGACCCGTCTCTAAGGACACAATAGGGAGAAGAGTTGTGTATGAGCACTTTTTATTTATTACTTATTTGCTCTGAATCTTCTGGTCAAAAACTTAAGCATTCTAGTTTTAGTTCTAACAGAACCTGTCATTTAAAACATGTAAAAAGACTTTTCGGTTTCTTTAGAGGGTACTCTATAAGGAGAAGGTCTATTTAAATCCACTGAATAGATCCAGCTGACTCAAGGTCTCATTATGTAAGTGTACAGGCCTATCTCCAACAGCCAAAAAAAGAGCAAAACAAAATGGGAAAACCAATCAGGCTGTTATCATTTATTGCAACACTGAAGATGTACGAGCACTATTGGAACAGATTAATTAATTCTCAAATTTCAGCCTGGTGCACAGGTTGTAAGTCCAAACACTAAAGGTTGTTAAGATTTTGGTGAAAGAAGCAAAGTGAGAATCTTAATTCGCTGTTTCCCACAAAACCCCTCAGAACAGTTCTCTGCAGGTGAAAAGCCTGGTTTCAGAAGCTGCAGGACAAGCTGCATTAACCATCTGGAGATTATCCTAACTTTTCTATTTCATTTGTAGATAAAATAAAAAGGCAAGGATCCCCTTTGGTACAGAAGAGGGAAATTTCCCCAGCTCCAGGGTAGAAAACATATTGCAAAGGTCTGCTGCTAATGTGTGTAAACCATGGAGAAATGTCATTGAAAAAAGATTGACTGTTAGATTTCCAGTATTGCTACAAGGCTTCAGAAAAAAGATTCTTCCCACACAACAACAATTCTGATTAAAGAGTTAATCTTTCTGACTTCATGCTAGTTTTATATACCAGTCTATTTAAGTCAGGACAGGATTTTATCCCATTTTACATACATATTTCTTTCTGACAGTTGTCACCACCAAATTAAATGTTTCCTTTCAACATGCGTAAGATCTAGGTAATTTGCACTGTATTACATTTCAGTTGAACATAAGGCTAGCTTTATCCTTTGGATAAATACCTAGTTCCCTACTAATAGAGGCTGTCTCCTGAGAGAAGCCTTTTCCCTGCAGAATCTGTGGAGGGCATTTTGGCTGCACAGACTGGGACAGCAGCGTGACCTGAGCAGGCTTCCAGCTCTGCCCGGCTGCCCGGCACTTACAGCTGCTGCCGAGTAGCTTCTCAGGCTCCATACTCACATAGAATGCAACAGCCATACCTGCCAGCCCCCAAGGTTAAGTCTCAATATAATCATGCCACTACCTCCCTGACAAACTCAGCTCATATTTTGTTCCTGCATGCTTCTTGCTGGCCCATTCTACTCTGGAATATACCACAGCTGGAAGCAAGAACTTTTATGGCCAGAGAAAATCTACCCTGAGCAGCAAGTTAAATCTCTGGTTTCCTATCTTTAAAAAGTCCCTTAACATTCCTAAATAATTTTGTGAAGGCAAATACTTATTTTAATTCTTGGTTTCAGAAGCTGGGGAGAAAAAAGATATTCTTGCTTACTTACAAAATGACTTTTAAGGCCACAAATGGGAGTTAGAATTCCAATGCATAGGTGAATTCTTTTTAAGTTGAAACATGTAGCAGAATTTCTATTCACTGTACTCCCAAACTGCCTTGCAAATTGTCCTACGACTGGCATAAAGAACATTTGCTGTATAAATAATACTCAAAAACTAAAACCAGTTACGGGGTATAAAATTTTAACCACTCAGTTGAATTTTGTGCCTTATGTGGAACAGTAGTCATGCTGGGACTCAGCATAGTGTGTCCTACTGAGAAACCCCAGAGCCAGGACGGTACTTTTCCAGCATTTTGCAAGCTAGTGGAGCAGTGGCTCCCACACCTAACTCTTCTCTAGCAATAGGAATTATTCTTTTCTTAATGGACTGAAAAATTTAGGCCAAGTGCCGGGTCCTGCACTTGGGCCACAACAACCCATGCATCGCTACAGGCTTGGGGCAGTGTGGCTGGAGAGCTGCCTGGCAGAAAAGGACCTGGGGGTGCTGGTCGACAGGAGGCTGAACATGAGCCAGCAGTGTGCCCAGGTGGCCAAGAAGGCCAATGGCATCCTGGCTTGCATAAAGAATAGTGTGACCAGCAGAAGTAGGGAGGTGATTGTCCCCCTGTACTCAGCACTGGTTAGGCCACACCTTGAGTATTGTGTCCAGTTCTGGGCACCTCAGCACAAGAGAGATATCGAGGTGCTGGAGCGAGTACAGAGGAGGGCAACAAAGCTGGTGAGAGGCCNGCGAAATCTGTCTTCAAGAACTTATTTGAAACCATGATGCGTTATTTGCAAATATACGCTCTTGGTGCCCAAGTGGCAAGGCTTTGCACACCTACACTTGCTCACGTCAAACTGTCCTAAATGGAATGAACAGCTCTGCAAAGGCCCTGAGACATCAAACAGCCACCCATCCATGGAACCAGCACTCGCTAGAGGAACACCTTACAGAGTATACAGCAAACACATGCAGATTACAGAATTATCTGCTGCAACACAATCCATGTGCATTCAGGCAACAATAAAGGTGAAATAAGAAATTATTGCCAAGATAATAGATATTTGGCACATATCATAAGCTAATATTTAACAAATAGGGACTTTGTTTCTACTAATATACTTGTCTTATACGTAGGTATATACAGACATGGAGTAAAACATATTAAAGACATATAATGACAGGTGGTAAACTTTTTTTAAAAGTAAGTCAGGACAAGAGAAGCTTTACCTTTCCATACTGGAATTAAACCAGTATGAGTAAATCCTTTGAACAAAATAGTATAACTGCAAGAGATCCTCTGAAACAGTAATTAGTAATTATTTTTCTCTGCACTTCATAAATAATGAATAATTGAAAAGAAGAAAAACAACTCACCAGTATCACATTTTCATGCACTAATTATGCAAGCAAGCTACAAGATCCTCTAAGTGTGAGAAAAGTGAAAGTGGACAGCACTTTGTTTTTAAGGAACAATGAAACTATTTTGATGCTTTGCAGCCATTTTTCCCTCATAGTTAGATTTTTTTTTTAAGCTTTGGGAAAAAAAAACATGTTTTCCAAGTGAAACAGTTTACAAAACTGCTTAGAATACAAAGCCATTATTCTTTTAATCTAACATCATAAAAAAGTTTCTTCTCATGAGTGACTATTTATTTTTTTTGTTACAGATTTCTACCCAGAACACTTATTCATTATCTGGCACGGCAATTTATTATGCTTCTATAAATAATTATGAGTGTTTCTCTTTTAGTTTCTCTTTTACAGTCTTTTTTTTTTTTTAAATTGTCTCACCCACACTAGAATCCCAAATGTGAAAAATCATTTGCCTGAAAATGGGTACCTTTCTCTTTTTTTCATGGAAAATTGTATGTACCTGGGGAAACAAAGTAATTAGAAAGTGAATATAAAACTATTAGATATATTTACCTTACACTTCATCTACTTCAAGCAGATAATTTGGATAATGTTTCAATAATTGCAATGCAATGCTACTGAAAGAGTTTCTATTTCTTTCTAATAACTACATCCCATTAGAAATTGTAAAGAATATATCCTGTTGAGGTATAAAATGTAACAGTACAACAGACCACACAGAGGTCACAAAGCTTAATACAGGAAAGAAGGACATTAGGAATGCCCTTGTTCTTGGTGGCACTGGGCACGGTGCTAAGTCTCACACCTTCGCTTCCTTTGAAAGCTCCGTTTGTGGATACATCTTTAACTTCATGCATAACCCAAAGTCATGGTAAGACATATCAAATGATACCACAACTGAACATCATTTGCTGCATGGCTACAATTTTCCTATCTCAGCTTAAATTATAAACTCTATGACATTAGACCACCAAGATGTTATTGAATAGCTTATATTAAAAAAGAATTTCACTATTTCAGAAAACTGGACCCCAAACCTCTTAACCTTTTTATACAGTGCTTCTTAAACTACTTTTATTTGCCTTAATTAATTCTTGCCTTCTAATTAATTCTTCCAATTAATGCTAACCATTATAGCTGCATCACACAGGTTTGTCACTACACTTAAACTCTACTAGCACCAACACACTACATTCCACTTGATAAAAAAGATTCTGAACAATCTCATCAAGGCTAAAAGCATGGCTCTGCCGCAGGAGTCTCCTACCAGACCTAGGACCTAGAGCTAGTGCTCAATCTTTACATTTCCAAGTCCACAGTTTTTGGATGCCACCTGACACTCAAGACTGTCACAGGGCTGTCACTGAACCTGCCAGTTCACAGTCCTCATCTGTATTCATGGAGATTGGCACTGACAGCAGCACAGAAGCCTCCCAACAAACTTACAGTCCTATTTTCCCCCAGAATCCAAGATCTGGCAGCATGTAAAGTAATAGGGAGCTTCCACCACCGAGTATGCACGGACACTCAAAAAACCCCCAACTCAAAACCAACCACCCCCAAGTTCTGTACTGGTGTTCTTAGAGTCACTCCCTCTGCTGTGTGCCCATTATTTATCACCACCCCTTACCTTAGTCACCTTGATTAACAGTCTAAAATTCTCAGCCAGGAAATAATCTTATTAAAATGTTAGTAAGGTATCTGTATGGTTATGTAGTTTCACAATATAATATCTATAATTTTCCACAGTAACTAAAAATAATTACCAACTTTCTCCAAATACACAGAGAATTAACGCTCCTGTACATGCCAAGTTGAAATTTAAAACAAATACATCAAAAAGAGACTTGCACATTATTTATTTCATTGGTAGCTGTAAGTAATTGAAGAACGGCTATTACTTTTTATCATGTATTTGAAAATTATGGATGCAACAAGATTTACTGTAACTGAAACATGTAAGTGGCATAGCATGGTTAAAGAGGAACAAATTGCTTCGAGTTTTCTCAGCAACAAGGCAGCCAGATGTTATTTTTATGCATGCAATTGGCAGAACAAGTTCAAATATTATTTTGCACACTGTGAGTGCACATTACTATCCCTTTTAGTAGTCAGATAATTGTTAATTGTGGGAGTGGGAAATGGCTTAACAGATGTATAAAAAGCAGAGCAAAAACCTAACAGAAGGGAGAAATGATGAAGGAGAGCGACGGGGCCTTGGAGAGGGAGATGAGCAAAGCTGGTAAGATGGAGAACTGATAGGACACTAAATGCCAGAACAGCAGCGATCTTTTGGAGGTGAGGTTATTATTCACCGATCCTTGACCAGACTTGATTCTAGTTATCTTTTAATGTAAATACTATAATGATGTACAGACAATTTTAAACTATGTTTGGATTGGGTTTTTGAGCAATGTAATTCCTACTTTTCAGTCTGTGCTCTCCCAGCGTACTGCATTTTTCCTATACTCAATTTATTGATTCTCGCGTCGCTTGCATGAATGTAACATCATTAACTCCACCTGACACACCTCTGACTTATAACAACACTTAAATAACTTTAGAATCAATCCCATTATCTCCATCATTCAGGAAATGGAGAAAGAAGATGAAGCCTGCTCTAATGAATAACCTCCATGTTAAATGGACTCGTGATAAAAAGCATCATTTAAATGCCGAAAGAGCAAATGCTTCCAGTTTCAGATTTAGTACGTATATTCAGCTGACAATTTCATATACTAGATCCCAGCAGAACCTGAAGGACAGCTCTCCTTGCAACACGTACTGCTGCTAAGTCTGTATCATCATCAACACACTTAGAGAAACAGCAAGCACTTAAACGTGCCTGCCGTTCCACTATGTAACATAACTACATCTTTCTGTATTAGTTTTATGTAGCTGTAATATTACAAAATCACTATGCACTTTGAAGTTGCTTTACCTCTCAGAAGATGCATTATTGCAGTCACAGGATGGTTGAGGTTGAAAGGGTCCCTGGAAGTCACCTGGTCCAACCCATCTGCTCAAGCAGGGACACCTGCCTAGGACCAACCATGTCCAAATAGCTTTTGAGTATCTCCAAGGTGGGAGACTCCACAGCTTCCCTGGGCAACTCGTGCCAGTGCTCAGTCACCCTCATGGTGAAAAAGCATATCCTGATCTTCAGAATGAATTTCCCGTGTTACAGTTTGTGCCCACTGCCTCTGGTCCTGTCACTGGGGACTACTGGAGAGAACCTGGCTCCATCTCCTCTCTAGCCTCCCTGCAGAACTTTGCACACAATGATGAGACTACTCCTGAGGCTCTTCCCCAGACAAAGCATCCCCAACTCTCTCAGCTTTTCCTGAATCCACAGAATCATAGAATGCTTTGGGTTGGAAGGGACCTTGAAGATCATAAGGTTCAAATCCTCCTGCCATGGGCAGGGACACCTCCCGCTAGATCAAGTTGCTCAAATCCCCATCCAGCCTGGCCTTGAACAGTGGTGTTTCCTGAAATCTGCAGCAATTTGAACCGTGAAAGTTATTTAAAATGTCTAAAATCTCCTGTCGTCATACTTGCCCAGTCCAGAGGTATAGTAACACAGACACAGCAGAAACAGTAATACGATTTCAAATGCCTCATCTCCCCCCAAAGCTGTGCTGCATTCAGTATGAAACAAAACCACTAGCACAAAGCCAAACACAAAGGTGTTCATATGAAAATAACAGAAGATCAGAAACACACATTATTTATTGAATGGGGGAGCTGGATGCACGAGTATATAAAAAATTCTTGCAAAACTGAAATTAAATTTTGTCACTTTAGACAAACACAGACAGTAGCATTTCATAAAGATAATGATCCTACCCCTGGTGAGAACAGTTCAAGGTTGACACTGATGTATTAAATAAATCTGGAGTGTGTTAGAAGCTGCAGAGTGCGAAAACTCCTGCTGTCTTTTAGTTACACAACTCTCATCGCTGGGGTGGAAGGCTTCTCTTTTCACTATGATTGATTAAGAAGAACTTATTCCCTCGCATCTTTTATTAAGCACATGTCAATGGCCTAGTATGAAAGGGCACTGATTTATAGTCAAAGGCTAAAAGAAAATAATAATTAAGCAGATCTATTGGCCTACTGAAGCAGAAGTTCGCAAGAGCAAGTCAGCATACATTTCAGCGAGGAAAGGGAAAATTACACAGTGGATTTTAAAATCTTTCCCAGATTATAAAAGACTGTCTTGTGATATTTCTACTGAATTCAGTCTTCAAGTTCTAACATCTCCTGTACTCTTCACAGTTAATGAAGTGCTACCAACAGAACTGTATTGAACTCGATTTTGTTTTCATACTGCAGTTCAGATATGCCATGATTTGGCTAAGTTTCTTTCAGAATTACCAAATCAAATTAAAAACAGATCTCTGCATAGAACTAATTCAAACATGGCAAAGTGATGACTGCGCTCCATTTTTAATGGCATTCAGGGTTACAGTCATATAAAACTTTGGATCAGAGTGTCTTAAAAAAGTAGAAGTCCTCATGCTGAACCATTGATGAATTTCTAAGGAGACAAAGGAGTTACTTCTCCTGTAGAGAGACTGTTGTATATCTTCATCTGTAAGCAGCAATTGCTACACGTCAAAAGATAACCAGCTAGATAGAACACTGATGCAACTTAGATTGCTATGTTCCAATAGACTTTTTTGAGTTATTGTACATTTCTACTCTTCTAATACGGGTTCCAAGAAATCCATTATGCACTGACAAAATAACGAAATAAAAGCTTTTTTTCATATTTGGTACTTTTTCCTGTTTTACCAATTCTTACTTCAGATGATGCCTCTTACTTCAGTTGTTGAAGCACACTTTAGATACTGAAAACAAACAGACACCTCAATTCCTTAAAAAGATGGCAATATAACTATCCTTAGTCATTCTACCCATGTCACAGTTTAAAAAGTGACCCTGGTAAACAATCAACCCCTCAACAGAGCTTTGGTAGTTAACTCAACATTACAGTAGACCACTGTCAGGTAGGACAGAACTGTGTGCTTTCTTCTGGTGGACAGAAAACCTAGGTTCTTCTCCAGTCCTCTTAGATGTAACAAGCCTGCACATGCACATTGCCAGAAGCAGCCCTTCATTATTCCTGCCTAAGGCTAACTTGGGTTTTGAGGAAAAATAGAGGAATAAGATACAGTACAACTTAAGAAATAATTACAACGGGTACTGGGCATAAGTTGCATGGTTTTCTACATCCATGCATGGGCATCTAAACAATTCACACGAGTGTCCAAGCAGTTCATGCTTGTGTCCCCAGTTAGTTCACATATGAGCACTTGATTAGGTTTTGCATAAATGTTTAATCAGTGCACACATGGGTGCCCATAGAATTTATACACAAATGGCCTAGTAATTCATGCATGGGCACCCACTCAGTTAACGTATGGGTTGGCCATACATTGAAGGGTATAGGAAGCCATCACAGGTGGCTGCAAACAACCCTGACACCAGTGCAAGCAAGTCACCATGTGCCAGAACTTCAGCTGGTCAGAGGAGCACAAAGTGCTTCAGTTCAGAAAGCGCATCAGCTGCTCGGAAAGGAGCCACATCAGGAGAAACATGCTGGGAGACACTTGAGAGGACACACAGCAAAAGAAACTGCTCAAGAAACATGCAGCTGGAGCTGAAAAAGTGGGACACCTTTGCTGGGCTTTTTCAGATTTAAAAATTAATTACTTCAAATGCAGCAGAACAGCCGTGGACTCTGAGTCTCCTGCATCTTGGCTATTTCCTTAATCTTTTTGCTCTAGTCTTTTTCACTAACTTGATATCTCTCATACTGACTCATTTTCCTGGTGAAAAATAAAAGTCTGGATTTCAGTCTTCCGGTATCTTCAGCTCCCATTAACAGTAAAGAAGGAGGAATATGGATCAGGATAGCTAAAAAAGTGATCAGACACTCTTGCTTTTAGTGGGATAGTAAACTGTGCTTTTTGGAAGACAAACACTGCAGATGTAATGTTATAGAGAAATGCCTGATTGGAACAAGTTAATACAAAAGGGTCCAGTAGAAAATAATCTACTAGAATGAATTTGAAATTGATTTGTCGCATCCTTACCAGCATCATGCGAAATGTAATTCCAGTAATTTAAGCTGTGTTAGAAAAAAAGTCAGAATCTTAGTCACACAGCAAGTATGCATGCACACACTTATAAAGTATATGCACCACTTATATGCTTCCAGTCTTTTTTGACAAAGTACACTTACAACATAATATATGCATTAGTTGTCCAGCCAACACTGCCCAGAGCAGCTGTAGATGCCCCATCCCTGGAGGGGTTCAAGACTAGGCTGGATGGGGCTTTGAGAAACATGGTCTAGTGGGAGGTGGCCCTGCCCAGGACAGGGGGGTTGGAGCCTTATGATCTTTAAGGTCCCTTCCAACCCAAAGCATTCTACTGTTCTATAATGTAATTTATACAGAACTGTAATTCACAACAATGTCTTGGTGTTTCCTTTACCAAGTTGCACAAACAAAAACTTCAGAGCACTGAGAGCCCAGTGTTTCAGAAAGGCAATTATGCCCCATGCAGTGCCTGCAAGCACGGTGCAGTCTCCTAGTTCAGTCATGATGGACCCTGCAATATGCTATCAAATGCTTAACCACTGGTTGCCCACGTACTTCCTATTTGAAGATCTCTCTAGTGTGCTAATTAGTTCAGAATGTAGCTGCCAAAAGAAAATTACATAAAAGAGACTAATGCATCATAAATATCCCACCTGAGTAAAATAAGAAAACATCTGTTAAAGAGCTTCAAACATTCATTTGCTTACTGGGGGGGGGGAAGCAGCAGTGAATAAAAAGGGAAAAGTAAAAACTTAAAAAAGCAGGGGAAAACAACGTCCATTTCTTCCTCTTTTCTAGAACGCAATGAGTTCATTCTGCTAGATGGCTTCTTTGTTTCCTATGTACCAAGGCCAAATATGGGTTTATTTGTACACACTAATGGCAATTGGGTCTGGTCCTTTGGTGAAAGACATGGGGAAAAAAGATGGTATGTTTCCCTGAGGAACATCACCCATATTCATTACAGAGAGTGGGGAAAAAAACCCTCATCTCAGTATACAAGGGTAACCCGCCTCCCCACAACCCCATCAGACGGCTCTCCCGGCTGAAACACCAATAGCACAGAATTCCATCGGTGTTTACTCATCCAGGCTGAGGAGGACAGATCCCCCAGCTTCTACTAGAGCTGCTTCATGGGGCACAAGTGGGACTATGGAATTTCCGTGTAACAATTAGTAAAATAAACTACACAAAATTAGCAGGTTTAAGGTCACAATTGGCAAAGCACTCAAAGATCCTGCCAGATGTTGATATACAATGCATTTCTGAGTAATTATAGCAATTTAATTTTCTTGTAACAGATTGCTTTAAAATGAATGATAAACAGCACTTCTGATCTGATTTTGAGAGTTTTGTAGCATTTTTGTCTGTCATTGAATAACTGGCTTCACTGAGATGGGTGCTTTTTAAAGGTGGCTGAAATGTTTCCTACTAGTAACAGTCTCAATTAATGGAAGAACATTCTACTGTTACTACAAACTAATAAAATATTACAATAAAATTCTTCCTACACATATGGTAAGCAGAAAAAGTGACAAATGCATTCCTTGCATCATATTAAAACTCTTCAACATGGTCTGTTCTGTCTCCCTGAATCACCTCCTTAATTCAAACTAGTTTCATTTAAAGTGAGACACTTCTATAAAAAAATACCTAACATGAAAAATTTTTGAGTTTGTTACTCAGGCATCATGGCAAGAGTATATGGTGCAGTCAGAAGAGTCCTGACTTGGGAAATTACTCCTAGTTCATTGTCATTTAACACAAAATTCTAATCACTGATTCGAATATTGAGAAAAAGAAAATATGAGCAATTAAATGAACACTTAAGTAAATGCCTGCCTTCTCTCTTTCTCATGCTTCAGCCAAACATTTTTCTTCCCTCTCCCTAGTCTCAAATTCCCTTGTTTTCACCACATCACACTTCAATCCAATTCTTTCAGTGAGGTGATGTGTGGTGCAGTGCTTTCTTTCTGCCAGACTTTACTACTTGCTCATTTTCTTCTGCTTCAGTGTGGGTCCTTCTTGTGCCGCAGTTCCTTCAGGGGAGTCCCTGCCCTGGTGTGGGTCAAGTGCAGGCCACAACTCTTCAAGGGTATCCTTGCCCTGATGTGGGTCACGCATGGGTCAGGGCGCCACAGCGCTTTTGACACAGAGCACTTAAATGCAAGATGTCTTCAGCCAAGCCCTCAGTAGCATCTCCTTGCATACTTGCACTTTTCTCCTCCCCTAAGGACAGCTGTGATTTCTTGCATATGTCTGCCCAGAGATGTTACGTGCACCTCTCTGACTAGCTGATGTTTTGGCATGTGGTGGAAAGCTACATGGACTTCAGAGCCAGCTGGAAATCCTGCTGTGACTGGCAAAGGGCAGTTTCATGGCCTCTTTCTACACAGACACCCCGCAGTTCCCTGCTAGACAAGCTGTAATTTATGCCCAATAAAGTATCTGGTATTAGAGATCCTCTGATACTTTTTCCTTACTCAGACATCACAGAAATTATAGGCCTAAACTGATGAACAACATATCACGAATCAGAAAATCATTTAGGTTGGAAAATACCTTTAAGACCATCAAGTCCAAAATCTTAGCACTGCCAAGTCCAGCGCTAACCCATGTCCCTCAGCACCATGTCTACTGGTCTTTTCAATACCTCCAGGGATGGCAATTCCACCACTTCCCCGGGCAGCCTGTTCCAAGGTTTGATAACCCTTTTGGTGAAGAAATCTTTCCTAACATCCAATCTAAACCTCCCCTGGTGCAACTGGAAGCCATTTCCTCTTGTCCTATCCCTTGTGACTTGGGAGAAGAGACGGACAACCCCCCCCAGCTCCACCCTCCTTTCAGGGAGTTGTAGACAGTGAGGTGGGTCCCCCCTCAGCCTTCTACTCTCCAGGCTGAACACCCCCAGCTCCCTGAGCCGCTCCTCATAAACCCTGTGCTCCAGACCCCTCACCAGCTTCATTGCCTTTCTCTGGACATGCTCAGCACAACATCTAAAAATGGATAATCCAAAAAGTTTTACTTTTTATACAGATAATTCAGTCTAACATTCACAAATCAATCTAGAAAAGAGTGGCATGAGAAAGCTGTATGTATAAATAAAGAAATCTCAAGTACCTAAATATAAATTAAACCTATAAATATAAAATAAGATGCCAGCCCATTCCAGACTAGCTTATTTCATAAATATGTCTTCCTCTCATTTCATCAACTAGCCTAGGAAAGGCACTAAACACTTTTGCCACACACTCAGAACTCATTTTATAAAAGCATTTCTGATAAACTTTCATTGTATAGCATTTTCAGGCCAGTAAGTTCATAATCCTCCCAAATGTCAACTGTACCTTTTCACTGTCAGGGGAAAAAAAAAAATAAAAATATTAAACCCACAACCAAACAACACCTTTTTACCAGAGTAATTATGAAAAACACAGAGAAGGAAGTTAAAAAAAAAAAGACATACTGCAGTTCTACTGTATGCCAATTAAAAATTAAAAAACATTAGGGTCCTACAAGAAGCAACATTTCACACTGAGTATTGACTCTGAGCTCCTAGGGATTAGAAGTGATATTCTCCTAACTTATATCGTGCGTACCATTCCTGCTTGGGTTTGTTTTTTTCTCTGGTTAGGCTAACAGTTCGTTTTTAAATACTGTTATCTTTTAATTATTTCCTATCAATAGTGGCATGTAGCCCAGACAATAGGCATTGATGATATTTTCCCATTTTCTCCATTCACTTTAGGATGCTAACAGAAGTCAGAAAACATCTCTATTTGCCCGATTTCACTGCTGCTATTTCCAAGTATTTCGACACATTGAAGTCATAGCGCTGCAACACATACCTGACCGATGGCACAATTTTAACTTAATAATGGAAACATGACAATTAGCAGAAGAACTGTGATGTTATTACATTTACTGAGAAGAAATGAGAAAATAATTCCACTTCCTCTGATAAGGCTTTTTAAATAATCATACCCACGTAGGAATGGATCCATTTACAGCATCAGTTTGGAAGCAATGGGATTTCTGATAAATGCTGTGCTCAGTTGAGTTTTGTTTACTGATGGTTACAACTGCTTGCAAAGAAACACACACCACCTTCTCAGAGATAAGGAGGAGAAAATATGGTATGAGGGTAAAAAAAGCAAAGGTTAATAATGCTTTTTGAGCTGAAAGCTAAGTTATTGCTAGGAATAGCTAATTACAAAATTGTCACAACACAGCTGGAGCTCCTTGGCTGACACAGTTAAACAGAAGAGTCCCAGAAGAAATAAAGGGAAGGATTTCCAACAAAGATATGCCTGGAGTGAACAAGCCTAAGAGGAATTACAAACCTACACAGAAAGACGCTTAAACAGAAGAGGCTTCTTTGTGCTTCAGACTACAGGCAGGCTCTGACAAAGGTGCTAAGCAAGTTATGTGCTGAAGCCAATGAGATTTCTCACATGTCTGAACACAGGCTGCTGCAAATTACCCTCCTGAATCAAAGTCCTAACCACAATACAGTGTCCCAAACGGGTTCCAGCAAACTCAGGACTCCCAAGCGTTCTTATTTAACTGGCAAGTGAGAGAGATGTACCCGTGTCACAGTGTCCCACTGTGAAAGGACTAATGACATATTTAGGAAGAAAGTAATAATTTATATTTTTTATTACATTGTCCTGCTAAAGAAAAAGACGGCTCTTGTTGCATTTCTGAGTCTGTAGGGCTAGGGCCAGTCATGAAGGACAGACATAAAATCACAGAATCATTCAGGATGGAGAAGACCCTGCTTCATTATGGCATCCAAAACCATTAACAGTTTTTGAAATCACCATGAACAGAACACATTTGAAATTCACTTTTATGCCTACCACAGACTTATGATGGCCTTTGTCATCTGTCTCAGTAATTCTTTTAACAAACAAGCAAATTCCATGGAAAAGAGAATATGTTCCTACAGTGTTTTCTCATGAATTGTTTACACTATGTATTTTATGAGTTGCAACATTATTAGAAGCCTCAACAATCATTTGGTAGTCTCTACAACATAATTGAATACAGTTTTATTATCCCAGTGAGTAGGTATAAATATTTAATTCTTATGTACCGCATGACAGTGGGAATTGTTTCAGCCAATAAATCTTTTCATTGCTCTACTTTTGCAGTATGTACTTGCTGTTGAGACACAAGCCTTTGTACAAAACACTCTCAGATACTTCATTGAAAATATCTGGCAAGCCATTTTCATTTATAACTTTGCCTCATCCCATATATAACAGCAACAAAAAACAGGGCGTGCCATTTGTGTGTTTCATCCTTCTTCGATGGATCTACGAAAACAGAGACTTAAATCAACCCAAGGAAGGGAGAGGGAAGGGAAAAACCACAAAGGAATAAATACATACCAGTTTAACCCTGTTATTTCCAGGAATCGGCCTCCTTTCATTTCCCAGGTAACACTGAGCAAAAGTGTCACTGAAGAGGAAATGTGTTCACTTTATTTCTGGGGACAGAAACCTAATCTGGCCTAGGAACCTGAGGGCATGTAAGTGCACCTGATGGCTATTAACAACAGGGATGCGGAGCCAACCATCCTACTGGTGGGACTGGCCCAGAAAGCATACAGCAGGGGCTGGGGGAACAAACAGCAAACACCTTCCCCTGACCCCATGCTTTGATGAAAGTGTCAATAACATGGACAGTACACCTCAAATCAGGTAGTTTCAGAACATTACCAGGGATTTAAATATGTTGCACACAGTGTTATTTGCTTCAAGATAATGGAAAATTTGGGAGAAATTATTTTCTTATGCAACGAAACAAAAAACTACCATGAGAGATCCCTGCAGCAAGAAAGCAACATCCAGCCTCAGGTGGACATTTACCTTCATAGAGAAAGCAGTGACTGAAAGTAGGGGAACTGGGGATTTTATTTCTGAGAAATTAAATGCTCTGTACACAAAGAAAAGGAGCCTAGAGATTTTCCTCTCAATTTTTAAAAGCAAAAATAACAGTCTCCAATGAATGTTACAGGACTGCTAATTTAGTAAAAAAAAATAGTAATAGAAACAGTAGAAAGTTTATACAAAGTTCTATTAATTTAAGTCTGTATATAAACTGAAGAAATTCACCAGGTCTTTTGATATGCTAACAACCAGATTCCCTCTGCCAGGTGCAGGTATCTGGAGAGACTTAGTCCCTACTGTTATTGTTTATGCAGCAAATTATTGTTCTCCTGTCCTAGGGAATATCAAAGTGAGAGTCCAAGGTAAAGCCTGATCTAGATGAAACTTCTCACAAAATTAACAACTCAACTCTGTTTATGTTCAAACCCAACATGGAATCAGATTAAGCGCTCTTGTAATTCAACTCAGAGTTTCACAGCAGTACTTAGTGTGCTTTTTGAGTAATAGAAAACATATGAGCTGTTTCACTTGCATTTTGGGTTTTTTTGGTGGGTTTTGGCTCTCTTTTGTTGGCTTTTTCTAAAATTTTCAATCCAGTGACCAAATGTAATGAATTTACTAGTCTATTCTGTGGAAAAAGATAGAAGTACGATGGCCTGCAGACACACAGGACAAAATGGGGCAGCATGCTAAAAATCACTCATCACCATTAAAATAACCATATTGTATCTCTGGATTCTCATTTCAAAGAAACAAAATAACAAATCTGCATCACCGGTACTTAAATAGCTGAATAAAATTCCTAAGGAAACCAACTTTTACTTCTTTGTCAGTAAATTACAAGAAGCAGCATTACAGAAATAAACCAGCCAAACTCAGAGCTGCAGACAGTATCAACTCTTCCCCAGTCCAATGGACACCAGAACTATTCTGCCCATCCCAGTTACCTAATGGTGAAAGGTTCTCTACACTTCAGAGTGTATCTTTATGCCTCAGCTTCTCCACAGTGGAGGTGGTAACAGAACATCTCAAGAACTTCAGTCTTGTACAAAAGATTTTTTTTAAATTACAAAATGATTCTTTGGAAGTTTGTTTGATGTGGAAATAATCTAGTTTCCACTATGCAGTGCTTTCTGGTATCACTAGTGTTAATTTTATGGACTCATCTCTGTGTATGTGCAAATGCAGTTTTATTAGTGGTCTCCCAACAGTCCATCCAGAAACTGATGAACCTTAGACCTGCAGAACACGGAACTTCTTTACCAGATTAGCTTAAGTGAGCTAAACAACATCAGAGACTTCTACCTTTATATAGGCCATCTCCTAGTCTGGACAGAAAGCTTCATTTTAAAACGTCAGCCTAACAGCACTTTTATGGACAATATTCACTCTGTAGTCACTCTGTGAAATAGAATAAATAAGACTACTTTTGTTTTACTTCAGCAAGGGAGAAAAAGCTGAGTAATAACTGTGTTGTAATGATTATTAATGTGAGTAGAAGAATATCATGAAAGCAACTGAATCAGATTTCCATCCAACTTGCTCTATGCTAAAGCTGCTACCACTTTGGGGAATTAAGTGTAGAAACACCAATTCGTACCACTGGGAATTTGGCCGAAGTTGTACTCAGAGGTTCATAAAAACTAAATGGCAACATTGAATACTTTAGATAGCAACAGCAGCCACACTTGGAAAGTTACTCTCCTTATGCCATGTGTTTTACTTCTCAATAAATGTTCAAAATAAATAGTAATTCAATAAGCATTGGCTAGTTGCATATTAACTCCTTCACTGTTCCCAAGACAACAAGCTGTAATAATCACAGGGAATTCCAAGCTCGTGTTTGATCTTGGGAAATAACCATGACAAAGCTAATGTCAACAGGCCATAACAGCATTTACACCCAATCACAGAATGCTATGGGGTTGGAAGGGACCTCTAGAGATCATCTAGTCCAACCCCCTGCCAGGGCAGGTCCACCCAGAGCAGGATGCACAGGAACTTGTCCAGGTGGGTTTGGAATGGCTCCAGAGGAACGTTCTCTGACATTCTTTGTCATCCCTTGCACATTATTAATCTCAGCATACACTTACAAAACACATGAACTTAAATCTTAGAAGGGAATACTTGCTACTTGCTCCAATATTTACTGGGGGTTCCACTCCTTAATGCTTAGTGTTGTTTTATGGAAAATTCAGACACATTCTGGACTTTAATGCCTTTTTTATTCCTCTTCTCTCACTCCTTATTTTTATACTACAGAAAGCTATAGGTACTATTTTTTACTTTCTCTCTTTTCTAAGACTTGCCAGATCTAAAAAAATTTTCATTTTAAATAGTATCTTGGCTTCTGCAAAAGTATTCAAAAACCTTTCTGACCCTTAACAGACAGTCCTACACCCTCCTCCTTAAAGCCAAAGCAGTAGTAAAGATCCCAGGTTGGGCAGTATCTTTCTAAGGTCTTAGGTTTTCAGCTGTGAAGTCGCTAACAGTGGCTAGGAGACCGAATCCAGAGGAACAAAAAGATTGCTAATCTGCTATAAAACACATGCACGTACACATAGTTCTGCTCAGTTGTTGTGAGTGTTCTTAAACTAACCTTTACAAACCTTTAAATATTTTCAAAGCTAAAATCCACCTGAAGAGAGTATTGAAATCTCCAGGCAATTTTGTTTTCAACTGAAAACTTTTTGTTCTCCTTTTTCTCTTTCTTTTACTTCCCTCCCCCCACACACCTTGTCAAGATGAGCAATCTCCCTTGTTACATCTGTTCTTCAGCATTTGGAATGGGCCAGGATAAGAGACTTCCATGGCAAACATCTAAAGCTGGGGTCTGATCAATCGAATCAAATATATGGAAATCACTTGACACACTTTCTCTACATTTGTGCTTAAGATAACTTAAGACAAGCATTAAAACTTTTGAATATATAACTGGAACAAGTCTGTGAGCCTTCTGATGCTTACATATCGCTGCTCACAGGGTTGACTGAAGCACATTTTACTCGTTTGAGAGGCTCCCCCGTGATCCTTCCAAGAAGGCAAAAAGTGCTGGAGCCCAATCAGAAAAGTGATTGTCAGCTCTCCCTTTTCACATATTCACCTTATTCCCAGGTAAATGGTTTCATTCAGAGTATGGGAAGTGGAAGAAAATTTCTCAGCCTGATACAACTGCTGAAAGTAAACTTCCCTGGTATCACTCCTTATCTTCCTTTTATTAACATGGGATTTTGCTATATATCCCCTTTGATAATATATTAGAAGGTTCAATTGTCAGCATAAACCAATCCTTTAATACAGGTGTAGAAATATCTTAGCCACATACTGCAGCTTCCTAACATTTCCTGCATTCCAGGCCTAGTCAACAAGATGCTCCAAGAGACAGGTTTGCTCTTGGATGCTTTTGCAGCAAAAGAGTGAACGACAACCTTTCCAGCACTAAGGAGCATGCACCAGGAAGGGGTTGGTAGAGTTAAACACCCAGAAGCCTCAGCAGATCATACAGCCACTCTCCTAAATGTAAGTCCAATTTGACACAGCCTTGCTTGTTCCATCTTCTCCACGACACTGATATTTTTAAGACACAAAAAATCAGATGCCGATATGCTGCTTCCCTATGCCAGCATAGCTAAAATCTGAAAAAATAGCTTTTAAATTAATCCAGGAATAAGATTAATTACAGTTTAATGGCAGCAGATTTATAACAACTCAGTGAAGGAAAAAATGAATAAAACTTTGATAAGTAAGAGAGAACAATCACATGACTATCTGCTGCTCAGACTTCTGAATATTTAGACATCAGTATGATGCCTGTTTCTCCTCTCTAGGAGCAGAGGAGACTGCCATTCTATTTAGGTCATAATACAAACCAATCTTGCATCTGTACAGATGTCTGCACGTGTACCATCAGAAGTGGTAGTCACTACAAAGTGTTAGTCCAAGGTAAAAAGAGCTACAACAAAACTACTTTTGAACTAAACAGAGTCTGGTGTGGGTGATGCTACCAGAAAATTTACCTCGTCCTTTTATGTATTTGTGTCTATTTCTTGCTGTAATAATTAGGATAAGACAAATAAGTAATTTGCTCATATTAGATATTTACCAGAAAATAAATTTTCTTGTTTACAAGGAGAAATGAAGCAGTAAGATATTCTCTACCTTTTACACTAGGGATAAGCAGGAAAAATGGAAACTATATGGAGACAAAATTGTTTCGTAAGAAAGAGAAATTGAACAGAAATTTGAAAATAACCATTATTTGAAAACAGAAAAGGAAGCTTAATGAAGTAACTTGACACAATTGAATTTGATTCTTTCAAAACCACCAAAAAATAGATTGATTCCCATTCCCAATTTGGATTTCCTGTAGCCATGCCAAAACTATGTCAATATTTATTACCACTGATGTCTGCCTCTTACTCTAAGACAAAGCTTTACGTATTTGGTGACAGTACGGCACAACTGTAAAGAAGTATCTCTGCATGTATGCATACAGTTGACAAACTAATGTTAAAATAATTGGTGCCTGATATTTATATAAGGTATGAGCTGGGTATCTCGGCTACCAGGAGCAGCACAGCCTCTGCTTCGTGCACGAAGATAAGCAACAGGCAGAAGAGCAGAACACCTGGGTCCACTCATACCTCGGCCTCCACCTACAATCAAAAGCCCAGGCATCAGTTTGTGTGCAATTTAACTCTACTGACCTGCAAACTTTCTGCCTGGACACAATGTAAAACTAAACAGTCCAGTGACACCCAAATGGCTAATATGTGCTAGAATTAAACAAGTTTAATTCTCAAGAGAGCAATACCCACGAGTGTTGAATAAACCTCAAGCCAGTCTATGAGTCTCCTTAGGCAGTCTAAACGGACGCTCGGTGCCTGGCTGATTCCTTATCACTAATCCCATCCTGCCTGTGGAGCCAAATCCCACCAGCTGCGCCTTCCAAACCTAGCACAGATGGCCATTCCTACAAACCAAGTGACCACTGACAGCTGGAATAAGCAAGTCACAGAAGCAACTATCTTTGACAAGCATGAAATGTGAACAAACACTAAAATTTGCTTTTCCAAAGTGCCCTGGTCAGATTGCAGTTTGCTACCTGCCCCTGAAGTCTCACAATGCAGTGTGGCAAGACTCTTCAACAGTACAGAAAGTATATTTAGTCAGCAAGTGATGTCCTCAACAATGAAATAATGTATCACTAATTTAAAAACCTAATTCAGAAACTGTTCTCTAGCTGCAAATTTCTTCCTTATAAAATTCAATACTCAAGAAAACAACTTCTCAGTAATATTTTATCACGCAATTGTAGTCTTGGCAACATTATATAACAAAGTCTTTTGCAGTTTTGATTTATGTACACTTCTTAGGGATCATTAGAAAGGCAGATTATTATAATTTGAAAACAAAAAAACTTTAAATCACCTTAGACCTAAACACAGAAGTATTATAAAAATCAAGATATATCCATGGAGTTCAATAAGCCATATACAGTCTTTTGGCACAAACATGACACTCATTTTCACTTTAAGAATTTATGACAACTTAAAAGCTAAAAAAAAACCCCAGCCCAACACCTTGCTTTCATCCCATAACTGCTTAGTGATAAAAACAATAAGGAAAAACCAAAGCTCCAAACCAGAATCAGCACTGAGTACCTCAAAATGACTTCAAGCAATCTTCCTTTTATGCTCATTTCTCAACAGCTGAATACAAGACATAATGCAAAAGGATCAGTCTGATGCACAAGCACACTTTAGTGTATCATCTGAAATCTAATAGTGTGAGACGCCACCATCTATAAACTGTCCAGAAGCTATAAAAATGGTAAACTTAGATGTAGGATCAGACTAAATATATAACAGTTTAAATAAGGACATACTAAATATTTCAAAAGCTCCCTAATTCACCATTGCTTATAC
Organism: Jacana jacana; assembly: GCA_013400555.1. NCBI lineage: Eukaryota > Metazoa > Chordata > Aves > Charadriiformes > Jacanidae > Jacana > Jacana jacana. Next base: position 66,546 of record VZTM01033359.1, read on the forward strand.
CCAGGTCTGTAGCTCAAGGAAACATCAATTAGTTTAAAACGCCCTTAACAGTGGCAGTGTATTTACAGTCTGTTGCCAAGGTAAATTAACCAAAAGGATTAAGTCCTAGTCATACCCTTTTAGCATCACTTCACTGCATTACAAAGTAGAATCCATGGGAAGAATCTTGTTTAGGACTAATTCACAATTTCTTAGGTCAGAAAATACCATTAGACAATCCAGTTGGATCTCTCATATACCGAAGAAGCAGATAAGCTTACTTTCTTTTATTATTCATTTACTTTACTGTCAAATTTCTCCAGCCTGTTTCTGTCCCCAGGTTCTGTAAAGACTTGACTGCAACACCAAAAAGATTTATGTTACTTTCTCTCCGACTAGGAAGTTTGCTTGATCAACTTGCCTGCTGATACAAAGCTGCTGGTAACGCCAAATCCCCTGGCAGTTGCTCTTCAGATAGAAGAGGGCTGTACCTAATGCATTTGGAAGTAAGAAACAGCACAGCACAAGCAGTAGAGCTGGTTTCACGCTCTTCCTTAATATGGCAAAAACTAAATTTCAAATTTACTTCTAAAACACTGAAATTATTCAAAACTTGGCCTCAGCAGTACAGCTTGTGTTCTGATGTATAAAAAGAAATAAATATTAATTGTGAATTGTTGGTCTGCTCTCTCCCTGATGCCTTCATTGTTAATTTAGCAGTGTGAAGAACACCCTCCCCACCAAGAAAAAAGATCTACACTGGAAATTTGATAAGAAACCAGCAGAGCAGGACTGGAAGAAATTCACCATCCCTATTGTGGTAGAGGTGATAGAATGCTAGTAAGAAAGTACCTTAAAGAAATTTACAGACTAGCAAGTCTGCACTGGGGGAAAAGAACACAGACAAAAAGCCAGAATCACTAAAGGATTAATCACACAAGATGAACAGAATGTATTTTAAAGTTCAAATTCTGACTAGGCAAGTTTATTCTTCCTTCCTCTGAAATGTCATAAAATATTGTTGAATATTGTTTCAAGAGCACCCATGTAAAACCTTCATGTAGAAATTAATCAGATGAAACAGTCCTCTTCAGCTGCTGGAAGATCCACTATTCCAGTTCTACACTTCAATATTGAAAAGCAAACTTCCCACCATGTAAGTGAGTATTAATTCTTAAGGGTCTTCCCACTGTGACAGTGTGGTTTAGACTTAAGACTTATTTTCTAAAAAAATCAAGATATTTTTACAGTATTGCAAAACTAAAGACTGGGACTAAATGTGAACTCCCGCCTTCCTTTGTGAGTACTGTTTATAAAAACTAGAGGAGAGACTACAAGGCTACAAGTTTGGTTTGGTTTTGGGGCTTTTTTTTTTTAAACATAGCTAGTAAATGCAGAAAATCCCAGTTTGTGCTGNGGCAGCTAAAAATACCTTGGCACAGATCTGAAATGAACCTTTAATATAAACAGCCAAATCCCTGTGTCTGCAGTAATGATCTATTTGATGGATATTGCATCTACTCGTATCAATTACACCATTAATAAGGTTTTCTATAAGCCTGTTCTGCTAATTTAAAAATACCAGGTAATATATTGGCAACTTTCTTCCCTTAGCTGTTTATCATTTAGAAAGCAAAATAGATTATTCTGAAAATCTTAAATAATAAATAGAAGGAAAAAAGTTTTTTAGATTTTCAAATATCATTTAACACAGGTCCAGGGAATGCAAGTTAAAAAAAAAAAAAGCATATATTTTTTGCATTTTAGTACTAATAGAAGACTTCTCTGAGAACTAGAGCTGTGACTTTGGGGAGATAGACCTTACTGACATGTCTCCAGAAATATTTTGGTTCCCAGAAATCACCGGGGACATTTTCTGCCTACCCTAGCAAGAATGATTAGCTACTACACTAAGGAACTGGAGCTGTGACAGCCTCTCAAGACAGCATGTATTCTCCTACATGCCTGATAAGCTGACAAAGGATAGAATCAGAGTTCATTCAGCCTTCTTCAGAAGGCTAACCCTGAGGCTAGCAAAAGANAACATAGCTAGTAAATGCAGAAAATCCCAGTTTGTGCTGTAAATATTGTGGGGGAAAATGCAGTTCAGAGAATTATTTACAGCAAAGTTTAGATATCGGCTACAAGCCATTTTCAGGACTGTACTTATCTATATATTACATTTAGAAGCTGGAATTCTATCAGCTAGATATTTATGAAAGCAATTTAAAGAGTGCCTTTAATAATAACATTAAGTGAAGATTTTGCACTGATAGAAGTACACCCTTTAACTAACTGCATTAGTCACAAGAATAACACAGCGATTTAACATAATCAGCTTTAAATTACAGTGTTCCCACAGAATATGTAGATAAACAAGGACCATCAATTCAGATTTTCCCAAGTACCAGATACCTGCACATATTTAAGGGGGG
>VZTM01033359.1:69004-111724 GCA_013400555.1 Jacana jacana
CACAGGTCCAGGGAATGCAAGTTAAAAAAAAAAAAAAGCATATATTTTTTGCATTTTAGTACTAATAGAAGACTTCTCTGAGAACTAGAGCTGTGACTTTGGGGAGATAGACCTTACTGACATGTCTCCAGAAATATTTTGGTTCCCAGAAATCACCGGGGACATTTTCTGCCTACCCTAGCAAGAATGATTAGCTACTACACTAAGGAACTGGAGCTGTGACAGCCTCTCAAGACAGCATGTATTCTCCTACATGCCTGATAAGCTGACAAAGGATAGAATCAGAGTTCATTCAGCCTTCTTCAGAAGGCTAACCCTGAGGCTAGCAAAAGAACCCTGTAGTCTTTCGCACCCCTCGGTAGTTTGGAAAACACATAACTGAACTGAAACCACTTTTATTTACCCTAAATCCATAACTTTACAGAAATTTTTAGACATGGAATTAGCATTAGCATTTAACAGCACTTGTTTTGCTGTAAAGTTTACAAATTCAAAGGAAAAAATGCCAGACTATTAAAATAAGGAAATAATTAACTTGACTGCTACCATTCAGCTTTAAAATCATAAACAAGATTATCCAAATGGCAAAGAGATTCCTTGCTAGAGAGGTAGCAGCATGTGGCAGCAATACTTCCAGGTACAAATGAATCCTTCTGAAACCTGAATGTGATATTCAAGGATGCCAAACACTACTCAGTAAGAATTAGTTCAGCTAAAAGTGATCCTAAAAGTGATCCTAAAAGCACCCAGAGACTAAGGAGTGAAGCAGTGGCATCTGCACAGATAACCACCTCCGGTCAGGAAAATCCCAACGCTCCTCCAGGCAGGAGTCCAAAGAGTGGAGGGGCTTGTTAGGAAAGCAGTCTCGGGAAGATGGAGCAAAAACATTGCACGCTCACAGATCTCCCGATTTCATTCCTCAAAGTAAACAATAATCCCACCAAAGGGCCAATTTACACAAGTCAACAACTGGCCTGTGCTTCCACACGGCTTGGGAGGGAACAGAGCATTGTACCCGTCACCGAAATGGCACAACAAAACACATCACGTGCCTGTCACAGACAGACTAAGGCATTTCCATGAACCATTCCTTTTGTTCATGTAATATTTCTTTCAAAAGAAAAGCATTCACTAATCTATCTTGCAATAGAGAGGACTTTCCTCAGCTACAGACTGAATAATGTATTCTTGTAAATGCAGCTACCTTGCAGCCTGACGGGCTCAAGCCTTCTTTGAGAGCAATTATTTCTATGTCCCCTGATCCACCTTCCAACTGTCCTCAGCCATCCTGGGGACCACTGGCTTTTACAAATATTCTAATTATGACCTTAAATGACCTATTATTGCCAACTGGCAACCTAGACTCTTCAGACTGAATTAAATTAAGGAACTGGTGTTGCTTGTCAGATGATCAGTAACAGCTGCATAAAATCACTTTTTTCCAAGCATCGTTATTTAATTTGGGTTACTTCACACAAGACCTTGCTGGAGAAGAATGCCTGTCAGTCAGGGATATGAGAAAGATAGAAATACCCAAATACACAACAAAGATTCACTTTTTTTCCCTTTCTTTTTGAAGTAGCTACTACTATGATTTTGTAGTCAGAAATTTTGTAATGCTCATTAAATTTGCTCTTCTACTATCTGAACACATCCTGGGTGCTTTCTTTTGCCATTCATGATTATAATTTTTATGTATTGAAGAATGATATGCTTAACTATTGAGAGTACCACAAGATCTTTTTGCTTAAACAGTTAACATTTTCAAACATCCGATCTATCTTTTATTTGGGCAGCGAGATGCACTAAATTTGTGGAATATATAAAATATTAAAATGCTTAACTACCCTATTGGATATATAGTTTTTTGTATATCCCTAAACCATCAGAACATAGAGAAGATATTTTTTTTTTTAGTTTTGAGAAGCCATCACTAAACTGATGGCCTTGTTTTTCCCTTAGCTGAACTAGCATTGTTTGCTGAAAGAGAGCAGTCAGTAGCCCTGAAGTGACTAGAAACTCACAACATCCATATTTAATAAGATGCTATAGCAGAAATACAGTGTGCATTCTGTACTTCTATAGGAAAGCAATATTCATTATTCTACAGATTATTCCTTAATAAATATTTCAGAAACTGGAAGTGGAAAAAAATTAGAATAGCATATACTGTGTTTTGATAGTTTAAAAGCTTTGTTTTCTGACCTACGATGAATTCTTATGTTACTTTCATTTCTGATGCATTTTAATGCCATTATGGGTTTGAAATTCATCTTTTGGTCAGTTTGAGAGGGTTGAAGATACTTGATGTTTTCTTAGTGCGCATAAAAAAGTTAAAAGTCCTTTTCCATTAGCATGTGCAGAGAGCTGACATTTTTTTATTAGTACTGTTCCAGGTGCTTCAGATATCTCTGTGTAAATATGACAATTTACAGAATGGGAGCAAAAACAAATTGCCAAGCATCCTCACAAATCTCCCCTTCTGAAACTCAAGGAAACCACCTGATGGGCTGTCATCACTCTCACTTGCATATGGTAATGTCAAAAGCAAAGACATATTTGACCGACAAAAAAGCCCAACATTATCCTTTTAAGTAGAGCGTTTTTCCAGTTTTTGTGCAGCTGTGCAAGTATCCTTAAATGAATTGTAATAGATAGTGGGCTGAGTTAATACAGCTGCTCTTTAGTTCAGATGTAACTGAAAGTTAAGATCCAGGCATACCATACTATGTGTTTAAAACTTGCATTCATTAATGTTTTGTAAGCGAGTAGCGTTGTGGTTTCTCTGTTGTACTACAGATGATGATCCTGAGTGTACAGCACACTGATTGTCAGCTAATTAAGTTTTGTTAATTCAATAAGCAGTTTTAATTCTATTTTATTTAAAACATATGAATGGCGTGATTTTTTGGCAAGTTTGCGTGTTGCAGCTGTACACATGTACTAGGGAAGGGTATGAGTGCCTAAGTGTTGGGGAAATAGGCAAAGCAGAAGAGAATGCTTACAGTCCTGTTAATTCCGTGTTTTATTGCAGTAAATTCTCTCCTTCTGTGTTACCAATCTTAGAAATTAAAATAAGAAGTGGAGAGTACTCCAGCTGGGGCCTGAGCACTGCTGAGTAGATAGAAAAGACCACCTCCCTCAGCAGCTGGCACCACCTGTCCTAATGCAGCCCAGGGTACCGTCAGCCTTCTATGTGGGAAGGGCACACTGGTGGCTCACGTTCCACTTGGTGTCCATCAGGACCCCCAGGGCCTTTTCTGCAAAGCTGCTTTCCACCCATCACTGTCCCCCAGGCTTGGCTGATCATACAGTTTTCAATCCACACAAAGTACAACAAAGATCTTAGGTTCTTATATTTAAGATATCACCATGGGAAATACTCTCCCAAAGGGAAAGGAAATAGTGAACAGAAATCATTGAAAACTGATGAATATCTTAAAAGATCAAACTAGGGAGGTTTTATTTTTTTTTTCTCCAAGCGAAGAATAATAAGGTATAAGATTTTGGGATTTGATAAGAGATTAAAGGTCATAATATTACTGCCATTTTAGCCAAGAAGAGCACAACAAAACATCTGGTTAAAACTGCAGACAAATTGCAGAGGGGGACAGAATGTATTACTCGGGCACTGGAAGAGAGCGAAAAACCAGGGTTACTATTTCCATTTTTCAAGTTGCAAAAAGATTGCTGTTGAAGCTGTCTGAAATGTGATTCTAGATCCTCCCTAAAAGATGAAATAAGTAATTATAAAAATAAAGTTGCCAGAAACAGATCCTGGGACTCCAAAAAGGGTATTCAGTCCCTGAAGAGAGAAACACATCAAAGTCAAAAGACCAGAACCAGTCTCTAGGGAAAAAAGTAAAATTCATCTTCCTAGAATCAAAAGATCTTGCAGTAGCTCACATTCAGGAAAGAGAAAGCAGTTATCCTCAGCCCCTGAGGCCCATCAAACAGAAACGTGTGTTTTGTCCAGGTGGGAAGTGTTTTGGAATATAAACCATTTCAGGCCATTAAAGAAGCAAACCCCACCCAAGCCTGCCATAGGTTCTACTCCAAACCACTTCTACACACAATGCCAAAAGTGTGGAGTCACATCATTGTCTCCCTTAACAGGTGAATGAGTAGAGAGGGCTGTTAGCCAGCAGTGACAGAGAGCCGAGAAAACAAAGATACTGAATATGTGCTCTCGTTTTAATGAGTTGTTAATTCATATCTCCTAGCCAGGGCCTTTTATTAGAGACTCTAAATCTCAGACAGACAAGGAATCATGAGATTTTGAAATTGCCTTGTAAATTAGTTACTGGTAATGAAACCATTTAGTTTTTGAAGGGATGTGACTGTAAAGGCTTTCCATGTTGAAGTAATTATTGAACATTACTGAACCAACTAATTAAACTGTGCTGTATAGAAACTCCCATAATAACATTCACACAATTGCCTTTTCTTCCTTTTAAAAATTCCACATTATGAGACTTGTTATTGATATGTGAAGGTAAAAATATGACTGTCACAGCCAACATTACATTCATTGTTTCAAGTTATATAAAAGATGTAGTACATGATGTATACGATTCAAGAGTGATTCATCTTCACCATATAATCTACCAACACTCTTACATTTCAGAGATTTTAGCATACCCAGATAAAAGGGGTATTTTAAAACCCCTAAGACAGTATAGATTTTAAATTAAACTGAACAGGTAAAATAATAAAAATTCAACACCGTGTTGGATGTTTTATCAGTGTCACCTCAAATTAGACTTCAGGCTCCAAATACTATTTTCCTTAACAGTTCTGATGAAGGGGGACTATAAACATACATCTTAATGTGGAAAATAGGTGTTCCATCCTCATTCATGTTTCTCTACTGCTGTTTGGAAAAAAAAAAAAAAAAAAAAAGGCAAACAAGGGGTAGGGAGGGGGGGTGCTTGGATTAGATTGAAATAGATTTTGTTCTTTCTGATGATGCAATTTGCCTATAAAGGACTTCCCATGCTGATCTCAAAAACATAGACAGGAAAGTCACAAATGGAATTAGCAGCATTTCCTCAATGTGAACTTTTGTTCCAACCACGCTGTGACACCCACTTGTTGCTAAGGCCATGGGAGAGCACTGTGGAGATCTGAACTCACCCCACATTAGTTTTCCTGGAGACTTACATTTCTTTATTGAAAAATCTAAAAAGAATCTGAAGTTATAAAAATGCTCAGAATTCACAATATCTTAAGTGTCTAAGCTCAAAGGATTCAAAAGACTGCTGAATATGAAAACCTCGATGTTTTATATTCCCATTGCTCCCATACCACTTGGGGTGGGGGAAGAGACTGGAATGAAATGAAGTTGAGCCTGGGAAGACTGGGGCAAGGTATTTTTGTCTTTGTTCCTCACCATCCGGTTCCATTTTTACTTGGCAATAAATGCAATTGATTGAATAACAGAATGGTTTGGGTTGGAAGGGACCTTCAGTTCCAGCCCCCTTGCCATGGGCAGGGACACCCCTCACTGGACCAGCTTGCTCAAAGCCCCAGCCAGCCTGGTCTTGAACACCTCCAGGAATAAATTCCATTCCATGTATTCAACTGTCCTATGTGTGAATATTGATTTTGCATTTAACAGGAGTCATAAAACTAACAATGAGAAGACATGTGCACATCCTAACTTCAAACAATCTGAGAAAGATCATGCAGAAAAAAAATGCCATTTAAGTTTTTATTCATAAAATCCTCTTTTTAAGTGAAGAAAAACGAATTAAAAAATCTGTATTTAAAGAATCTGATTTTAGACAATTTTGCTCCAACACTCTGGGGGAAAAAATTATCTTTTCTGTCTGTACACAGCTCCACTTCTTCACTGTAAAAGCTTAACGAAAGCAGCTCTCCTAACACAAGAGCCCCCTCTCATCCTGTGAAATCCCTAACAAAAACAATCCTCCCCCCTAATATCTGAAGATAGCTTTTTGAGTACATAATAATACTCTAGTGAATTCCTGACACAGAAGCATGGCAAGGATTTCCCCATCTGTTAGCGTGAGATAAGTTCTGATTTGATGTGATAAGAGGTTTTCTCCTGTTCATAAAACAGAGGTTAGTACTGTATTCACAGCTTGAAACCCAAGTTCTACATGTGATTTTCCAGGAATATTATTTTACTGTTTTCACAGCCTCTGAGCTAGAAGCTGACTCTTATATATCAAAAGTCTACAATAAAAATGTTATTTCTACAGGTCAGATAAGCAATTCTGAAGGAGATTAAGTAATACACAATTCTAGTTATGGAATATTAAAAATAATCTTTGTCATTTCATGAATTTATTTTTCCAGATTTTTTTCAGTGAAGCTGAAACACGTTACAGAGTGTTTTACTCAACTGGGTGAATTTGGTTAGACTCTACTGAAAACACCATTTACCTGTCTGGGTCGGTTAATTCTTCTACAATAATACTAAAGGAACTTGATCTTGAATAACTTGCTCAAAATTTTCAAGTACATTTGCTTTAAGGTGAATAATGAATTTACTAACAGATGTATTTTACGATATATTTTTTTTTTATAAATTACTGGGTATGTAAATTATTCTGTTAAAAGTGGTTTTTATTGACTGTATATTCCAAGATGACTTGAAATTATGTATACTGATCCTTTTATGCTGTTTGTGTACAGACCTTTCAAAAGCAGAACATGCATTTCTCTGTGAAGATATGCAGACTAGAGTTTTGCACTCATGAAATTAAACATATGCATTTATAATCATAGAATCATAGACTCATTTTGGTTGGAAGGGACCCTTGGGATCATCGAGTCCAACCATCTGCCCTACTCCACAAGTTCTCCCCTACACCAGATCCCTCCACACCACATCCAATCTACTCTTAAACAGAGTCAGGGATCTTGTAATATAAACCCATCTTGTAGGAACTGAACATATGAAACACTCAAAGTAGCGCAACAGACCATTGCTTAAGGATTAGAAAATCCAAGAATGGAATTAAAAGAGTTAATGGTGTATTTTTCTTCTATTATTAATTACGGGCCAAGACCAAAAAAGCACAATTCTAATAAAAACCTAAAGAAAGGTTTGTTGAAGAACCTTTGCTCTATTGTCACAATACAATCAGAGAAATGAAGCTGTTCTCATGACAAAGGTGACTTTTAACCGTATCACAGCCTACAAATGCAAGCTTAGCATTTACTTTATTTCTCTTCAAATAACAGCTTTGTCAATAGCATAAGCAGCCAGTGTCCAATAACAGAGAGAAGGGACTGTCAGGTGTGATTTCATCACTGTTTGGATAAGGCCAGGGAACCTGCAGTCTCTTAACAGAATCAATAGGCAGCTAATGAGCACTTCAAGGCATGAAGGGCTTGAGCCCAGTAAAGAAACCCACTGAGGAAAATACTTCATCACTTAAGTAAAACTCTGAAACGTATGCTAAAGTCTTATTTATCATACGGGGATATGAATGTAGGCTTAAAGCTGCATGAGATTCTGCATAAGCAATGCTTAACTATCATTCTAAATTCTGAACTACAAGCTGCTAACTGTGCTTAGCTTAGAAGGGGTTTCAAGTAGGGTACCTTAATTGAAATTGGAAAATCCTGCTCAAGTTTTGGCTACCTCTAAACAGTAGAGAAAACGAATGGAAGCAAAAGATCCTCCTACTAAATGTGAACTTAAAATGTCAATTAATATCTCATAATTATTTCACACTAGATATCATACCTTGGGGTCAATTAAAAAATGATTCTGTAAAATGACAATAACACTCATAAGTACTCTAGGTTATCATATTTATTTTCCCTCAAAGATTTCTTTATCAAAAGCATTTGCAAGGTGAAAGCTGGTTTTTTTTTAACTTCAAGCTCACTCTCAACCTGGGATTTGAAAGCCAAATTGGTTTCTTCTCCTGTTTGCCCATCACTGATTGTAGTAAAGATTTTTTGTCTAAGCTGGATTTGATCCCTGGTGTAACCTCATTTTTTCAACTAAACTCTCAGATAAATTAGTACAGAGTTATTTCCTTTAATGGGCTTGCATTATACAATTAACTAAACCACAGAAATAATTTGTAGGCCAGATATAATAAAAATCAACCAACATGAACTAAGCTTTGAAGAAAAATGGTGGATTATCTGCTCTTCCTATTTTCAAATAAAAGTATAATGCCTTTCTGCAATATTTGTGTTAGACAAGCTTAGACTATTGCAGCATAGATGGCAGTAACAAAACCAAGCAAGGTGATCATTTTTTTTTTACTTTCAATTATACCTGTGTATTAAATGAACAGAGTTTCTTTTTGACAAATTTAGGGCCTATCGGGTCACTTCTTTAGAGATGATTTCTTTTGTGGTTCCCCATTGATAAGGCAGACAGGCAGTCTTGTTTGTTGAAACACAGGAGGAAACCATTTCTTTGCTTGTTCTCCAAGTAACTTTCTGTCCTCCCAACACTTAAGCCAGGAAATATTCTGATTTTTTTTTTTCTTGGCCTTAAACTTACCCTTGCAGGGTTCCCTCATCACAAATTTTGCTATTTCTCTTCCACATACTTTAAGAAATCTAAAACCCAACCCACTCCCAGATTCTAAGGCTGTGGTTTGGCAGTACTGTATCCACCATATGATTTCCTTGTACCAGATGAGCACCACAATGACAAGATGAAAAGTACTGATTTTGAGTATTGATTTTGTATAAATATATTCTCCTTCAGCTTTATTTGAAGTAACTTTTCACTGATTGGCTACATACCAGCTATCCATACCATCGTACATTTATGCTTTGTCATGTACACTCCGTTGAAAGCAAGCATAAGGCTGAAATAAAAGCATAAAGCCATTACAAATCAGTATCAAAGTTCCTCGTTAACTTGGTAAAAATGTAGTTGTTTCATTGGGTCTGATTCGGATCAAACCCATAATTACTACTCATCCATCTCTGAACAAAATTCTTCATCAGGGACTCACATCACAAGAGATACAGAAGTCAAGAGGTACTGCCACAACTGCTTCCTCTAGACCCATGCCGGTCTCCCCAGTACGGTTGTGGATAATCAATGATAATCAAGAGCTGACTGCAGTAAACTGGCACAGTAGGTACAAGGGGGAATGAACACAGGGTCATCATGTATTAACTTAGGAAAAAGGTTATCCAACCTTACCAGTTCCTGAACTGTTATAAACAAAATATCACAGAGGAGAACAAGGTAACCTCAGTGGCATGAGCTCAGAAATTCACCATTTTATACGCCAATTATTTGAACATTTTTTTCTCACTGTCCATGCTATCAGAGGTATGATTTCTTCCACATCTACTCGCTTTTTGCTTACCCTTGTGCAGAAGACCATCTTCCACACTGAACTAAGACAAGAAAGCGGCCATGTCCCAGCTTTCAAGCACTGGCAAGCTATCATTCTTGTGAAATAAGAGGAAACTGCAAAATATGCCAAAGAAACCCTAATGGCTTAAAATTTATTAGGCTTTACCAGAAAGTCCATCATCAGTTGCTATTCATTTATCATAATGAACACTAATCTTATCTATCGGCTCTATTATGCAAAAAATAAATGCTGCTGGAAAACAAAAAGAGTACAAACTGCATTCCACATCCCTTTACTTGCAAAGGTCTTGTAAAGTGTGTATTCCATTTGATAAGGTTAATGAGAGGCAAATATTTACCCTATTTTCTTTTGTTAGTCTCCAGAGAGCTATCACAGAGAGCCTTTGCGCCTAAGACCTTTCCTTTGGAGTTCTGTTCATTCGACTGTATTTTCCCATATCAAGATCTATGCGACAACTACTGGTACCAGGGACTCTAGTTCCATTAATACCCAATGTGTGCTGCAGCCACTCGTTAGCCACTGGGCCCTGCTGCATGTCACTACTCTACCAGAAGCTTGTCAGCCCAAAAGGCAACCTGCACAGAGCCAAGGAGTTACACCAACAGCAACAGCCATCAATTATGCTCAGTGACAGAGCTTCACTAGCTCAATAACAAACTTCAGAGACTGGTTATTCAATGATCTCAGGAAAGGACAGTTTGTTAATGAAATGGTGAGACAAAGCTGTTTTAAGTTTGAAAGTTGGCTAGAATGCTGGTGATATGCCAGTCTACCTGGGAACGGTGTGTTTTCTGAGTGTATTCTGACTAACGATTCCATTTGTGTCAGTCACCAACCACAGAACCTCCTCAGCATTACTTTTTGCGATGACTAAACTGCAAAAATTCTCACTGCCTCTTCCCTTTCAATTCACAGGTAAAATTGGAAAAGACAAATGAAAGATTAAACAAAGCAATGACAGGAAACATGTTTAAAAATGACAACCTCACAGCTTGTGATGATCTGTTAAATAATGAAAGACAAGTATTACCTATGAGACAAACGGATGCAGGACAAACTAGGGGTTTCACTCTTAACTGGAAATGAATAGAATCTGAAGATTCATATATTGCTAAAACGTGGCAACAGCTAACACAATTTAATGACATCTACATTTCTTTGCAGCCAATAATCAAGCACTGTTTCTCAAAATATTTATTAAATTATATCAAAATATCTCTTCTGGGAAATAAATTCTACCTTTTTTTTAGTTCAAAACTACCGAAGTCTTGAAAGACGATGCAAGTTAATCACATGATATATTCTGGGACTCTGAAATTTAGTATTAAGAATTACACCCAACTCTTTCAATGACCCGTTCAGAGAAAGTGGTGATTCCCTTAAACTAAGCTAGAAGATGAGTCCATAGAGAAGGCCCCGTGAAATTCCCTGCTATTAAGCAAATTGTATATTTAAGCCTTTTCCCCAATTTACAGAACTATGCCAGAACTGGAAAACAGTCTCAGATCTCCTCAGATCAGCATCTGAATCGCATGATCTCCTTTCCTTTTCCTTGCTGTTGTTTCCCTTTTGGAGCTTTTCCCTACAGTGAGGTTTTGGGAGTTTTGGGGTCTTTTTTTTTTAAGAATTAAATAAAATCCCAAACCTTATTTATATATTTTTATTATTATCACATCGAATGCTAATTTATCAGTTCTTTGGTGAATGCATGTACTGAAGACACACTGTCATAGATCAAACTCTAATGCAAATCTCAATATTTACAAAGAAATCCATGATTACTGCTCAGATGCACAGTTTTACTTATTTATGACTCTCTTCAGAAACATTATACCAACTGTAAACACGGTGATTTCTGCTGGCAGCAAATACTTACCTTGATATTTGTGTACTGTTAACCCTTATGTTGGTAATTCACAGGGATTTAACTAGCTCTTAGAAAGTTAGCAAACACCACCGTTATCTGGGAAGGTACTGCCAGGGTGAGAAGCAAATGATCTGACTGCTAAAGAAAACCTCACAAAAAATCCCCCAAAACAAACAAACTAAGAACTCCCCTAAAACATATCTAAAAAGTCAATACATATGAATATTCTTAAGCTACTCCTGCTTCTAGTGCCATACCACTCTCCTTGTTTTCAGGCACGCTCCTAATTTCTCCAAACTAAAGTTTTCTCCAAAATATACCTATATTTCTCCAAAATATACCTTTCCTGGTTTATGTTTTTCATCTAGCAAAAATAAAATCAAACCAATTTGGGGGTTTTACTCTTTCTTTTCCCTTTTGTATTTGAATCCGAGCATCACCCGAAGCTGAATTGCCCTCTCTCATTTGTCCAACTTGTAGTGCCAAATTGCCTATACTGAAATATTTCATGTGATCAAAAAACAGGACAATTTAAGACAACTTGAACACCTTTTGCCAGCATTAATTTGCTCCCCAGACAAATTTGAATTCAGTCCAAGGAAATGTAGACAGATGATTTTTGGCAGGGATAAATTAAAAGAAGAAACAAAACATAAAGCAAATCTCTACGGTCAGTAAGGTCACTTGCTGTGGATAATGTGGTTCCTCACAATTGATGTTTGCAATATATTGGCAGAAGGATATTTTTAGCAAAGATTTAATTTGTGTATTCAACATATTCCATACCTAGTGCCTTTCCATTCTATGCTTCTACAGGTCACTTCATTTGTGGAAAAACAAAACCTTCGGTGTTATTAATAAAAAATGGAGGGCGTGGGGGGAAGGAACAAAACAAACACCTAACATAGAAGTTTCACAAGCATCTAATTTCTCAGGTGGTGTCAAGAAGTTAAATCTAGATAATTATGTTAGAATGTAGCACCACTGGCAACCTTGAAATCCATTGTATGTATCACCAAATCAGCCAATATAATCTTTCCAGAGGAGAAGACAGTTCAGCTTTCTCAATTGCATGATTACAGCCACATTCACAACTTCAAACAAAGGCTAACATGGCACACTTGCATCATGCAGGAATTCATTCACATGCTAAGTTGTAATGATGAGATATGAACTCAGATACTCACAGGTACATACACACATGCATATTTTTACACTGCCAGTGTATGCACATTATCTGTTGTATAGCTTCTACGGCACGTTTACTCATTATACACGATAGAGGTTTTTATGTCAGTATGAGTAGTTCAGAAACCAAATGGATGAGATGTTATCACTGAAAAAGTTGGTGGGCAACCATGAAGGTTTCAATAAGATGTACACATGATAGGTATCAGCTACACATACCATATATTGTCTCTGCAGAGACTACACACAGTTTTATGCACACTAACACATGCAACTGATTACAAGCTTTTGTACAGATTTGCTCATAACCATATTCTCATCTTTATCTATATCTTGAATCCAGTACGGCAACAAAATGCACAAGAACATTCTCTCTTAAAACATCAGAAAAGTGAAAGTCCATAACTGCCTCGTAGCCAACTTTGGATGATAACTTCTGTATTCAGTGAATGCTGGGGGGAAGTGTTAAAGATTACAGGTCCTTTTAGAAATAAAGACAAATTAATAGATTTTTAAGCCTTTCCAGTTGATTGTTTTTGTTGTTAAACACTGCTTTCTCAACAGAGGAAGCAGTCTGCAACATTTTAAAATCTAATTCCATTAAAAACAGATTTAATATTTGACTTAGGTATATTTTCAAAGACAGCTGTTAAAATTTATATTAAAGTTCAGTGCTAATTTCCACAAATAAAAGACACTATAATTAAGCAATTACAGCTATAAATAAACAATTCACACCTGCAGCACAGGCAGCTAATAAAGAAAACTCCTCATTTGGGAATAAGAGGTGCAGCATAAGGAGAGCAAATTCACAAAATACACTTGTAAAAATCTCAGATACTTTAAACCAAATTTTAAACCAAATGCATTTGCCAGGACACAAAGCAATAAAAAACTTCACTGAAAGATTCTATCATGGCCCTGTGAAAAGGCTTTTCCTTCCATGTTAACTGTCTCATGGTACTTTCTTGACTTCGTTTGAACCAAAAAGGGGGAAAGAGAAATAGTCTCCGAACAGTTAAAGTAAAGTAAGCATATCAAAATACATGCAATGGGCTTATTAGTTCAGTTTTGACAGGTTGCTAAACGGTAACTCAGAGTGAAGAGCTGAAAACATTCCACAATTAATTACCTCGATATGCACTGCTTGAGCTAGAGCCTGGAAAAGAACTGCTGACAGTACGAAATTCGCATTCCAGTGCTCCTCCCGCCTCTCCCAATTTACAGGAGAATAGGAAATCATGAACAATTGATACACTCTGTTAGCTCCTATCATGGAGGGTGAGCTCACATGTAGCCTTAGGGGTATCTTACACAGTTTAATGCTGAAAATAAAAGGTAATGTTCTTGGCAAAGAGCTGGGGGGATTAAATTTGGAAGGCTTGAAGCAGCTTTGAATTGCAGTCAATAAAAAAGAAGCAAATAGTAATTTTGTAATTTAACTGTGCTGGTTATGCCCAATGAGTCAGACACTTGTGAAATAAAGCGTGTAAATAGAAAAATGGCTTAACTCTTTCTGCAGTGGCAGTGTATTTTTCTCCCCTTTTTTCCTTCCTTCCCTCCCTTATTGTTTCTTTGTTTCAATACTACTATACGGTTACTTTCTCCAGCTTACTCTCTTGGGACAACTCATCTTTCAAAGGGAAACTATGCCTTTTTGAAATAGCTTTTTTTAATTTGTTCTGTGCTGTGGACAACGAGGACTGTGCCAACAGAGCTTGTAAAGATAAATGCCTGGCGACTGTTCCAAGCAAATTAAATGGGTGGCTCAGTATCATATGCTGGTCCCGATGGAAACTCTACTCTCAAGGTGATTCCCCCTACACCATCACCTATGCTGATGTGGGCAGACTGTCATTTTTATATTTGTATCAAATAAAAAAATAAGTAACATCTTGCATAATGAGATGCTCACCTTCCCCTGGTTCTGGTCAGCGTTAGAGGTGAAATGCACAAAGGCCCCTACTAATTCCTCCAATTCCTTGGCAAATTCCTGCTGCCAAACTACACAGCTCTTTCACTCCAGATGGAATAAATAGGTGCTAAATAAATTTGTGCTAAATAGGTTAAGCAAGATTCTGTTCTAAAGTCCAAAAGCACCGTGCACCTGCAGTTACCCTTATGGGAACAAAGAAAGGTAGAGCAAGGGACCACCGAGTTCGGCCAGCGTGGGTGTTTCTGCATGGAGCCAGGCATGTACTCCAATATCCGGCCGTACCAAAGGCCCTCTTGTCAAAAAGCAAGCCAGCTCCACTGTCTGATCACATCATTAAACACTACATGATTATTTTGCCTGCCACTACTTAAATTTAACATTCTTACAATAAAAAAAGGAATTACTTTGCTTCCCATAATACAACTAAACAAGATATACATTATTAACCACTTCCTTAATTGTAATAATTTTCATGATTTCTCAAATTACTGAGCCATGAATACTCCAAGCAATTCTGAGTAGAGGTAAAATGAAATTATTTTTTCAAAAATGTATAATTATAATTACCTCACAGTAGTAAATTTTTGAGACTATCATAGTACTGATTTAATAAGATCATAACCACATTCAGCCTCATTTAGAAAATTACAGAACACTACAATAACTAGGTTATTCTCCACTGTTTCACTGACATCATGTTCAAACTAGATTTTGGGCAGTTTATTTAGGAGTAGTTTGATTTTGGTGAGAAAATAAGCAAAGTCTATTTCAAAAGAGAAGAAACCTGCTAATAAAAAATATCAAACCAAACAAAACATAAAATTCCAGGTAATTGCATATGCTTTTACTGCTAAATTTTTTCAAAATCAGAAATTTTCTGAATTAATTTGAATTATCTGCTTTAGAGGGAACAAGAATTCACCTGATTCTGAAAACTACAGAATTGCCTTGGTTGGAAGGGACCTTTCAGATCATCGAGTTGAACCACTGAACCTACGGGAACTATTCCAAACGCTTGCTGCTGCTACTATCTACCGGAAATCTAATTTTACATTTCAAATCACTGCTTCCTTTGCTTAACAGGGTGTATTTCAAAAACAGCTTCCTATAATACAGAAAACTACACATAGAGCTGAGTCTCCTGCTTCTTCTGGCCCTGGAGCCCACAGAAGCAGCAAAGTAAGAGAACCAGGCAAGCAGGGCTTTGTCTTACAATATAGAAAATGTGTTTGAATCGGCACATGCTGAAAAATTATGTAATGCTGAGTGATTTCTCCCATGATTGTGTTATTGCACACAAGATAAGCCCCACCACAGTGATCTCCTCCTGTGATTGTCTTTTTAAAGCAAAGCTCATGTAACTCCTGTGCTGCATGGGGAACATAGCCAGCAGATCCACCCAGTGACCATCCACTGGGCCTTGGAGGCAGACTTCAAAGGCCCAGTAAAGCTCTGGCAGAAGACACATGGAACTGCTCAGCTGCCCACTGGGATATCCAGAGAGGAACAGATTTGTACTTTGGAACCGCAGCACCTATATGAATCTTCGTTCTAATTTAAGCCATCACACCTGTAGGTGGACCTGGAGGCTTTCATTGTTTTCAAACATGGGAGTTACATGCTTTAGGAAAACAGGATTCTGATGTGCCATTTAAAATAACACATGAATAGAAAGCTTGTTCTTTTTTTCAGTGATCTTCACAGTCTAAATATAGAGTATAGATTTTGAAAAGTGTTTTTAAAACCCCTAATTTTCTCTTCCTTAAGGTAATCCCAGTGAAGACTGATAGATCGCTAAATATTATATTAACTTGAATCCCCAGAAAAAGTAAGCTGCAAGTTTTTAGTGATTGGAAGGGGGGAGGGGAAGAGTAAATGTAGTTTTAAGTACAAAATACTTGAGACAGGGTAGGAAATTTCCTCAAGGTTTTGATTTTACAACATACAACTGAAGAACACTATTGAAGATTTGGGTTACCAGGCAAAAAGAAAATAAAAGTAGTTTTCAGTGTCATTACGTGAATAATAAACTCTGTCACTAAATGATTTCTGAATAAGTCAACAGTTACAATCACTCATGTCATAATTCAGGATATCTGGATAACACGGTTTCATTTATATGTAATTACGAACACAAGGAACAGTTTCCTTGACATTAAACTACTAGATAACACAGACAGAGATATTTAAAGAGCAAGGTTAAGATCTAATAATGGATCTCCATGAAGACAAAAGGCTAGGATACCTTTCACTGGAATAAATGTGATACTAACATCTATATGGAGAAAGAATATGCTATGAAATAAAGTATTGAAAATGAAAATGTTTTAAGTGCTTTGGTTTAAAATAAAAAAGAGCTTTCTGCGGCAAGGAGAGTCTCTGAGACAAAAATCATCTTTATTGCTGTTAAGAAAAACCATCACCTTGTAGATGGCACTGACTGCTCATTCAGCATACAGGTATATAAACTATTTAGAATCAGCATACAAAACATACTTATTCAAGCAAGCAAACACAGTTGCTTACATCTAAGCAGAAAATCTTAAAATTTATCTCTTTTGGAATAGAAAAAGATAAGACTTTAGAATAAATAATTGTCAGAAAACTCAGCAAGTGCATCTCTGAATTTTCATAAAGTAATTGAACCGATCATAACAGAAAAATAACTGTCATCATTAGTGGTCTTAGTCTAGAGATATCCAACAGTAAGATTTATCAATTCTAAATACATCTTGTCTGTAAGAAAGTCAACGTTTGGTGCTGTTTAGCATAGGACTCTGTCAACTTGAGGAGGGCACCCTCAATGGGAAAGTGGCAGCTCTGGAGCTGGAATTTAAGAAATACCTTTAATTCTGTATATCCATTCACGATATGACATTTCATACATTTATGTTTTATATCAAGAGATCAAAAATGTTCCTTGTAAAGTAGCAGTCCTTTCTTTCCAGCTGATTATCTTCGGGATTATTCTGTTGCACTTAAAAATAAAACCAAGTGAACTATTTATTTACCTGGTGCTAGAAAACTTTTTATGATACTTTTTTGGTAAGATTCGCCATCCTCATTTTGTTTTCTCTTCATTTAGTAGTTTTGAAAATACTATTACGCTTTCTATATTGTTGGTTGTGCTTTATTTTCCCCTTCCCCCCCCCAAGTCTGTTACTAGAATTTTCCTTGCTTCAAGTGGAAAATAGGTATTTGAACACGATGGTTTTAATCTACTCCATCCATTTTAAATTTTTTGCCCCTTTCACTGAACTGACTGACCCTCTAGCTCCCTTCAGTTTTGAACTAGCTGCAAATGTCATTACCTTTCAATAAATCCTTTTTCCCATAGGTCAGTCCTATTTGAAATGAACAAAATCTGTCCCTGGTATAAATTCTTGTCATATTTGTCTTGTCTATGATTCCAAGGAAGACATAAGAAAAAAAATACATCAAGTTCCACCCTATGTACCAAGAAATGCAGATAAAACAAGGAAAAAGAAAATAAGAGTAATATGCAAGGGAAACTAACAGTAACACGGGAGAACTGTGTGGTGCGAAGGAAAGAAGCACGATGTAATAAGAGAGGAAGAGGTAGCAGATTGTAAGAAACAGAGAATCATGCAGGATGATGTGGAAATTTTTCAAGACCTTTGCCCTTATGAATCATGTATGGAAGAACCAGCTGAGACTCCATGGACTGACAACTAGCAAATAAAATTTCATGGATGGTAATGTTTTCAGAGACCAAGGATAGCAAGGCTGACCTCACTCTAGTTTGCTAACATAATTACCTTGTTTGTTTTTGGAAGAGAAGCTGGCATATTTATTCATTTTCGTTGGCTGGCATACAGAGCCTCTGGAGTACACTTACATCAAATGTTCTATTACCATTTTGACAAAGCACTTCCCAGCATCATTTGAGAGTCCCCTCATGAAATCTCAAAGATAGAGTTTGGGGGGAATAAAAAGTAAAGAGAACAAATAAAGTCACTTGGCTAACCTTAGTGTAGCTTTATTTTTATTCAGAGTTCTCAATATTAACTGTGAATAAAACATTGCCTTGCATACTTTCCGTATCCCTACCTACTCCGTTAGCTTCAGTTCAGCTCCGCTTGTGCAATGGTAATCACTTACAGGAGCTAAAGCTTAAGAGGCCAATCCTATGAAGCTATACAATAGGTTAACTCAAACATTCTTGTGTTGAAAATCATCAAAGAAAGAGTAATCTGCATTTTGCTGGTTGAACGATGTCTTCCTCAAGTTATAACTTGGGTCAATAGGGCTAAACTTTCCACTGTGGCACTTTTGGAACAAAAGGAGCTACTTCTTGCCAAAAGCCAATCTTCACTCGTCCATCTGTATCACTACTAGGGCTCTGGGCTGGCACAGGTAGTTTAGTATAAAATTTGGGAGGTTTTTTTTTTTGTCACCCCTATTCCTAACCAACGCAGGTCAGAAGCAGAAATTAAATGGAACCATGGCCTTGAAAGAACTATTGTCCCTGCCCACAAACTTTACACCGGTTCTTTTTGTGTGTAGAGGAAGAAGGGCCATTTGAGGTGAAATCTATGAAATATTCCACACCAAAGATTGTAAGAACAGATACTTTGCAGTATATCTTGGAAAAACTGTTTCTCTATAAAGAACTGAATCCACCAAGGCAAAAATCTATGCAATGTCCTCATGTTTATGCACCAAAAGCTGCACATTTTGTGGAGCATCAGATCTACTAAGCAGATCTTACAGAATGCAAGCAATCACACTTTCTTTAAGAAATCTTAGGCAGAAAGTGTACAGCCCTCCTTTGGGTAATACAGGATGATTTAAACCTCTCTGTACCTGAATTACTTCAGCCATAAATAATATTTTCTTCATCCTTAGAGGAGTGCTGCCTCATTAAATGAGAGTCTTATAATTATTATTATCAGTTGTTTGAAGAAGTGATGAAAGAATTACCAGCAATCAGCAAATCCTTCTAGACTAGAAATTAAAAAAGAGTTGCACAGTGACACTAGGAAATTACAGACAGTTTGAGAAACAAATCCAGAGAACTGATTCACCAAGACAATGTGTGGATCTAGCAACTAAGAATCTTACCTCCCTTTTCTACAAAGGAGACTGTAGTCACAAGAGCTTTGGGGCAAGCAGAATTTTCACAATCTTCAGCTATGCATGTATTTTCCCAGAATCTACAGAAGCCCTCTATCTCCCAAAGTTCCTGTCTCCCTTCAGAAATCAGTTTTGCTTGCCCCAGCTTGCCCCAAGTGTATCTGTGGGGTGAAAGATATAAGTTATATTTCTTACATCAGCTGTAATTGTTACAATTCTTGTTTTTTTAGTATATTCTGTATTTCATATATCCTCTCGCTGGGTAAAAAGAAGGGAAGAACTCATACAGCCCTTAGAATAAGGTTTGCAATCTAGAATCCACTTTCTTAAAATCAGGTTACTTACATAATTCACTTGGTACAAAACGTATCTCTAAATCTGTACCTAATCAAGGCTTTTCACATTATTTCAAGGCAAGTGAGCAATTGTCCCAAACACACTGGAGAATCCACAAAAATGTGTGTTTCTCCAGTCAGCTGGCAGGACCAAAATATACAAAAAGAATTGTCTGTTTAGGTACATTATCAGCATTACACTTAAGCTGAGCTCTTTGAAACTTCAAAGTAACACATATGCAAGATCCTATCTCTTATTAAGGCTTCTAAATAAGAAGAATATGTGGCATTTTATAAATAAACACTGTATTTGAAGAGAAAACAACATCCACAACAACAAAACAAAGGGAATAAAAATATAGCCACATTCATGCACTACACTAAATTCATGTTCTGTCTGAAAACAAAGCATAGATTATGCTGTTGATGGTTGGAGACATTATTCATGTCAATTTAAAAGACAAGTAAGTGTGTAGTATACCAGCAAACTAAGCTGAATATAAATAAGATGAAAAACTTCAGTAAAAACATAGGCAAAAGCTAACTGAAATAGTTACAGGGGTGCAGAGAAGACAAATCCAGTATTGTCAAAACACCACAAGGTCTGGCATTTCAGTTCTCAGATGGCCTTTTCTGTCTGATGAAAATTTCACCTAATCTTGCTGTCCGTATTAAAAAGAAGCTATTTATGCCCAGAGCTGTTGAGAGGCGGCAGCTGCCGTGTGTTACACTTCAGCCTGTTTCTCAGGTCTGTCAATGTTGCCATGCTGGAGCACTGCAGAACTGCAGTTTCAGCCACTGTGCAGTGATTGAGTCAATGGAGTTAATGGTGGCAATGAATACAATCACTTTGTGGCAGCAAAGGATGTATTAAAAACACTTGAGCTGGTCTTCCATCTCTGTTCCTTTCTTTTAAAAAAGATATTGGTGAGATTCTCAAAAGAGAAGCAAACAAATTAATGTGTGTGAAGCACCACTGGCACCATACCTCTTCCAAGGCAGAAGAAACTGTGCCTATGGAGGACGGTTAGACTGGATGATCTTATAGGTCCTTTTCAACCTTCCGTTCCTATGATTCTATTCTGCGGATAGAAGAGGTCTCAGTCCCACTTAGTTTCATCTTTCTCCTTAAAACTATTCATCTCCAATTATTTTCATTCACCTAAACGACTATTATTTTTGTGGAATACCAAGTCAAGGGCTGCAAACCTTTACTCCCAGGTAGAAATTGTCCTTAAGATACTAGGAGGTATTTGAAGTTCCAGGATTAAAGCAGAGGCTAACAATGCCATGGCATGAAGGTAAATCATATCTATTTGGTGATGGGGAAACAATTAGAGATGGGGGAACAAAGCACCAAATGAAACTGTAACTTCTTTTATTTAGTTGCCTACTCCATTAAAAGCAATGCTTGAAGTAATGTCCTTTGTCACCTCCCCCCATGTCACTCTAAAAAGTCAAAACCTATTAACTACAATAAAATATTGCACTGCCCACACAATATTCTACCTGGGAAAAGTATGTGTGAAATATCTTGCAGTAGCTACAAGTTTCTTAGCTTAAATATTAGAGTGCAATAACTGATAGGGATAAAATCTCAGAAAGTTTGAGGAGCATCTTAGGATGTTACTTTTTTTAGGGAAGAATACCATCTATTGTTAAGAACTGTAACCTTGGGAGAAGAACCACGTAGGTTAACCTCCATTTACCTCTTGCATCCTGGAGGCAACAAGTAACACAACACCTCTCTGACTGGAAAAGGGAGGGAGGAAGAAGGAAGCAAAATGCATTTTCTAAATTTTGACCAGTGAATGTGGATTAAATTGGACCGTACCAAAACTACAAAACCCAAGGCTGATAAAAAAAAATGGATTAAGGAACGAGACACTGTAAAGTTCTGCTTTACATAATAACCAGAGATATTTCATCTCAGACAAACAGCAACCAAGATCTGTGAAGAAGCGAGGAGCAGAGAAATGCACCTATTCAGTGTGTCTTGGGTGGCATGGCCAGGCCAGACGCTCAGAAGGCAGCAGAGGCAGAACCATCTGCTCTCTTTCATACTGCACACTCCTTGAATATAACAGGATTACTGAGCACGAAAGACAGCAGGTATAATTTGTAACTCACCATACGATCTGTGACAAATACGCCATCCCTCTTAGACCCACAGACATGTTCAGTATGTCTCCTTATGCTGTAACGTGATCCATCACTAGTCCCATTACAATGAATAGGAATCAGTTTGTCAGTTAAGATACTGCAAATAGGAACGAGAAAATTCAAACTTAGTCCCCTCTTATGCCCTATTTTTAGGCCACTGTGTGCCTCAGTCTGCAGGTTATATACAGCAGCCTCTCTTAACCTGCTCAGCAAGTAAAACAGGCCATCTCGTAGTTATGCTGTGGGTAAGAATAAAAGCAAAATAGAATGTTAAAGTTTACTTGGCTTTGAACAAAGACTTATGCAAACATTAAGTGTTGGCAAATAATGACTTGATGAAGACCTCAGCTGTCATTTTCTAGATTTTTATTGCCATACAGTTTTGCCTACTGCTCAAATACACAATAATGTTTTGATAAATAATAAATGTTTAATTTTAAATAGTTTCTGAGACATCAAAGTGTGGGTGGAAGATAAGTCTACTAGGTTACAGTTTCAGTACTGTTAATTTAAGTAGGGGGTGCTAAAGGAACCACATCCAATAAACTTTTACTATCAAATTAGTGAATTACAAAACGAGGCCTAATAGATTTCCACAAAATACTTCAGAGCTGTAATGATCGCAGGTCTTGTTCTATTTGCTACATTATACCCTTAGACCCAATTCTCACTAGATCTACATATTCAAATGTATTTTAACCAGATCTAGTCACAGTTGCGAAGTTCAAATTATTTTTGAAAGAACTCTATTGTTCTCTCTGAAAAGCCTGAAAATAAATTGGAACAATTTAATACTACACAAGGGGGTACAGGTTTGTGAATGCCACATTGATACCATTGCTCTAAATGCAATCTATTATTTCAACCTGAATGAGAAGAGGAAGAGGAAGGAAAACAATACATTTTATGTGCAACCTACATGCTAGGCAAAATAACCAAAATAGCTCTTAGTAAAAACTTTAAGGGGTAAAGACAGACTATTTATGATATTCTAATTCACCCATCTGTATGCTACAGATCACAGAATCCCTCTAGTAATTCAAGCACTGAAAAGAGTACTTCTTTCCTACTAAACAAGTTAACATTGTCAACCCCAATAAACTGTGCCTGAAACCAGAGCATCTTTTTGCTTCATTTACTTTTTCATTTCATGTACGGGCACCGCGATGGTCTCAGTGCAGCTTCTGAAGTAGGTCTAATTAAAATCCTTTTAGTCTTATTGTGAACCGATAAGGAAATGGAATAAAATTATTGCAGGATTTTAAGGTTTTGATACTGGAGGAGCAGCCAGGCAAAAGCAGAGTTAGAAACATACACACTATGGGCTACTTCTCTTTCTTATGTAAAAGTGCAGGCAGTAGAATAATATCTGGCATCTAAAATTTCCATGGTTTTCAATCAGTATTTCTCACCACATCTTAACAGAATATGTCTTACTGACACCAACTCCTGATTTGACAAGGGAGGAAATTATGGAAGTCACAGTGATATCCAATAGCAGAAGATGAAAGTTGAAATGTTAAAAGCCAGGGCTCAGTGCACTGCTGCTTCATTTGGAGCACTCACGTTTCTTCTTCTGAACACTTCTCCTATATATAGGCTGTATCCTATAAACAAACCTATATATTGTACTGATTGTTATGACTGAACTGAATATAAGCAAAAATATTTTGCAACAGATTTGGGGGTCAGAGCTATTTAATTGTTAATCATAAATACTGTCTTGGTATCGTTATAGTTAAATTCGCACTGAAATGTTTGGTAATCTTTAATGAATTTTCTCCCTACGTTTCCCCATTTTAATTACTCTTTCTAATGCAAAGGTTATGTAAAGACTAAGCAGAAACTTCCTACTGTGAACTGGAAATGCAGATTAACTGTATTTTTGTGCACCATAGAGGAAAAGTACATATTCTTTCCAGAGCCACAGGCAATCGAGCTTTTACAATTATTCTCAGAGGTGCTGGCCTCACACAGCTCCACATGCACACTGCACTGCTGGCTTGCTTGTTTGATGCTGTCTAGTCACTTCTGTTTTCAAATATTCCATCTACAGAGAAGCAGATACTTCTCCATTTGGTTTTATATCCAACAATCAACGGTGCTGTGTTTGTGGACTAGCAAAGAACTGCTAAATATTTACTCCCAGAATGTTATGAAAGTTTTGTCCCTATTAATATCTGTTATCCAACTGCCTTAGCCTTTGGTTTCATGTAACAGAATACACATGAAAGATACTGCTCCTAGCGAAGTCCTGTCCCCTATTATCTTCTGCACAAAGCAGAGTGCCATTATTGTGAACGTGAATTCCAAGATCTCTAGCCCTGAGACACACTATTATACTACAATGATGATTTTTCTCAGACAGACATAAACACAGTATTTTCAATTAGTATTCCCTTGCATGCTTTGCATCTTGGGATGCAGTATCTAATAAGAGATGAACGTTAACAGCATGAAGCTTACAGAAACTCTAATGGGTAAAGTACCACATCTTTGGCCATGAAAAAAAGTAACAGAAGAATATTACAAGGATGAGACAACCAACTGTGCAACTGTACAGATTAATGGTATCTAATCACTCAACCAAAGAAACGAAACATTTGAATAGCAATTAATATACCAGCAGAAGTAGGGAGGTGATTGTCCCCCTGTACTCAGCACTGGTGAGACCGCACCTTGAGTATTGTGTCCAGTTCTGGGCACCTCAGCACAAGAGAGACATCGAGGTGCTGGAGCGAGTGCAGAGGAGGACAACAAAGCTGGTGAGAGGCCTGGAGAACAAGGCTTATGAGGATCGATTGAGGGAGTTGGGGTTGTTTAGTCTGAGGAAGAGGAGGCTGAGAGGAGACCTCATCACTCTCTACAACTGCTTGAAAGGGCACTGTAGAGATATTGGTGCTGGTCTCTTCTCACAGGCAATGAGCGACAGGACAAGAGGGAATGGCTGCAAGCTGCAGCAGGGTAGGTTTAGGCTAGACATTAGGAAAAAATTTTTCACGGAGAGAGTGGTCAGTCAGTGGAATCAGCTGCCCAGGGAGGTGGTGGAGTCCCCCTCCCTGACTGTGTTTAAGAGCAGATTAGATGTGGTGTTGAGGGATCTGGTGTAGGGGAGAACTTGTAGAGTAGGGCTGATGGTTGGACTTGATGATCCCGGGGGTCTCTTTCAACCTAAATGATTCTATGATTCTATGATTCTAATATCTGGTCTGAGTTTTGTCTTGCTCCAAGATGTGGAAGATCAAATTCAAATTATTTGTTTTCTTGAGATTAATATTTTAATTAGAGTAACCTTTCAATTTTTTAACCAAATAGTTAATACGTGTGATGTTCTGAAGCTGCTAAATAAGGTTTTCCAGATGGGAATACTGAGGCAGAAAGCACAGAAGTGATTTTGGTAACAGTGACTAACTAGCAGAGTCAGGCTGAGAATGTCTGTACTTCACAGCTTTCACAGCAATCAAAGACAGAAGGGACCAAATAATCTGTTCTGACATTCAGTCCACAGGCCATTAAACCAGCCCCAGTACATCTCAGAGAGGGCAGGAGAAGAGGTGGAAGAAAGTAAACAGGCAGAGACCAGAGCGGGGCAAATAACAAACACCATTCCCATTCCCCAGATTGCAGGGTGTTGATTATACAATACAAGTCCAGCTGATACCAGGAGACAAATTATTTTCTTTGCTGCAGACAAGACCCCAAGAAAAGGTAAAGGACCCAGATGATCTGAGGAAAAATATACATTCCTGTCCTATATTTGGCCAACTGTGATTAACACTGGCATATGACCAAGACACAGCAGCTAGACACCTGAGGTATTTTCACGCTTACCTCTTTCTAGCTGGGTCTATTCTTTGATGCTTCAGAGAGAATAAAAAGTACCGAGCCCCCTTGCCCTTACTGAAGCAAATGGAATGGAGAAATACATTTTGTCTTAAGAGAGCTGGAGATAGATATTTTTTGTGTATCCTTTGAAAAATATTGTCTTAATGTAGAGCTGCAAGTATTCTCAGGACATCGAGAGCAATGCAACACTCCTCAGAGGCAATGACAGCAAGGACTAAAGGGAGGGAGTCAGATACAGAGATTTCCAGGCCGGTAGAAGTCTGTCAGAACCAGCCAGTCTAACCTGAAAGGTCAGAACACAACAGGAGTCATCCCCTGAACATGTCCTGTATGGCAGGTAATGACACTCCTCAGGCTCTGCTAGACCAAACCTTGTCTCTAGCTAAATCCCTGCTGAAGAACAAGGTTTTCCCTCTCATTCACCTGTAATCTGACACAGTGAAAGTATTTTTTGATTTAGGGAAAATATGCTATAGCCGGAGATGTCCTTTCTTTCCTCAAGAGGTGGAAGAACAATATTAGACTACAGAGTGGAAAAAAATGTCACCTTGAAAAAGAATTTTTACTACATGGAAATGGAAGGAGTATCATCATTTCAGTAGGGTTTTACAAAGAATGCTAGAATGTAGCTTTCATCCCCTAATAGCTGATCTCAAAAATTTATGAGATAAAAATAATGATCACAAGGAATTCTCATTACATGATCATTCATGTGTGTTTGCATTAACTATTACAAAAAGAATTCTGTTTCTCGATTGTCATTCATGCTTTTCACAAAGGTTTTCTTCTAAAAAAAAATTGTTTCCATATTTGGAATTATCACCTTCGCATAAAACTGAAGTACTCCTATATATTAAAAATTATGATATCAGATTCCCCCAGACACCTACCCTGATATTTATCCTTTATATAAATTGCCTAACACCTCAGGGATTTCCCAGTATCATGCCTCTCGTTGCACAGTTAATATTTTATTGTACTGCAGAAATATGAACTGAAATCTGATTTCTGAAAGGTATGAAGTTGCAATTAATACAATGTTATGAATACCTGCATTTGTATAAGTGGCTGAATTCAGGCAGCAACACCTCTAACAAACACTGGAAAAAGAATGATCTACAAAAGCTATAAATGTTCATTGGAAATTTTGCTGAGCGCTCTAAGACATCTATTTAATCTTCTAAGCTAAAGGAAATACTAAGAATTAAAATCCTCATCAGTAACTTTCCCTTGGAAGAACACAGCCACGAGATCAACATTCAGAGACGTACTACCCAGGCATCAGTCAAACTTAGAAGGTCTAACAGTTCCGTTTACTTTGAATACCTACTTAAGATCTTGTTTCTAATCAGGTAGTATTTATATATTGTACCGATTAATCCTAGTTACTTTTTGAGTAAAGCATATTGAGCCAAAAAGACTTAGGCAATCCCTCTGAATCCAAAGACTGTAATCATCATTTTTAGGATCTGGGGATTCTTTCATATATTACTCAAATTTATGAGTTATTGCAGGTAAGGTAAAAATAATGATTTTGCAAGACAGGACTCAATATCGGAATACTTTTTTCAATCGCTCATACCCCTATTTTTAATAGAACATTTAAATACTTTAGTTCTATGCCTTACTTCTTAAAGTAGATGGACAGGATGACTTTTTAAGGCCTTTTCCCCAGGCATTTTCTGTGTAGAAGTTAGCCTTAGCTCCAACACCTTGCCTTTTTGACAGGAAAAAAGAAGGTAAGTTTGTTACCTTTTTATGAGCAGGGGCTAGGAGGAGCATCAGTTAAAGTCTTGTCTGAGTTTGGCAAACCAGGAATTCACCATAGCACTGAGCTAGAACTCATTCTTCTGCACTTCAGTCCAGCACCTTCACACAATCAAATAATTTGCTTTCACAGTAATGCATTGTTTTTCTTTCATCTCACAGGATGTGGCAGAGAAATTCCAAACACCAAGAATGAAATACATCAATACATCATTGTCAAATTTCTGTACGTTTCAGGTAATTTCTAATTTACTTGTTCTACAAGAAGGCTCCGTGCACACCCTACATGCAACTTAGCAAAAAATTATCCAAGTAGCACTAACGAATGGCCCTACAAGTTTAAGAAATCTCTCAGTTTAAATTCTTCTCCAAAGTACTTCAATAAATCGCTTAAAAATATTCATTGCTTTCGTTTAAAAGTAATTCACAAATCTTATATTTCATTTACATGAGCTACCAACACATCAGCTGTATTTAAGCACAAGTACACTAGTCCAAGTCAGGTCATTCTTACGTGTCCATTTTGCTAGAGGTGCAAAAGGAAGGTTCCATTCCTGACAATTCAGACCCTATTCCTCTTCCAATCATGCCTGTATAGAAGTTTAAGCAGATAAAGCAAATAAACAAAAGTTGACAAGAAGCTGAAAGAATATAGCATTCGGTCATGATAAAAAGTCAGTAACAGGGAAACCTACTTCAGTCTGCAAAGTCATTATAATAATTTGTTTAGAAAGTACGGAAGAAANTGGAAAGTGCTGGATCATTTTGCAAGTGCTGAAAGCACACCAGCCTCAGAGACCCAGGGACATTTGTATTAAGCAAGAGACACACAATTAAGCTGCATCTCAAGCTAAAACCCTGAGGGCTCCACATTTCATTCCAGTCAACTACTGCTGGTTTTTGGCACTATTTTCATTGCAAATATGAGTAATGTGGGCCCTTTAGTCACTATTAAGCAGTAATCTGGGGAAATCATCCACTTCCAATAATCTTATACTCCAATTTAGGGCACTCCGAAACCACATAATGAATAACATTGTCGCCAGTTCTCTCCTGTAATGACACATGACATATGCCTGCTATTGCTCTTTTCAAATCAAATCCAACTGTGTTGCTTTTTTTCAGAAAACCCTGTTTATTGTATTCATTTAAGTTTCTTTCTTCACTCATTAGATGAAGAAGTAGATTTCTGCTTCATAAGCAAGACGTTCAATGTTAACTTGGCATTCAGAAAGCAGTGGATTCCTTTGTGATCAAAACAAAATTATTTTTTCAAGTGAATAACACCATGTCAGGTTACAAGCTACTCATGAATAATAAACAATGCATTTTCACTGTAAATTAGAAGCTAATAAAGAGAGCCTCCGCTGTTCTTGTCCCCCTCCCCAGATGGATTTTACCTGCTACTAAGGTCTGCCACTGCAGAATTCACAAGAACGATTTCCCTGTTGACAAATGGAGAAAAGCTTTTATAGCTAAATCAAGCCATCTATCCATTCTTGTGTCTTATGACCCCTTTTGTTTTTCATAACCATTGGAAAATGCTGGTCAAAAACATACACTGGAGCAACATTCTAAGGAATATAGCAAATTTAGATCTATGCTGTCTACAGAAAAAAACAACAACCTGCAACAAATAAAAAAGCCTTTTTAAAATATGCAAAGATTTCAAGAAGAAAACAGTCTCTGAGATGAAGGGAGAAAGTTTTTGATACTTCTGCTTCTAATAAATTGAAAATTCAACCTTTACCTTAACTATAAAAGATGGCTTAAAGAAATACTTTACTAAACATTGCTTTTCTGTTTTTCAAGTGATCTAAGGCAATGTGAAATACATTGCACTTTATCAGAAATATTCCTAAATTATTCTCCAACTTGCTCTGAAGCAGCATATCTAAGTTGTAGATAACAGTGTGGATAATTCCTTATTCATCCTAGGCAAACACAATCAACTGCATTCTAGAAATTCAATTTAAAAGTAATTTATCGTACACTAATATTCCTAATTCACAAGATTTCACATAAAGCTATTCTTGCAACATAGTAAATTTCCAATAGACGACGTTATTAAAGTAAAAATGATCCCGAGCAGAATAACTTGCCAGCTGTGTGGTATCGTCTCTGTCTTTGTAGTATTTACTCTGTAGATGTGGTAGCAGGACAATCTATGGGAAAGCTGGTAGAAGTACAATTTACAACTGAATTTTAAATAATCTATTACAGAAAATCTACATAAAAAGACAGCTTTGCAGGTGACCTTTTCAAGAGCTTTCATGAGTTTACAGACATGCTGGCTTATTAGTCAACTCATAGCTCTTCACAGCAGTAAGTGGTGATTTCCCTGTGGTAGTTAGATGGTCTTTTGCACAGCGTGATTGCGTGGTGCTCCTATATTGTGCTGCTTATTTATTTCTTCTTTCTCATGTTTTATGACCATTCAAAAGGTGGGTTTATTTACTGTGATGAAGAAAAATGTATTATGGAGATACCTGGAACTAACAATAATGAAACAAAATACAAGGTTGATTCATTGGTGATCTCACATATCTTGACACTTTAATCAGGCTGCTGTATTTATCCAAGGAGGGGGCAATGGAATTAGAAATCATTTCTATACGTAAGCTTTATCACATTAAAAAAAAAGCCACGCTGGCATAATCTACTCTAATGAGTGATTGAATTAGCACAAAAAACAGTTCTCAATATTATCTACAGAGCACCTAACTAATGGTAGATAAAATAAATTAACATTCATTCTTAGATGCATAAAATAAAAAAAGGGAAAACTGAAAACAATCTAAAGTAAGTAAGGCCCATAACACCAGGCTAAAATATGCCTGTGTGAATATTTTGGTGATGTAAAACACATGAAGGTATAGGCAGCCAACACATCTTACCAGAGTTTTGAATATTCTTGAGATACTCTCATTCACAAATAAAAGTTGTTAAATATTTTCAGTATTTGAAAACATTACGTCCACTATGCTTGTTCCCCTTTGCTTACCAGCTCTGGGTTAGACTGATGCTTTCTGTGGGAGATCCCACTCAATTATACCACAGATCAATTCACAACTTTATTGCCACAGCTGTTCACAATATTAACAGTTCAGGCTAGCTTTTCTGCACGGGACAGCACACACGATTTCCAGTGCATATTCTTTTTATGTGCAGAAAAGGAGTGGTCTTCTCCCTTCAGGAGATTGCAGACTATGCATTGGAAGATGTGTGCAAACCCATGGTATGGCTAGAACAACAGGAATTTGAGATCCATGTGCACTGCTGTTTCAAAAGAATGCAATATTCAGGGATAAAACACCCATGTAAGAGCAAAAGTTTCAAGTATTACTCTGAACAGAAGCATGAACTTATCAGAGAGTACCAAAAAAACAGATGCTAAAAAGCATGCTTATACAATACTAAAGCCTATGTTCTAATATTCTGTCGTATTTTCAGGGAAAAAAAAAGGGCATTGATTGCAAAAACATTCTTATAGCAGTGTTATGGTTTGCTGTTGTGCATTAAAGGTACCACGAGCAAAATAGCATCAGAAAGAAAACCTCAAAAGTAGAAAAGTAGGCAATGATAAACGTAGCTTATACAGTGCAGAACAAACCCCACAGCACTCAACTGCAGTGCTTCTAATACATCCATAGCCTGCTATATTTCTCATCTCTCAGGTTGAAAACAGAGTTTAACATCAATTCCCTAAGCTGCAGCATGTTTTCCAGCTCATGCAAAACCAGTAGAACTTCTTTAGGTTCAAAATCGGTGCCTATTATATCAGCCCAAAACTAGGGCTTTCTCATTTATATATACCTTTGGTTATAACCACATATGTTAAAACCATGGTTCAAAGTTGTTCGAAGTTTGTTATAACAAGCTTGTTAGAAGCCCAGGCACATGACCAGTCAATGGAATCAATGGGTTTGTATCCAGGCACAGAAATTTGTCTCCAGAACCCATAGTGAAAGAATGGGGTTTTAAACAATACTGAAAGCTTTTCCTCTACATTCTCCTGAGTGATAACTGAGCCCTTTTCCCTCTAAGTTCCCAGTCCTGTGAGAGATGGAAAGAACTGGAAGGCAAGCACTGTGTGGTCTGGGCCCTGCACAGTCTCCAATTAGAGAAGCATACAAAACAAACCAGAGAAGAATAGGAATCCAGCTCAAATGGTTTTTGTATAGGGTTTATAGTTGATGTGTACACTTATTTTCTGAATTAAATATCTGCGTTAGATGTATTTACCAGCTTTGTTTACATGATGATTAATGACTTTTAGCACTATTAAGATTTCGTCTATGTGCTTGTCAGCCCAACATTGTTCTATTGTTCTCATCTCTGACCCTGTAACTATTTCAAAACATTTTCCAATTCATTACAGGTAAAATTCAATACTGCATGTAGGACATAATACCTATGGACTTTTGAGGAAACTGAGTTACTTCACTGCATCATTACAGATACAGATTGAAATTCAACCTGTTAGTACACCAGGGTGAAACCCTGAGCAGATGTTAATTGCCTGGGTGCTGACTGGTCTCTGCTCCCACCCCAAGGTATTCTCCATTCCAAAAGCACAGCACCAGTGTACACGTAGCATTTCTTACTACGCCACTTACCACTGTGCATTCCTTCAAAGCTGACAGTTCCTGTTGTGGTAGGCTGGCCCTGGCTGATGCCTGTCTTCCCTCCCTCCTCAGCTGGACAGAGGACAGAAAATGTACCAAAGGGCTCATGGGTTGAGATAAGGACAGGGAGATCACTCAGCAATTACCATCACAGGCTAAACAGACCTGACTTGGGGGAAAATAAATTTAATTTATTATCAATGCAATCAGAGCAGGGTAATGACAAATAAAAACTAAATCTTAAAATGTCTTCTTCCCGCCCCTCCCCTTATTCCTGGGCTCAACTTCACTTTCAATTTCTCTCTCTCTCTTCCCCCTGAGCAGCAAAAAGGATGGTGATATTCGCTTGAGGTCAGTTCATCACATGTTGTTTCTGTTGCCCCTCTCTCAGGGGAAGAATCCTCACTCTTGTCCCCTGCTCCAGGATGGGGTCCTTCCCATGGGAGACATTTCTCTGTGAACTTCTCCAGTGTAAGTCCGTTGTGTCTCCAACTTTTTCTTTTTGGATATCCATCCCTACTTTTCTCTAGAACCAGAGACTGAGATTCACTGCCATGACACATTTGCCTGGGAAATTAACACCTGCTTTACC
This sequence comes from Jacana jacana, assembly GCA_013400555.1. NCBI lineage: Eukaryota > Metazoa > Chordata > Aves > Charadriiformes > Jacanidae > Jacana > Jacana jacana. The sequence goes on from VZTM01033359.1 coordinate 101,762, forward strand.
ACTCTGAAACACTAAGGAGAGAACCATTAACTTCTGTTTCTTGCTTAGGTATCTCTGGTCCAAGACATCTTGGTAACCACAGCCACCCTCAGAAATTTTGATAAGAAAGTTTTATACCCAGGTAACGTTAAGAATATCACTTATCAGTGGTCAACTCATTCACACAGAAAAGTCTTAGACATAGATTTAATTAGTCCAAGAGAGCAGCATGGTAAGGTATGTTTTCCTGTTTTAAAGCCATCCACACACCCAAGTAGTAATTTTTCATTCTGAAGGAAGTTTAAACTGAAATTACATATACCTAGGGGTTTGTTCTTGCTTTATTTTTCTGTTTCCATGATGTAATTACATTATGGCACTGAAAGCATTTTAGTTTTGCACCGGTATTACCATTTTTATTAACCAAAGTAACAACAAGTATATATCATTTACAATTAGTCCCCCTAAGTATTTAACTAAATACCTCAGAAATTTCTAAAATTAAACCAGTAACAAACAACTATTATTTACTGACATGTTTTAATAAGGTTAGAGCCCTCTGTGTTTTATCTTCTGAAATTATTTTACTCTAGCCACTTCGACTGGTGTAAAATTCTTGACTAAGACACATAGCCTTACTGTCACTCTGAGTAGTGGCTCTTCATCTTATGATTAATGGCCAGCTCCACTCATTGGGTAATTTAAAAATGCAGAAACTTTACAAGCAAATTAATGGCCTTCAAAAGTCTCAGCCAAATTGCAGAAATAGAGCTTTAGCAGCAATGATGCTCTACTGTAAGCAAAACAGCACAAAAGTTACAAGTTTAAGGAATTTATTCACCATTTTTATGAGGGAATTAATTTATAAATATTTCAGCACTATTAGTTTTCTACACATTGCACACCTTAAATTTGTCTTCTGAGAAACACTTAAAATTTGAGGTATTGAAATCACTATTATGCCACCATAACTGTTTTTCAAACATTTTCTAAAATAAAAATACTGTTTGCAAAAGCACCCATAGGCCACATATATTCCCCTTCCATAGGACAGATGGATTCAGATATATAGGACCATACAACCAGCAAACTGTAAAATCAGTAAGGAAAATCAACAAATCCCACTAGACAAATTCTTACAAGAATTAATCACTTTACAGCAGAAATTCCTAAATAATTTCTATTGTAACTTCACTTATGGACCCGTTATTTCATGACGACCCAAAATGACCGAAAGAACACAAATGAAACCTGTGCCAGGGTCACAACTTCACTTTTATTTCTTAGAATCAAATAAAGTTTTGCAATCTGCACCATGGAAAGAGCTGATGAAGGAGAGTATTTTCCAAAGTTCTAAGCTTGCTTAAGCATGTTACTTATGCACATGCAGCCTCCTCAGCAAAGCACTTCAGCAAACTTTGTCTCTGTTTTTTTAATAGCTCTATTTACAATCATAAAAACCATCAGCAAAAAGAAGGGAGCAGAAATGAAATAGTGAGGGAAAAGTAGTCTCTGTTCTATATTTGAAATATTAAAATTGAATTGCAAATAAAGAGAGGCTTAATATGCATAGATGTATGTTTTACTACAAAAAAAAAAACACCCCAGTTTAGAAAATCTATTCCACAAGCCACATGCAATTCATATTGATTTTACTTTCATAAAGTTGCTACACCTTTTTATGATGATTTACAACTTTAAGAGTTATATATTTTAACATACCCATCTGTAAATATCTATCCAGATTACTGGCGATAGAGAAAATAACAAAGGAGCTTTTTATACTTTAGAGAAATAAAATACACAAAAGAAGTCATCTTTTGAGCTATTCCTTAGTCATACATTTTCAGCTTTTGTTAGAATTCAGCTAGAAATGGCTCTGTATACAGCCTGATATAAACACACTTTAAAGTGTGGCACTGTAGTCCACGCATACACACTCATCTATTTATAACATACACTAAAAAGCTTTTAGACCGTATACAACATTCAAGCGCCAGTGAAGTATTTGGTATGTTTAAAATACCTACATGCACTGCATTTCCTTCTTACGCTCTCGTTTAACCAGGAGGTCCTTACTCAGCCACGCTGGTCTCCTGCCTACCCTGCTCAATTTCTTACACATGGGAATCAAGACCTTTAAATAGCTGAAGCAATCATCTCCTTTATCCTTGTGGGTAGTTTCCCAGGGGGTCCCATCTCAATCTTGAGATTAAAACCAAACCAACACAGTCTGCACAGTCAAGAATGCAGATGCAGCCAGCCAGTGTCATCTTGAGAAGTTTTGCTTAGCTGCAGCTAACGCCAAAGTTCATTACCTTCCAGTGTAATACACCCACGCTGAAGCATGTAATTCATTCCACCAATTGAAGCTGAGAGGTGCATTTGCCCAGATCTGGGAACGCTGATCCTCATGCTCAGGTTATAGCACAGAAATAGTCACACTGTAAGGAAAATGCGACTGAAACCCTAAACTGAGGCTTAACCAACCCTTGCTATGCACATAAACCAGGATTTACTGGGACCCCTTTTCATTTACCTTTCATTCCACTGAACTGCCTGATTTTTCAGCTTGTTTAGTAATCCTTGGTTATACCTTTCCTTCTACTTAACATATGGAGGAATATGTTAGAGAGTTATGACTGGTTCAATCTCTATGAAGTTCCTGAGTGTACAAGAGCCCAATGACAAAGCTATTCTATGTCTACAGAGATGGTAACTTTCAGCTTAATGTTCCTAACTAAGATACTTTTAATCTTTATCTTTAATCACACTGAAATTAAAAAGGTGATTAGCGTATAACATACACAAGGAAAAAACAATCTGTAACCACCTTCCAGTCTCTGCTTATGTCTCAAGAGATTAGGTTTTTCTTTTAAATAAGGTATTAACCTAGTCAAGAATTAATGATTTAAGGAACATAAAATAGCAAGATAGCTGTAAATGTTTAGCTGTTAATGTTTGGACAGAATTTTAAAAAACTGAAACAAGATCATNCTGGTAAGATCACCAGGAACCCTCAATACCATTATCACCGTATCACACGTTCTGTTGCTTAGTCTTAAGTTTCAAGATATCAAGCAAATTCAAGTTATTCAAAAAGCTTTGCATACTTGCTATACATAAGGAATTTTCTTTTATTGTTTTAAAGCAGCTAGAAAAAGAAGTGTGTAGGGGTTTTGTTCTTTTATGTATTGAATTACTTTTACTATGTAGATCTTTAATAGATGGAAATGTGACAAAGAGCTCAATTAGTGTACCTTCAGTCTTTTTATTTAACTTATCTTCAAACTTTTGGGATAGATAATAATTTTCAACTTGTGTCTGGTTTTTGCCAATGTCTGCTATTTTCATTCCCAGGTTTGTTTTGAACACTTTACTAGGAACCATTATTATTTATTGTGTTCCTGCACCAATGGCTACTACTTAAAGAAATTACCTCATAATTGACACATACTCAAATACAAACCTAAAAATTAAGCAGATGTTTGATAAGATGGATATACAAAAAGCAGTCCTCAATGGGGTAAATACAACACTACCTTCATTGCTGCGCCACCAAAATAAAACAAAAGACAAAAAAAACTACAATACAGCATGCCTCTGCTACCAAATTAAAAATATATTTATAAATGAAAAGGATAACTTAATAATAATAATGAATTTTGGTACTAAGAAAAATATAGGTGAACATTTGTCATACTCCAGAGTATCATATGTTAGAGGGTTCAGTCTAACGTGTAGCCAGCCCAGCAGCAGCTTTACTCTGGATCCGTACATGCAACATGGGACTCTGAGCCTAGAGATTTATCTCCTGCCTATGTATATTTAGTCTTATATCATTAATACCATCGAAAGTTAAGATAGGTGTTTAGTTGACAAAGCACCCGCCTCAGTCCAGCACAACTACTTATATTAGATACCTGCTGACACGAACATTGTTTTTAATTAAGATTGAAATAATTGACGGAAGTGGAGGCTTTTTGTTTTCAACACTTGCAAATCTGACTCTGCTTGATAAAAAACGGGTTGGGTGGGAAGATTCACTCTGATCTTTCCCAAATTCCATAAATAAATCACCATCCCTTGGCAATCATTTACCTGAGTCAAGTTAGTATTCTCTAAGTCAGCTGTACTTTCTAGCCTTCCATAACATAAAATTAAAAACAATAGAAATTATTGATTAATGACAAGAATATATATGGCCAGCTCCATCATTTAATAGGGAAAAAAAAATCCATACCATTAAAAAAATGGATTTGGCTCAGCATCCATAAATGTAAAAATGTGTATGCTTTAGTATTCTCCCAGGAATTTCTGTTTAACCCTCTAGTGCATATTGTAGTCAGTATTTTTGATTGAAGTTCTGTCATGGTTTGTGTGTTAAACAGAAATATCATTATTCAAGAAGATGAAAAGTCATAAAGCATAATGCAATTCCATACTGTCATAAAAGGGGCAATAACCAATAGTCTGATTTCAGGCAAATTACTTGCTGCTAAGTTCCTGAAAGTGAAATACATCACAGACAAGAAATTCTCTTATAAAATGCCTGGTATTTCTTGAATCGAAAGGACTGACCGCGTGAGTCAAGTTATACAAGTCTGTATAATAGATAATAACACAAAACACTGGCAATCAGGGCTTAACCTTACAAAGATTATAATATTGCTGTAATGCTCAGAAGTCTGGCATTAGAAGGAGCTGAACTACATTATTCCACAACATAGAATACTTCGCACAAATACAGATTTCAGGAGGTGAAATTAAAAGGTGCACTCACAAGTGGCAGTGTTAACACTGCTGTACAAAATAACTTCAGTAATTACTAAGTAAAATACAAGGAAGTTTGCTCATGATGTTCAGTCTATAAACATGATTTTACCTGAAAACAAATTCAGAAATGGATCTGTTGATTAAGGAAAACAATTGGCCTGGCTTTTGTGATTCTGTTCCACCATTACCAACCTGCGCAAAACCCGATAACAAACATTGCTCTATGACTGAATAATTATTTTCCCATCTGAGGTACTGCCATTCAGGTAGGGAACTGCATCCTCAATAAAGACAAATATGTTCATGTACTGGATCTGGCGGGGATGGATTCTCTTTAAAGCAGCCCATAGGCTGCTGTGTCTTAGAAGAGTGACCAGTACAGCCTTTATAGCACACCGGTGTTATAGCTGTTGCTGAACAGTGCTAGCACCGCATCCAGCCTTTGGCAGGTTCTCACTCTGCCTGCACAGTGAGCTGTGGACAAGACACTGGGAGTGAACACAGGCAGGACAGCTCACCCCAGGGATTTCCATGCAATACAAGCCAGGGATGGCAATGGAGTAGTCTTTCCAAAGTAGCCATTGCTCAGGCACTGGTCTCCTGGCAGGATGCCTTTGCATCACTCGGGGTAATTTTTCTTCCCTTTCCTCCATTTATTATACTGTCCTTATTTTGACCCATGACTTTTTCCTCTCTTCCTCTTCCAATTCTCTCCCAATCCTCTCCCAAACCCACTGGGATGGAGCAAGCAAGCAGCTGGTAGGTGCTTACTTGCTGACCAGAGTCAGTCCACCACAGGTTAAAATTAAGAGTTTTCAGATGAAAGGGCAGTTATATCAATCTGTAAAGTACAAANATGCCTCTGCTACCAAATTAAAAATATATTTATAAATGAAAAGGATAATTTAATAATAATAATAATAATGAATTTTGGTACTAAGAAAAATATAGGTGAACATTTGTCATACTCCAGAGTACCGTATGTTAGAGGGTTCAGTCTAATGTGTATCCAGCCCAGCAGCAGCTTTACTCTGGATCCGTACATGCAACATGGGACTCTGAGCCTAGAGATTCATCTCCTGCCTACGTATGTTTAGTCTTATATCATTAATACCATCGAAAGTTAAGATAGGTGTTTAGTTGACAAAGCACCCGCCTCAGTCCAGCACAACTACTTATATTAGATACCTGCTGACACGAACATTGTTTTTAATTAAGATTGAAATAATTGACGGAAGTGGAGGCTTTTTGTTTTCAACACTTGCAAATCTGACTCTGCTTGATAAAAAACGGGTTGGGTGGGAAGATTCACTCTGATCTTTCCCAAATTCCATAAATAAATCACCATCCCTTGGCAATCATTTACCTGAGTCAAGTTAGTATTCTCTAAGTCAGCTGTACTTTCTAGCCTTCCATAACATAAAATTAAAAACAATAGAAATTATTGATTAATGACAAGAATATATATGGCCAGCTCCATCATTTAATAGGGAAAAAAAAATCCATACCATTAAAAAAATGGATTTGGCTCAGCATCCATAAATGTAAAAATGTGTATGCTTTAGTATTCTCCCAGGAATTTCTGTTTAACCCTCTAGTGCATATTGTAGTCAGTATTTTTGATTGAAGTTCTGTCATGGTTTGTGTGTTAAACAGAAATATCATTATTCAAGAAGATGAAAAGTCATAAAGCATAATGCAATTCCATACTGTCATAAAAGGGGCAATAACCAATAGTCTGATTTCAGGCAAATTACTTGCTGCTAAGTTCCTGAAAGTGAAATACATCACAGACAAGAAATTCTCTTATAAAATGCCTGGTATTTCTTGAATCGAAAGGACTGACCGCGTGAGTCAAGTTATACAAGTCTGTATAATAGATAATAACACAAAACACTGGCAATCAGGGCTTAACCTTACAAAGATTATAATATTGCTGTAATGCTCAGAAGTCTGGCATTAGAAGGAGCTGAACTACATTATTCCACAACATAGAATACTTCGCACAAATACAGATTTCAGGAGGTGAAATTAAAAGGTGCACTCACAAGTGGCAGTGTTAACACTGCTGTACAAAATAACTTCAGTAATTACTAAGTAAACTACAAGCAAGTTTGCTCATGATGTTCAGTCTATAAACATGATTTTACCTGAAAACAAATTCAGAAATGGATCTGTTGATTAAGGAAAACAATTGGCCTGGCTTTTGTGATTCTGTTCCACCATTACCAACCTGCGCAAAACCCGATAACAAACATTGCTCTATGACTGAATAATTATTTTCCCATCTGAGGTACTGCCATTCAGGTAGGGAACTGCATCCTCAATAAAGACAAATATGTTCATGTACTGGATCTGGCGGGGATGGATTCTCTTTAAAGCAGCCCATAGGCTGCTGTGTCTTAGAAGAGTGACCAGTACAGCCTTTATAGCACACCGGTGTTATAGCTGTTGCTGAACAGTGCTAGCACCGCATCCAGCCTTTGGCAGGTTCTCACTCTGCCTGCACAGTGAGCTGTGGACAAGACACTGGGAGTGAACACAGGCAGGACAGCTCACCCCAGGGATTTCCATGCAATACAAGCCAGGGATGGCAATGGAGTAGTCTTTCCAAAGTAGCCATTGCTCAGGCACTGGTCTCCTGGCAGGATGCCTTTGCATCACTCGGGGTAATTTTTCTTCCCTTTCCTCCATTTATTATACTGTCCTTATTTTGACCCATGACTTTTTCCTCTCTTCCTCTTCCAATTCTCTCCCAATCCTCTCCCAAACCCACTGGGATGGAGCAAGCAAGCAGCTGGTAGGTGCTTACTTGCTGACCAGAGTCAGTCCACCACAGGTTAAAATTAAGAGTTTTCAGATGAAAGGGCAGTTATATCAATCTGTAAAGTACAAATGTTACAAGAATCTCAGAGAAAAAAAAAAAATACTTGAAAATTAAAATAAGCCAAATAATTCTGGGATATTCATTGACTCACTGTTAAAAATCTTTAAATGTAATAAATATGTACATATATGCAGTTACATAAGGAACATACAAAAATCGTTCTAAATTATACACTTCAAACTCATTAGCCACATAAAGCCACTTCATAATGAAATGCAATTGGGGAGAGCTTTTATCCCACACAAAGTCCGGATGACTCTGGGAAGCATCAGTAAATACAACTCCTATTCTAGCATGGAAAGTAATTTCACTAACACTTGCCTTTTTTACTTGGAAAGTTGTAGCTAAAACTAGTTGTGAGAACCAATAAATTCTTTTTTTGATTATAGTGGCAATCAATCCTTTTTTTGAAAACAGGCAAACAAGTTAAATCCCAAGATTTAAAATACATCTCCCTAGTCTCCATATAAGAAACTGCTCTTTTCTGGTCCTTAAGTGCTGTCCCAGTAAAAGCAAATCAGGAATAATATTTCTTAATATAGGATACATGAAAACATTTTCACACCTATTCCCAAAGCAGGTACCACAGCTCTGATAAAAAGTCTAAAAATTTGCCTGACCCAGTATATTTGCCAATATTCTCCACAAAAAAAGTGCTTCACTTCCTTACAGTTGCCTCCTCATTAAAGATCCCCTCATGGGAACTCAGACCAGTATCTTTATTCCAGCTGAGATCGGGTTTTGCCTCCTTCTCAGACTGTCTTGAATTTCTGCCAACACAGCAATATTTAGCCAACTAATTTAATATTAGTGATTAACACAAAAAGCCTATAGCTCTAAATCCTTTTCATGTATCTAGTATTAATACTTGACAGGAATACCAGAAGCGGTCAAGCTAGCATAAAAAGGAAATGTATACGGATAGGTATTTTCAGGTTTTCTCACGAGTAATTAGTCTTTCAGATCAGCTACTTAGATAGTGTTCTCTCAGCAAGTGACATTATAACCACCCTAGTTAGGTTCTCCTCCAGTTTAAAAGGGATGCTGTAAACTGAAGAAGGTCCAACGGATGGCTGCCATGGCGATAAGGGGACTGATGCACATAGACTCTGAGGATAGGTCAAAACAAGCTAGCCCTGTCTGGTAAAGAAGGGGCTCAGAGACAGCCTAACTGTAGCCTACAATTACTTGAAAAGCAGTCACAAGATGACAGAGCCAAGCTCTTTCAAGCAGCCCAAGACAAGGCAACAAATGTCAGTTTGCTAGCTGGAGTCTGGACACTAAGGAAAAGCCTTCCATCAGGTGGACAGTGCATCATGGATTATATGAATTCTATCTTTGGAGGTTTTCAAGACTTTGCTAGACGTCCAGGACTGACCTGACTTAGCATTAGAGCTACTGTGAATAGAAGATCAGACTTCATCACCTCCAGAGCTTCCAATGAGTCAATTCTTTGATGATTGTATTATAACATCTAAGAACTGGATTTATCCACATGCACAAACACAACCATTCTGAAACTGAAAAGGATCTGCTGCCTGTTCTAAAAACACCCAGCTTAAGGATTGGGAAACAATTTTAATAGATGCTTGGAACCAGAAGATTATTTTAAGCCACTTCAAGTGACTACAGATTGAATCACGCTCCCAAAAGTGCAATGGGGAATACAATCTCACCAGGTCTAAAACATATTGTGTTAGTAAGTTGTTTATTTTTTACTCTACTCTTGCCATTCTCCATTTATTATTTTCATCATTTTCTGCATATAAATATGCTAGGTCACCCAGAAAACCCGTAGTTAAAATTATCTAATGCGTAACAAGCTAAGTATTTATGCTTGTAGAGAAAGAAAACTATCAATTTTCAAAGAAGCACTTGATAATCTACCCTGGAGTTGAGAAAATAATCTAATCAGATGCATTAATTTGTAACTCTGAATTAAGGAAAATTTTTTCCCTTGGACTTTGCAAGATATAAGAGCACAACCTGAAAACTTTGCTTTGGTTTCAAAATCATAGAATCATATAGGTTGGAAGAGACCCTTGGGATCATCAAGTCCAACCGTCAGCCCTACTCTACAAGTTCTCCCCTACACCAGATCCCTCAACACCACATCCAAATATCCCTCAACACCACATCCAAAAATACCTGAAGCGGTATCACTCCAGCAGTAATTGCCCTGGTAACCTCAGCACTGAGGAGCAAGTCACTGAGGTCAGCAGAGGTGAGAGGGTGCCTCAAGATTCACGTTCCCTAATTTTTTCACTGAAGGGGACATTCTTATGGATACAGACCAGGAAAGGGCAAAAAGAGAATTATAG
>VZTM01033362.1:9111-41401 GCA_013400555.1 Jacana jacana
AGCAATAGATCTGGAAACAGAGGACACAAATCCAGTCTTTCTACTAGCAGGAGCTCCTTTGAAATTGCAACAGTCTTGGCTACCGATTTGTGACCAATTTCTGATTCCCATTAATTCTGATTTATGAAAAAATCATAACATGATTAAAAGATCGTTTTCTAATGCTTCATCCTTCACACTGGGGCAACCAGGTGTTTTCAGGTTAGAAGGATCTTTATATCACATGAAGGAAAATAACAAAACAAGTGCAAAATCTTCACTCAAAAGTAATGTGTGATCCTTTAGGATGTGTTTCAAAAGGTCTTCATGAAATGACAGCTGTCCCCAGAGCTAGGACAATTCCAAAAACATCAAGATACAGTAGTCTGAAAAATATGTAACTAAATATGCCCTAATATCCAGTGCGTTGATATCCATTGCTATGTTTTAGCCAATGTGTAGGGACTGCATGTTATCTGAACTAAAAATCACATGTGACATTCAAAGTTACTAAAAATTCAAAGAGCTTTTTGAGAGATAGATGAATGCTATTAGGAAATTGTGAGGACTTACAAATATATTAAAACATAATTCACAGGTTTACACCTTTCAAAATCTCTAAATCAGGCCAGAAAATACAAACAATTATTAGTTTAGAATGCTTCAGAAAAAGTACACATACAGTCATTCAAAGTCCATTATACATGAGGGTCTCTATAATAGAGTTTAATGACCTTTCACACTGGTGCCTACAGTGTGACACTGCTCCTGTTTTAAAGTAATTTGTAGCAAGCTGTCAAAAGAAATGCCTTCATATAAAGGACAGAGCTATCTGCTACAAAGAAGATGCTGGACCAGTCTTTAGACAGCAATAGAAACTCAGTGGAATCATGGAAATTAATAAGGGCCTGTACCTGAATTCAAAAAGTATTTGTTCAAAAAGGAGCAGTTATCAAAACCAGCATGGTTTCCCCAAAGTGAGTTTCAGTCAATCTGAGAGTTTCTACCAAATTTTATGTAGGCAGTTAAATCCATGGTAAGTGCTGTTTGAAATTTCCACCTTGTATAAGTTCTTCAGCCACACACTTAGCTTAAAAAAAAAAGAAGCAGCAAAGAGACATACAACATTTTTAACTCACAAGAATATAGTCCACATAAAATGTTTTATTTCTTAGAATTAACCATTAAAATGAACACAACTAAATAAATCCGAGAGAAAAATAGTTCTTTTCCTTTGAGGTGTGTTCAATTTGTCCTTTTAAGACCCCTTACAGCATATGGAATCAGTTTTCCTGATCTATACAGGTCTTTCACATAGTAAAAGGACAGAAAATTCCAGTATTTAAAATAAGAAACTGTAATAGGAAACTACAGAAATTGGCAAGTATATAAACAAATGAACATGATGCTACTTTTAAATCAGATCTTATACGAACTGGATTCCAAACTGCATAATGTCAAAATCCTAATCTTCCTGCTGAAAAATCCCCCAACAAACTAGGATCAGCTAGAAATTTCAATAATGCTCTGTCAGCAAGGCTACTGGCCATTTGCAGGAGAATTTTCACATCAGCCTTTGGACAGAAAGGTTCAAGTCCTTACAGAGAAGAGGGAGGAAATAGATCTTTCTTAGTTATGTTCAAATTTTGTAATGTTGTTCCAGTTAGTTTTAATTTGAGGAAATAGGATGATACTTTTCTTTCAACTGCTAGTGTGGAGTCTTAGGGGTTATGTCAGTTACTGTAGATCTGCTTTTGCTATGGACAATTCCAAAACATATAAGCTCAATAAGGTTACTAGCACTGGCAGCCTTTCCTTCAGAATGCCTCAATTAAATTCAACCTTAGTCTTAGCAAAAAATCAAGGATAATTAGGGGAAGCCTTGCATGAAGTCCTTCTATAAATTATATTTTTTCTTTGCCTAGAACAGGAAAAAATAGAATCATTATTTCATTGTTCATTACAAATTCATTGTCAAGGTACTTTTTATCCACCTAAGAACTTACATGTAATAAATAAAGACAAAAATGGGTCACAGCCAGCTACCCACTTAAATAGCAAGGCCAAACGCTAATCTGTAATTCAAATAGGCCCGAACTGATGATAGGCCTCCACTTTTTTTTTTAGTAAATTTGTTTACCTTGGGCCTCTGAGACAGTTTACTTTGTACATTTTCATTGATTGAAGGTACATGCAAAGGTGAAGTACTATCCAACATGGAGATTCACATCTTCAATAATTTTTATGTCCCAAGAAATCAGTGAAATCAATGGAACTGCAAATGAGTTTTTGTTAAAAGTTTGTTTTTAACCCTCAGCTCTTTTAGGAATAGGCTTGCTCTACCCTGTGTGGAGGCTCACGGTTACTTAATCTCCACCTCAATGCTTTATCCATAATTTTAAAAGAATACTATATCATTTGTTTTATACTCATTTCACTGGCAACCCTTTAAGGGATATGTCTAAAAATACATAGAACTATTTCAGCTTATTGTCACAGATATTAGACCACTGAACTGTGCTTTAACATGGTCCCCGTAGCCCTGAGCACAAGTACCCCTTTTACTTGTCATTGAGTCCTAGTATAACACATTGTCTTTAAGAAATGAAATACTGTATCTGTCATTTAAAGTTCAATTTGTGTTAATTAAGAGAATTATTAAAAATGTTGCATTTATTTTATCCATCACTGGCCAACTGTTTTCTTTTCCCTATCATTACAGTGGGTTTGGTGTGGTTTTCAAAGCACCGATTTTCTGCCTTATAGTTAATTCTGTGGAATATCCAAGGCTGACAGAGTCATTTACTTGAGTCGGGCCTGGGGAATACAGTGTTTAAGCCTGTAGCAAAATTCTTACCAATCATAACAAGAATAAAAAGTTCAGGATGCAGTCTTACATACCACATGGCTCCCAAGTTACATCTTATTTCCTAGTAAAATAAAAATGTGAATAAACCTGTACACACTATGTGCCAATTAAGAGTTGGCCTTCAGGTTTGAATCGGGAATGGCTAAAGCAGCAGCAGTACTGTTCCAAGAGGACTTTAGAATCACCAGGCTACTGACACTAAATGTATCTTAAAATTAATCTTAGAGGAAAAAATATATATTATGTTCCAAGGAAAGCTAGTTACTGATCAAGCTCTACAGACTACGTTGCCAAATAAGATAAACCCTAAGGTAACCAAATGTACAGGAATTTGTCTGTTAGCTTAAACATGAGACTTTTTCAGCAGTTGCTCTCGGCCTCAATCTGCTGTCTGCCAGTGAGCTATGGGGGAACCAACGTGGGTGGTCTGCAGAAGGGAGTATCTTGAGCAGATGAAGCACTGTGGGGATGGCTTGAGCAGATGAGGCCAAAAGTGGGGATGGCTCCAAGGAGAATATCCCTTCTTGGGAGGGAAACACTGGGGTAAAGGGCTACTGAACTGAAGAATTCTCCCCCTTCCCTCCAAAAAACCTATTCATTACAGCATCCATGTGAGACAAAGTGCCTGTGACTTTATACACACTATAAAGTAGGACTGAAAGGATCCATTTACACAGGATGTTGTTTCCCATGTAAAAATATCTTAGCAGATGTTTAGTGAATGTTTGCTATAATGTCATACATGAAATCTACATTTGCCAGAAAATCTCAATTTTTAATCATACTGTGTTTGTCCTGGATAGTCAAAGAGCATTTGATTTTACTTACTTATCCTCTAAAACTGGAAAAGGCTGGAGTTCCAATGACAAAAGTAACTTAGCTTGCTTAGATCATCCTTTTGAAATTGCTCAACTTAATGTGTTTTAAGAAGATTAACTTACAATATTTAATATCTTTTAATTAATATTTTGTAAGAAAAAGAAGGAAGAAACAGGTTTAATAATTTGGAGGCAGGTATCCTCAGCACTTCTGTATCAAAGCAGTAGACACCATGGTGAAACATCAGCCCTGTTGAAGTTAGCAGCAGTAGTTCCCCTACTGGATTCACATTTTCCCTCAGGATGTATGTTTCACACTTTCTAACAATCTTTTCATCACACTGTTTGATTAACTAAGAAAGTTAATACATAAACAGGCATCTCTACTTGGAGCACCCTTCTGAAAAGTGCTAGTGGCAGCAGCGGTAGTAGTCACATCCAATCTATTGTTACTAAAATAAAGAAACTACGATTCAAACCCTCAGCACAAACACATATTCTTACTTCCTTGGGGTTTTGCACATCTTTTACTATATATTACTCTGTCTCTTTTGAGCACTCAAAAGGTTGAGAATGTAGAATAGTGTAATTTTTTTGAGGGGAGGAGCAAAATGAGTCCAGTAAGAGAAAATATAGATGCATCTCATAGGTGTATCAGTCAAGTCATAGCTCCTTCAGCTACTGGTAAGCCTTCCTTTTCCATGTGCATCTTGATTTCTTTGAAGTGTGGTCTTTCTCTGCACACACAGAATCTGGAGCACTTCCCTTGACACCCCAGACCAGCTGCACTGGCCAGAGTGGCAAATGGTGATGGGCAGTTTGCACTTGCCCCACCTTGAGAGGTCTAAAAGGAAAATTTAGATAAACATCTCCCAGGAATAATGTAGATGGGGTTTATGCTGCCATAAAGGATAGGAATAGCCTAGATGACCTTTCTAGATTCTTTCAATATTATTTTTCTTCTAGCAGAAAAATACTGATTATATAAGCTCTCAAAAGTGAGTCCTCTGCTGGAAAATAGGATCTACTTCTATCAGACAATAAGAACTGATAAATGGAGAAGCAGGTAATGAATAAAATCTAATTTTAAAGCATTTTTTAAAAGTCATGAAAAAGGAAACCTTGCAATATTTTATGTATTTTCATTGTTGACACGGAAAATGTCAACATTTCTCCTTGGAAGCAGCAAGGAAAAAACTGTGTCAACATTGACCCAATTATGGATGATTAACAGAAGGAAAGAGCAACAGCAGAAAGAAGTAGTAGATGAAAAGGAGCAAGAAAGAATCAGCATTTGTTTAAGACAAGGACACAATACTTGAATTTATGTATTACACTCGCACAAAGCTAATGCAAGAAAAATTTTGTCTAAGAGAGCTATAATTCCTGCGTTGTAGGTGTTGGTGTCAGTATTGGAATTGTAAGCCCAGGACGAAGTTAGATAAATGTCAGTACAGTTGCCTGGTTACTTAAGCTAGATTCAAATACAGAATGCAAAACAGATTTATTAAGGAGAAAGGTTCATTCTGCCTCCTTTGCTTTTCCATTTCCTTTCCATGCTGTCTTCCTTCCAAAATTTTATAGCTTTTATGAGCTTTATTTCACTATGATTGGAATACATGTGTGGAGCACATTTCCCACTGCCTTTAAAGATTAAGTGCTAAGTGAAAACATAGTTTACTCAGAAACAATTGATCAAGTTTACATTTAATTTTTGCTGCGAAAAATGTGTTAACTGAACCTTTTCAAAAATTTTACTTCAGAAGTCCTGATGAAGTAGGCTTATTTTGAAAGCTGTGGCCCATCAGCAAGTGGATTTTCATCTGGTTAATGGGCTGAAACATTGGTTTATGGGCTGGTTCAGGGCAATACCTACCCTCCATAGTCACTGGCATGTTTTATTTTGCATCAAGTGACTGCTTTCATGATGTCTTTCAGGAAAAGAGTCTCTTACCCTTTAGATGAGCCTCAGATGTTTTATAAAATAGTTATTCATTCTTAAAGGTCATTTTACATTTCCTCAGTAGCATAACTTATTTGTTTCTCTAAGATCCCTATGTCCTAAAATTCCCATGGTAGGTAAAAACTTATAGACAGTCTCCTTATATCTCCTGTAAGTTACATCAGTTCTGATAGCAGCTGAAGTACTTGAACTTGGTGGCACTGCAGCACATGAACACAACCTCACCTTGTAACCCTCTATTCAGTAATGGGTTTAAAACAGTCGAAGGTAAGTAATAGCCACAGTGGGTGACTGGACTTCTCTTTTTTCCCTCAGCTAACAACTATTCAATACCCGGGAAAGATTAAGAGTTCTTGTTAGAAATCAAGAGTTTTATAAAGGATTTATATTCAAGTACTTTAAAAGTACCATGTATTGTCATAGATACTCTCCTTCAACTCTCCCAGGATATCCACTTAGGTTTGCATTAGTTCAGCATATAAATGAAGTCTGAACACCGCTACACAAAGCAAAGCCCACACAGACTTAGTGACATATAAAAAAAGCACCAGACAAAACACGGACAAAACCCACAGATCTCTTTCCCTGTGCCAATTTCCATCACCAAATGTGTTTGCCATGTGGACCCCTGGACCAAATCTCTAGTCACATGCAAAGACACCCAGCAGCACTGCGCCCCACAACAAACTGGTGAGGAGACTCCATCCACCTGCAGCTCAGCAAGAGAAACAGCCCTGGCGCTACAGGCTGCTCTGCAGCAATGCAATAGACATTCATATTTTTAACACTTTCTGTGCCCATTTTATCCCCTCTCCATCACTATATAGGTCTAACTGTCACATATTCAAACCCTATTGGACAAAGTTTTATTCTTTTAATCCAAGCAAAATACATATTTACTAAAACTAAGTTTAGGTATGAGTTAATTGCAACTTGCATTTCTTGTAATCGTGCTTGTTGGTTACAGATCTCTCATATTGTGTTACCATTGTGATTATGGTATTCCTAACAATCTTTCAGATTACTTTCAAAAGGATTATTTGGCTTTGCTCATTTAATGTGACCTTATGACGTTGGCTCTTTAATACATATTAAGAGGCCTAAATACTTGATTTTCCACAGATTTTAGGATTCCAGGAACAAAATGTTTAATTGCAATTGACTATTTTTATGCTTATACTTAAACATCTCTCATAGTGGGTAGAAAACAAATGAAAATGCTGTTTCAACTTCTTCCATGTGCTTCCAGCATTCAACACAGCAATGATTCTCCTACAAAGAGCAAAGTTTAAACTGCATAGATGACATTTTCAAGCAGAATGGAACAGATACTTTTGCTTAGTGTTAACAAAAACTTACCTTTCGCAACTGTAATACAAGCTTTAAATATCTATTATTATTTCAAATGCACTCATAAAGCTTGCAACAGAAAATGTGGAAATCCATATACATTTTGAGTGAAGGTGAGAGAATTTTCCAGATTTTTGTATCTGCTTCTTGCAACTATTTTTACAATTATATCCAAGAAATAAGAGACTGGCATGAAATGCTAGCCCTAATCTACTGAGATTAAAGGAAATTTTTTAATATAAAATCTTGACCTCATTTATTTTCATTCAAGAAGCCTGTGACAATGTCCCTCTGAACACAAATCGAACACCTCCATGTCAGCGGTGAAGTCCTAGCGACACTGATCCCAGCCTTATCTTATAACACTCTCTTAGGAGTAGTTGTCAAAACTGTCACAAGCCCCACTGAAGTCAGTAGGGCTCCATGCAGATGTTGACTCGAGGATGTGGAAAAGTATTTAAAAGTTACACGCATTTAGTCAAATATTCCCAGGGCTTGGATGTTCTCAAGGCTTTGCTTAGTTTACTTAATATAGATTCTCTTTTTCTTTTTTTACCTTTTTGAAATCTTAGATTCAGGCTTGTACACAGGCTATTCTGAATAATCTTGTAAGAGTACTCTAACATACAGAAAATATAGAGAAGGAGAGGGGAGGGAAATAAAGTTGCTCCTAGCTTCTCCTCAGTGCCATAGACTATTAAGAACAGTTTATACCCTTGTAAGAGAATTTTTAAGCCCCTGAAAACAACCTCTCTCACACTGTGCTGTAAAGCCTTTTCCATGAGGGTGGGACCCACAGATCCCCAAGGCCTTGTTGCATTGCAGCTTCAATATCAGTACTAGGAGAAACTTAGCCCACCGATCTGCTTAAGTGTCTCCTTGAAAAGGGCTTGCACCACTGTCAAAGGCAAACAACCTGCATGCCAACAGTGAAAGAAAGAAATATAGATTCTGTGGAGAAAAAATAAGGCAGATGGAGCCCTTTACATTCCCCATAACCATAGACTGAGGTTATGAGACCACAAAGCGCTGTTGCTATGATAGTCTTGTAACAGCTATTTGAATGTTTGCTGTTAAACCTAAAATAAAGAGTTTTAAAAGCCCACCATCTTACATTTAGGCTACAACAGACCATCAGAAGATCAAGTTAAATTCAACACACACGTAGACTAGAGGAAGTACTTAGGGTGGCACATAGACAGATATTTTCCTTCGTAAAGAACAAGTCCATATAAACAGGAATATGGCTGAATCCTGCACTTTTTACAGGATCGACAGTATCTGAACTCAAAAAGAAAAAAGAAAAAAAAATACATTACCCAAAGTTATCTAGTTACAGTACATAGGAAGGAAAAAACCTGATACATAATTCAAAATGGAATGATTCCTTTATTTTCATGAAGTTGGATCATTTTCAAGATTTTCATTAGCATAATCCTTCAGTGCTTATTGTAATGTTTTTGCAACTCTAGATATCATGTATTGTACCCAAAGGACCATTACTTTCTACAAGAGTTGATGTTTCAGTAAAATCCCTCTATCCATCTAAAGTCTGTTTGCAATTGTTTATTTCCAAGCTTTATTTAGTGCTACATTTTCACAGCCAGATTCAAGGGCACTAAGTGCCCTTTCTGAACACAGAGGTCAGAAAAGTCAAAGAAAAACACTGATTTTCTAATGATGACGAGGAACGATTCAAAGAAACAGCAGAAAAAAATACTTTAAGGGATATATAAAACTTAAATCTCTGATACTTACCAGTCTTCATAGAAATAATTCTCCACTGTCTATAAAAAGGATATTCTACAAACAGTTCTGTCTTGTTCGCTCACATTTACACAGGAGCTACTAGAAGTCTTTAGTCTTATAGCTTGGCTTGTCTACAATATTCCTACCTAAGCATACAGGTGTCCAATACTCATTTTGTCAAGTGAGATCTTAATGGGGTTTTTTTCCTATTTTTATTTGAAAATCAGTTTATCTATATCATTGAGGACAGACATAAGTAAAATTTAATATTCTTCTGCTTCTTTAGCAAACATTCATGACCTACTCCAGGCCTATGAAACATACTCCTTCTGCAAGTTATCTCTGCTGGTCCTGGAATTCTCAAAATTAACCTATTGCCTCCATCTCTGAAAGTTTATGCCTAAGGCACTTCAGTAATAATTTGCCATTTAGCAACCTAGCTCAAAGTTCCCAGTGAATACCTTTTCATATCCTTGTAGTACTGTTGCAGTATTCCTTTAAAAGCAAATGTACTTTTAAATTAAGAGCTAGCAAAGGGTTCATGTAACTGTTACTTTTTCACCTTTAAAGTGATGAATGCAGAACTTCTGTGCAATGGGTCAGCATTATAATTATGTGTAGAAAGGGTTTAAACAGTTAACTGGAGATGGATATTTTTGTAAGAAAACCAGCTGTGTGCCAGGCTTGGAAATTCAGTCACTAGTGTTCAAACAAAACCCAAAATATTTTGGAATCCCATGGTCATCAATGCACCTGTGTAAGTCTCATTAAACTTAATAGACATTACAGACATTTGTCAAGGGCAAAACACACTCTCCTACAGCTGCAGCCTCTTCTTGAATATTGCTCATTTTCATGGCTTTTTATGACTATAGGCCAGATTACATTTTTAAATGACAAAACATGTAGTATATTTCAGGACACCAATCCACTTTTTTGGCTTTGGTCCCATGTTAGCTTGAGGCTTAGCTCTCGGCATGAGACATGGAGCTCCAAACAGCTGTGGCTCAGTATGTCGCAGCTCCTCCAGTTGTCTACATACTGCTAGGGGGCAGCGAGGGTCTCAGGCTGGCAGTTTCACATGTGCCAGTTTGAAGGAGGGTGCATCTCAGTGGCTCAGCCTCTTGCTCTCTGAGCGTTCCTTCTTGCTCTGGAAGAGGGGATGTGGGAGGAGATAGTTGCTCTCCTGTCCACACCTAGTAGTGAAATTCAGGAAGGGCTCATACAGCAACATAAGGGGTTGGATACAATCAATCCTTTGTTTGGCAGATGGACCATAGGATTCATTTTTACCTCTTGCTAGGGTTTCAAATGAATCACTGCAAATTGCCACGAAGGCTGCTAGGGCTTTCATAGCAGGTCAGAGCTAGGACAGAGCCAAGCAGAGAACAAGGGGAACCATGACTAACTCCTCTGTTAGGAGGAGTGCAACCCTGGGAATTGATCACAGGCTCATGTCAAACACTCCCACAAGGCTGAGTGAACTACCTAGGAATTAATAATCCATCTCCCGACAGTCCACCCTGCACCACTTCCCTGCCCGACTGCACATCATACATTACATGTACAGCCATAATATTTCTGTTCGCATTCCTTTACCACCTGCCTCATCTTGCAGTATTTGAACATTTGCCAAAATTAAGCTATATCATTACTTCGTAAAGGAAATAGGTGCTGAATGTGCAGTATTGCTTTTTTATACCATTTATTAGTAATACAGTAAAGTTACTTAATATAATCCCAGGTGACATTAAGTCATGCCTAAATTTTCTGTCAAAGTGAAACATGCTGACGAAGATAATTATTTCTGTGAATGAGAGATGTGTTCCGTTTTATGAACTAGGCAGCTGACAGGATCTGCAGGGTCATGAGAGTGAATGGACAACTTAGTAACTTTAATGAATAGCAATTAACATTTGTCTTTTCTCTAGTGAGCAATTTGGTATCAAGTAATAATAGTTTGAAAGTCATCACTTGAATAGAAAATTCCATTTCAGAACTTTGTGCTAATTTGTTATTTCTGCAAATGTATAAATTGAATCCCAAGACATTTTTTTAACAACACATGAGATGCAAGCAAAGAGATGGTGTGTATCCACAAAGTACCTGCAGTCTGTATTTGCCTTACCCATACCTTGCTTTCCACTGTGTAACTCCCTTTCAACCTCCATTCTCCACCCACTCTTTTCCAGCTGTATCCTTTCCATTCTGGCTTCCAGCAATAGTGGCAGCAAAAAAGAGAGGCAGAAATGTGCCCCCAATTTCTGGCAAATCAGGCACTACAGAATGCTAAAGAGTTGCTAGAGGAGTCTGTGGTAGAGAAGCACAACTTCCCAGCTTTGCCAGGGGGGATTCCTAAACTGTGGGTTTTCTTTCTACAACATGCTGTACAAATGACTACAACTTGTACTCTGTGCCAGACGGGGGTGCATGGAAAAAGACCAGGGAAATAGCAGGACATGGGTTAGTGTCTCAGCTAAGAGGATCTGAGCATAAGGCATGTATGAGGGAACGGACATGAGTAAGATTCCACCTTGTAGGCATGCAAAAGGAAAACAGAGTGGAGGCATGTGCTTCCCTTGTGAATGCACCTGGACCAGCACAGAGTCAAGACTTACTACTCCAAAGACAGTTCCCCTGTGCAGGGTAAGTACAAGTACCCATCTTAGGGCATTCAAATGTCTCCAAATTCCAAGAAAGAAAATTCTGGCTAGGTTAGAAGAGGTGAGAAGCATGAATAAATCCCTCTGCTTTAGCATCACATCTTCTTCAAGCAACAGACCTGCCTCAGGTTTCCCCTCTTCATCAATCATTCTCTTCCTTTCCCCTTCAGGCTACCCCACAGCAGCCTGCTGAGAGAAGCTGTGCTCTACATAGTCCTACTTCTATGAGTCCCTAACCAAATGTATGACTCACTTCACAGTGGTGTCCCAAAAACTGCTTTTATTTCACAGCTTTGTAATTCTCTCTCAGATGTTAATCTACTTGCTCCTCCCTTCTTCTCCTCCTCCCTTTCTCCCATAAGAACTTTAAAAGCCTGTTTTCCCAGCAAGGCTTATGAAATAATAAAGCTAGCAAAGAGATTGTGAGCTAAGGCATTTTGGAACAAAAAAAAAATTATAACTTTTCAAAAAATTAACTTCCTGTGCTTTCTTAAGTAATGCAACATTAAAAATATTTTTTTTCTGTATCAGCCAAGTTCCCCAGAAAATACAGAGAGAGGTTGGAAATCCAGCATTATGCTAAACAGAATCTCACTTTGCCCTGAATAATGAGGTTAGTACAGCTGCACAGTCATTTACTAGGAATCCCTCTTGACAGAGTATAAAAGCTGCTGGTCTATTCAAAAATTCCCCACTGGATTTGTAAAATCTAATACAGGGTTCATGTGACATGCAGGAGTGCAGGACTGATTTGGGGAATGCTCAAATTTACTTAATAACTGAAAGAAGGACTGAAAAAAAATGTAATTTCTATAAAAAACTTTTTTTAAGAGATTGAGATTTTATTTAATTCAATAGAGACTTAATATCATCCTAGACTAGTTGTAACTATACCCAGGTTTTGGCTATAGGAAGTGAAATTACATCAGCAAGCCAATCCCTGACAAATACGATGAATCCCATTTCAGTCTGTTTTCACTTAAGTAGAATATTTTTTTTACATTCATGAGGTTTAGAAAAAACAACACAGACAACCATTGCACCTGGAAAATTATTAAAAGACAAAATGTGAAGAGGTTTTGACTCACTGGCTAGGTATTCCTGACGTCAAGAAAGCTCTGAGGAAATAATGGTACTTTGTCATTTGCAGAAATAATGACACAAGCCTTGTGAAAAAACGTGCAATATATTTACCAAATTTAAAAAGTAACCCTTATTTTTAATTAACCTAGCAGATATATGTTATGTGAAAAGAAAGAGTGAGAAACAGCAAAAATAGAGGAAAAGCAAACAAGAGGAACAGAAAACTACAGCCTGCTTTCTATTTTGCAATTGACTTTTATTACCATCCAGCGAAGAGATGGTTCCAGAGTAAAGCAACATGGCTTAAAACATGAGGTATTAATAATAACTAAAAATGAGACTTCAAAGGTTTTTCATCTTCGAAGGATGTGCAAAAGACAATATTTAAAAAGTATTTTTTGAAAGCAGCTGAAGTAATTGTAAACCTGTTGCCGTGATCATTTTCCTTTAAAAAGTAAAAGTAATCTTGTTTTTAAAATTCTCCCACTGCCTCCAGATGAACATGTCACTCTGAGATGCGTCATGTCACTTCAAAGACTGTGACACAGTAGCTGTTGCTGAACCGAGAGGTTTCCATGAGTTGACAAAGTCAACCACATTGAATCAGCATAAGGATTACATTGCTTAAATACAAGATTATGTAAAACTGCCAAAGTTGAAAGAAAACACAATTTATGTGGACACTCCTTGTGCTTGGTTACACTCTTAAATATATATTTTAAAGTCGTCCTATTTCCCTCCAAGACCAGGAATGTTGAGCAGGTTCTTGGGGTAAAACAATACTGTGTTTGGGGCACAGTACACTTTTACCTACTCAAACTACTTTTGAAAACATTAACATACTTGGGCCAATCTATAACTTGCTTTTATAATACAGTGCAATGGCATTTATTCCATGCAACAGTATTTATTCCTTAATTACTTTAATCCCAAATTTCCATGCTTTGGTACATGTGCCTTGGGTTTAGGACAAACCTATTTCAGCTTCTCCTAGCACACATACATAGATACATAAATCAGTAGAAGAGTCTGGAAAACAGGCAAGGAAAACAGTCCACAGCTGCTATGCTGCTGCATACTAAAAAGTTCCCCCTTCCAAGCCCAATACTTTTTCCTTGATTTTTCTGTCCTTCCTAGAAGTCTCAACCCAACCGGACGCAGTGAACTGCTATTCACATTTCAGTTTAACACATACCTGCATCCTGAAACACTGCAGTTAAATAAGATTGCTAGGATACAGGCTGGAGGAAGGAATCAAAAGATAGCAGAATCTCACCTTGTTTTAGACAAGACAGGAAGACACCAAAGAAGAAAAATTCTGACCAAACCTGAAATCAATAGCTTTGTTATGCCAATGGTTTCACTGAATGTCACAGTATATACTCACAAAAAGAACATACAAACTTTTAGCCTCCTAACCAGGATTTCCAATAATCTATATGCTTTTTATTTCTATGCTGTATTGTTTTAATCTACTCTTACCTCCTCCTCTCCTTACCTCCCTACTGAATTTTCTCTCTCCAAAGAGACTTGGATCACAATTTCCAGAGAAAAGCAAGACTGTCGGGAGAAAGGGCCACACTTAACTACAAAGATATCACAAGAGAACAACAGATCACAAGCAATGCCTTGACTGAAGCTTGTCAGTGTTAACAGACGAGATAAGATCTTGTTTCATCAGTTTGCCTGTGTGGAAAACTCC
Source organism: Jacana jacana (assembly GCA_013400555.1). Taxonomy (NCBI): domain Eukaryota; kingdom Metazoa; phylum Chordata; class Aves; order Charadriiformes; family Jacanidae; genus Jacana; species Jacana jacana. The sequence goes on from VZTM01033362.1 coordinate 23,288, forward strand.
AAATACTTAATCTATGTGAAAAATGCAGTTGATTGATAGCCTAGAAGTAAAGTCATAGAATCATAGAATTCAGGCTGGAAGGGACCTCTAGGGTCATCTAGGCCAACCTCCCCACAGTCAGCAGGGACACCCCCAACTAGACCAGGTTGCCCAGGGCCTCATCGAGCCTCACGTTGAATATCTCCAGGGAAGGGGCCTCAACCACCTCCCCGGGCAACCTGTTCCAGTGGTACACCAGTCAAACCATTTATCATGGTTTCCACCAAAAAAAACCCCACAAACAGAGGAAGATTAAAAGAACAGGCCAGCAGCCGAAAAATCAGAGCTTAGACCATTAGATACAGTATCATTCCTGACTCTGCAAGCTCAAAATGTGTGAAAACAACATTATTGGATGACTATTAGTTACATGTCTTAAAAAAAGAAATAAAAGCCTACATACCTCTATACAAAACTACTCCTCAATAATGATCATGGCTTTTATTTTAATCTCTTTGATAATGTAGAAGGAATTCACTTTTATTTGAGTTAGTGATGGAAGCAGGGAACTTGGACCCTAGAAATTCAGCATCCTAACACCATCCCCTGGTTATCAGAAAGTCATAGGCACTAAGGGAGACATCCTGAGTCAAATGTAAGTAAAAGAATAAACAGGAAGGTGCAAAATAAGAAAAAGTAGGAAAGAAGATATAAGGAAAAATACAAAATTCATTTCTGTGCCTCAAAACCTCCATGTGCCCATATAATATTCCTACTCCCAGAGCAGGAACAACTAGACTGTTGATTTCTTAGATTGCATTAATCCATAGGGGAAAAATGCTATTAATTGCCACTGTAGGACACCCACAAATCACAGCCTCCAGAACAAGGCTGGGGCAGAACATAAATTTAGTTTCTTCAGCAAGGCAACATTTTAGCTGTGGAGTATTAAAGCTATTATCCAAGGCTCTGTCCAAGTTCTGCCAGCTCTGTGATACAAAAATGAAGTAAGCTTTATATGAACAGGTAACTGGGAGATAATAAGGGCACTTATCACAAGTCTGGAATTACATGAGATGTCTTGAATAAACATTTTGGGCATCACACACTTCATCAAACCATCTGGGAACACCTGATGGTGACATACTTTTGCAGCCTGACAGGAACATAGAATCCCCGCTCACAGCTAGCACAGGAATGGGTAAGTGCAGTTGCCATATAGGGGTGTAATTGCATTGAATTTGCCTCCTGCTGTACAGTTGTGTTAGATGAAATCTTTCTGTAAAAACAGACATAACTTCTCTTTCTTGAAAAACATGTAATGGATTTCTAATATATATTACTTATACTTACTTTTACATCATTTCTTTTATTTTACAAATGCTTTTCGATAGATCAACTTCTTTTTCCCCAGTACCACTATTAATTGTTCTTAAGCAGACTATCACTTCAGTCTGCCTTATTATTAACCTGGAAAGCCAATTTGGCTTTTCTAGCACTGAAGGATCTGATCCTAAAATGAATATGATTTATACCCATCACTCAAAGATTATGTCATAAAACTATGCTCTCAAGGAAAACTTTGTCTAAGACAAACAGGGTGGAGAAATTTGACCACCTGATGGAATTTCTTCCCCTCTCTGTCTGTAGAAGAGATGCTTTCTCATCTTTGCAGCCATGCATAATAAAAGGAAGCAGTCATGGGCCATCTAAAATGACACTCTAAATGATCAAATATTCTACTTCCACAGCAGACAGCAGGTTGATCCTCCAACTGTAGTGGAGCAGTTGACAAGCACTCATGGGATTTAAACCATGTCATTTAAGACATGGCTTGGTGCCAATGCAAACCTGCCTGCTTTCACCCCCAGGAATGACAGCTGTATTTTCACTTAAGGGAAAGAAGAAACTCCCTATTACACTTACTGCTACATGAGTTGCCAAAAATTTGTCCATACAGCTAGTGAGATGTGGAACACCACAAGACTAAGGAGAACCAGATAATTAAATGAATCAGGAATGACTCAACTTCCCTGGCTCCTTGTGAAATATTTTAAAATTCCTTGACCTTCAGCTGCATGTACTAATATCTGCATAGCCCGCATTTCACTCCAGCAAAGTTGGGGGAGGGAGAGGGACTGTGGTACATTTTTATGACTGTTCTCACAGGCTTCAGAATGGCCATATTAGTTTAACTAAAGATGAATATCTCACAGATCACATTGGGACACCAAGAAGGGTAGAGTTCAAAAGGTGAAAACCATTATTTGTAGTTCCTACGACTTTTTCCCAGGAACTATCTATAAATATTTCAATGTCATTCAAAGTCATTAATTGTAGTAATAAATGGAAACTAAAGAAATTAAGATAAAAATCAAAATTTCTGTTAGTTCAGCCATTGGTACAACTACAGTGCACGCATGTCTATGTAATTACAGTACAAGGAACAGAGTACTATTCAGCATCAGAACACTAGGATTTTATTTTGGGTCCTCCTGTGCATTCACTACACTTTGGCAAGTCATTAACTTTATGCCTTAGTTTGTACTTGATTGAAAAAAAATGATGATATTTTAAAAATCATTTAGTAGATCCTTTGAGGAGTGATGCTTTTAAATATTTTATATCATTTATATAGAGTAGGATTTCCCAAGAATACGAATCGTGTGTTGATATATCTCTGAAATAAAATGCATGTGGGCTCCTGCTGTCCTGGGTTGAGAAACACAAGACTAACTTTTCTTCTAATGCTGGGGACACTGCACTTTTAGAAGGGTCTGAATGCATTAAAATATTTACTTTATAGCCAGCCAGGCTCTGTGAGATTGAAGGTCTCGGTGTTTCTGAGCCTTGCCACGTGCAGGAACAAGGAAGAGAAAGGCCCAGGCATTTGATCCAAGCTGGCCAACAAAATTATTTCATGCCATGAATGTCACATTCAATATAAATTAGAAAAGTTTGCTGTGTAGCTGGCTCTCCCTTGATGGTGGCCGTCTGGACAACTCCTTGCCCCGGTGCCGGACCCTTGAGGCCATCCTTTCCTCCCAAAACTGTTACACTCACAGTGTCCAACATTTGCTGTACCCTGCTGAGAGTGCCCAGCTCCCAGCTGATAGAATTGGCTGAGTATAATTCTTGTATATCTTCTATCAGTATCGGGATTAATACTGTTTCTTTAGTATTATTGTTAATTATTTAGTCTTATTCTGTTAAATCTATTTACATTTCAACCCTTGTGCTTCTTTGTGTTCCCTGATTTCCCTTTGCTGGGTGGGCAGGGGTCATTGGGTGATAGAATGATTGTCCGAACAACACTAAATCGTTATGGGTTTTCTCAAACCTTACCACCTGCTAACTCTGAATTTCTGAGGCACACCTTTCAAGCTGACACTCTGAAGACAGAAGAGTTTTCCAGTTAATTTTCACTCTTCACAAATTCAGTTTCTTCCAAGCCACAACATGAATTGATCAATTTCATCTTGTTGATTATTAAGTAGCATCTAACTTTAAGCACTTCTTTCAACTTGGAGATGTCTGTTTGGCCCTAGTAGTTAAGATTTTAAACCACAAACTTGTTTAAAAGAGCATATTTTTCCATGACAGCCTGGAACAATAAATCAAAGAGAAAATATCCTCCACTGCTGTAAATTTCTAGATAGACAAAAAATTTAATTCCTTCTACTCAGGCAAAGTAAAAATTAGAATTTCCAGATGTTCTACAAAAAAAAACAAACCCAAACCCCCAGACTTCTGAACATTCATTTTGCAAAAAAAGCACACAATTTAAATTTTTCTGGAGTTAATGAAGCTATCTGAATCTCTGATAGCCCAACAGGAACTCACAGGCTGGCAAGAAGTCCAAGATCTGTAAACAGCAGCAGCATAAACCAGTAGTTAACATGATAGAATAGTTTGAAAACATCCTGATTCTTCCAGACAAAATAAGGAAATTCATGTTAGAAAATATATTTTAATTGCATCCAAACTGAGAGCACGTAAACATTACTAATGTTTTTATCAATCATTTATAATCCAGCTGCAAGGTTTGAAATTAGAGAGGCACGTGGCTCTACCACCAAACAGCAATTAAACAAATGAAAACAGACTGCAAAGCAGCTGTGAGGGTCTGACGATGAAAAACTCAGAATTAGCTGCAAAGCATCTTATGATGCTCTCAGTTTTGTTTAAAGACATGAAAAAAGCATCCAAGGAAAACACAAGAACGATGAATTTAACCATTGAGCTTTCTACATGAAACAGGCTATTTGGAAGGGTGGGGTTTTAGTAGTTTTTTTGTCATTGCTTTCTTATTATAAATATCTAATCTAATGCCATCTTGGACTATATTTCTCTCTTACTGCTTAAAAAATTTTCCATCATTCAAGTTACCACTGTCATACTTCTGCTCTGCAAACAGAAGAAGTGGAAGGTTATATACTTAGACACTGGTAAGGCAGTAAAGAAAGAAAATTAATTTAAAGATCTCGAAAACTTAGAATACCATCCATACTGTAAAGGCAACTGTGTAAAAACAGATCTGGAAAGAATAGGCATATTTAGGTGTTAAACTTTCCACTCTTAGAGTCTGTTCCTTTCTTATCTCTCTGCATTCTGCAAAGCAAATATGAATGGAGGAAATGAAACTGGTTTTCCCCTTATTAAATTTCTAAATTGTTTTAAAAAGTTGTCTTTTGACTCATTTAAAAAAATAAAAATCAAAAAGAGTACGTTGAAAATTACACTATCCACTCATAGGCTACTAATAAACATTCTCCATTTAGTCCAGTCTTGAAGTAATATCAAATGAGGGTTTGAAGCTGTGGGGAAAAAAGGAAAAAAAAAAAAAAAAAGGCAGCTAGAAACTACCTTGTGCCAAGGGCAAGGCTGAGGCAAGTCATTTGGAAATTCACAGTAATTCTCCAACATCTCAATATTCCTTTAAAAAAAGGAAAAATCACCAGTAGTTCTACATAGCAACTGGGGAATGGTCATCAGTACAACCACTTTATATGCCCAAGTTTCCCATTTAATCAAAATACTTCCTCTGGTGTAGAATCAAAACTTGTTGAATAGCTATAAATCACATATGATGCTTCTTTGCTTGTATTCCAGAAAATTAGACCAACCTAGTTAATCTGGGTCATACAGATTTTCTTTCTACCTCAGGAAATATTTTTTCTAATTGCAACCCTAGTTAAGAAAGACATGACAAAATCAGCTTCACAGTTGAGATTTAAGTGCACTGGTTTTGGGGTAACCATGGTTTCCCACAAAGTCTGACTGCCCTGAGTTCTTAAGATTAAGCTGAAAGACAATCACATGTGAACAATTAGACATTTTCACTTCAGTGTACAAATAAAAATAAAAATAAAAAATAAAAAAAACACCAATCCATTCTCGTGTATTTATTTGATTTACAATGGCATGGATTAGCAGTTTTCATTGCCCAAAATAGTTGCATCTGTCATCATTTATGTTCCTACCAAAGCAGTCTGGTATTTCAGAGTGGTTATGCTTCTCCACAACTATGTCCAAGTGAAGGAACTAGTGAAGAAAAAGATGAGGGATGGAGAACTATGGTTTGAATCTTTGAAAGTGGCCCCAATTCTGAAGGCACAGAGCTTTCTGAAAAATGGCTCTTTTTCCCACTTTTCTGGGAAGGCAAAGCTCATTCGTTTTGCTCTATCTTTTTATTATATTTTCAAGAATCAGCGCAATTGGTACTTTTTGAAAACTAGTTTCCATCTTAGAAATGTCAATTTCTAAGATTTATAAATCTGGTTTACAACTTGATCTAATCAAAAAAGAATAAACTGGAACAAGTACTTTGTATTTACATTTTAAAATTTAAATATTTATTTATTTATTTGAAAATAAATTTGAGTCCGGGCTTGACAGTCATATTTTACAGCATAATAAAATACCTTTGCAAACATGGGCAAAATGCAAATCTCATACACATCTGTAAAAAGCAAATTAAATGGCTATTCAAAGCCATCGTAGACAATTATGGCATTTATGCACCAGCTCTAACTTTATTTGTAATGTCAGAGTAAATATTTTCAACTAGGAAATTAATTATTTACTCTGCATTCCAGTCTTCTTATTTGCCTTTTCTGAGGCTACTCTAGAAGCCTAACACTTCTTTCAGTCTCTTCTGTAATTACTGTGAGATGTTTATGATATTCTTGATAATTAACATATCAATTTACTTCCCCACACCTCACTCTTTTCAACATTGTTTATAACTAAATTTCATCAGTGTGACAATGGAAAAATAGGCTGCTGGAAGAAGAGTGTACTAATTTTACACTTCAACAGTGGGCCCCTGATTTCTACTCTAGAACAAGATAGTATTAGGTTGTGCATTCCTTGTGCATTTATCAAAGTCCACACTTTGTTAACAAGGATTTCTTTGGTATAAACTCTAAACTGTGTGTCCAAAGTCTCAACTGCTGATAAAAGAATTGTAGATATAGACATAAAATTCATTCAAGTTATCAAAACCTAAAGGCTAAGGGAAATATTACACTATGACTAGAAGGAAAGGTTTGGAACCACATCCAGGCAGGGACCCTTCCTCTGGAGGAGCTGAAGAGCATTCTCCTGCAGCAAGAAGGGAAGCAGAGGAGTGTCACCTCCTGCCTTGTCAGCTGCCATACGCTGGACACTCTGCTGAATGTTTCTTCTGCACTCCTCCCGGAGCAGACTTTTCTGAGTGATTAGCAATTTTTCTAAAATAAGGGAGCACCACTCCACCTTCAAGAAAAGGCACCTCTCATCAAATTCCCTAAAACAGTGCTTACTCACGTCTTTTTTCTTTGGAAGTCTACTCTTATCAGGATGGATATACCATAAATAACTTCTTTTACAAATTATTGCAGCATTACCATTTCCCATTTTTAACAGTGTTTTCTCATTATTTTCTTGGCTATTAATAAATAACATTGTACACCATGTAATAAAAAGTTAATTGAAATCTCAAGGCAGTCATGAAAATATTCAGGAGTTTAACTGAAAGTTATCTCACAAAGCAACATTTTGGCCTGGTTAATGACAGAATTGCTAGCTCTGTTTAAAAAAAATAATTAAAAAAAAAGCTCTTTGCAGAATAATATGCACAGGCACAAATAAATATATATATTTTACTTTTATTCCTGTCTCAAGCTCCTACAGAACTTCACAGTAACTGTTGACGTCAATTACCAATGCCAACAAAATAAAATGACACTATATTTATTTGTTTCAAGCTCTCTTTTGAAAACAACTTCCTATATTTGAGCATTAATGAATTCATACTATCTTGCCCAGCTACCATGAAGAGCTTAGTGCAATAATGATGGATATGTTTGTCTAGAGGAAACAATGAAGAACTCTTGTTTTTTTCCCAACATATTGTTACTGCATTTGGAGGGTTGTATTTTACCCCCTATGAACACAGCTTTGTCCTCCAAGATGAAATACCACTACTGCCACTAAAATAAGTGGACTTACCAATCTGCAAAATCAGCACAAGCAAGAAAATTAGGTCTCTTAGGTCCAAATGTTTCACATTAAGCATACAATTGCTGGCATAAAATCTAATGTTTCTCATGTTCATTTCCCTTAAGAAAGGGGCAGGATGTGACTCAACAGAATGCAGAAGTCATTTAACAGTACTCCAAAGAGCTTTTTATTTCAAGTTTGAGTCTAAAAAGCATTTGAGGAGCAGATTAAGAATGGATCTTAATTAACGTATTAATAGTACCTTTCCTGGCAGGATAATCAGTGGCAGTAAAATGTTAAGACTTGGTCCACTACAAATGCTCTCTATTACTTAAAAAATATGCTGTACCTCTTCAGTACTCATGGACCTGTTGCCATTTCTTGGTGCTCAGAATGAAACTTCCATTTAACAAAGGCTGAATTCTGCACAAACCAGTTTCAAAAAGCACAATCCTGCTGCAAGCCCTGCCTTTTGACAGAGACAAATATGCCAAAATCTTTGAGCAATGTTATTCTCAAAACCATTGCATTTCCTAAATACAGATCATTCTAAATTTGGCACATCATGAACATGTCCAAAATTGCAATTCAGAGTTAATTACACAGTAATATAGCATGATAGTACAATTATATAGCAAATATGACACAACACGTCCACAGTTTAGCAGAAGAAAGAAATATAAAGGAACAACCCCCTCTGCTTCAAATAGCAAAGGACCCGTCAGTCTGTAATAATTGTATGAGTCTTGAATGTGGAGACTGCCATGCTTTCTTCTGATGCAGTTCTGCTAAGAGTGATCCATCAACAGTAGCACAGAAAGATAGATTTAGGGGTTTGGAACAGCAAACTCCCTGTTTTCTGTCCTGCAGTCAGGATTAGCTACACAAGCAGAACAGGATGCCAAGGAGTGCCAGACTGGGCACAGAACAGCCTTAGGAATCAAGAGAGGCTTTCCCTCCTGCCATCTTATTTACCTCAGCTCTATACATGAGAAGGGATCAACCACAGAACACTCTTCACATCAGACTTATCCTCAAACATACTAAATATTCTCAGGATTCCCAGTATTAAAAGAAGTACAAAGATTGTTTGCTGGCAATCCACAGATTTTGAATTTCACATCATGCACTGGTCACTATAGAACAACAGGACAATTCTTGCCCTGTGGTTTGCACAGCATCTGTCTACTAAGCTCAGTTACACAGCGAGTAGCTGCAGTGTAATTGCAGGGATGTAGTATAGTTATTAGCGCCATTTAAATTAAAGTAGAGGATACTGAAAAAAGTGAGTATCCTTTTCACTGTGCAACCTTTTTGCTGTGACATTTGAATTTTTTGGTTTAGAAATACTGTAATTTTAGCATTGCTTCAGATAATGACTGCCTTTCACATGCATGACTCCCAGTTATACGGTTCCAGACGAGGCTAGCTGTTGCTGGCCAGATGATTCATGATCAGCCATCAAGTTTTCCGCTGCAAAAAATAAACCCTGTAGCCAGGCAAGAGTGGGGAGAGATGTACACATTACAGTGTGTTAAAGTAGTAGTTACAAAGAATTGCACATTTTAAGATTCTTACAGTAAACTTGAGGCATATAAATGTTACCATGGTGTCTGTGTAATTCAGCAGAGAATGCCAGCCATCAAAATCAGCCTATTTACCTCCATTGCAACATGACTGAATTTTTAAGGTCAAATGAATTTTTCAAGGTATGCTATTAAATGCATTTACTCTTTTTATTCTATAAAAGCCACCTACCTTGTACATATCAGCTTGACTTTCGAGTTCTCGTAACCCTGCAAAAGATTACTTTACTTAGATTTTTTAAGTTATAGATATCATTTTCTTATTTAGGTACTTAAATATAGCAACTCTGGGGAGACAAGGGGATTAAAATGAAATGTAAATATTTTGATTGGTAGGCTGCTAACTCAAATGTAATCTAGTCCAACGGTGACTGAAAGTTAAATTGTAGGATGTCTACATAGGTGATATATGTTTTCAAAATTATCTTCTAGTGAACACGTGTTATTAGTACATAAACTGTCATAACTATCCATCAAAAGATGCCCTAGAGGCTGAAACATGCTTTGAAGTTGTCTCACTGAATTAGGATGTGTAAATTAGCAGCTTGATCTACATCTGTCAACACTGAGTCTGTTCTCAGAAAAGATAAATTTTATTTTTTACCATCAATGTGACATATCTTGCAAGTATAGCTAATTAAAAAAATAAATCTGAGGCCTACTCATACTGACAGAATCCTTTTTATAACTCAATCATTTTGTTAATATTCTTCCAAATTAGAATGCTCCATTCACAAAACTCATTCACTCTGCATGGATATATATACTCTATACATCTATATTGAATCATAGAATCACAGAATCATTTAGGTTGGAAGAGACCCTTGGGATCATCAAGTCCAACCATCAGCCCTACTCTACAAGTTCTCCCCTACACCAGATCCCTCAACACCACATCCAATCTACTCTTAAACACAGTCAGGGATGGTGACTCCACCACCTCCCTGGGCAGCTGATTCCACTGACTGACCACTCTCTCTGTGCAAAACTTTTTCCTAATGTCAAGCCTAAACCTACCCTGCTGCAGCTTGCAGCCATTCCCTCTTGTTCTATCACTAATTGCCCGTGAGATAAAACCAGCACCAACCTCTCTACAGTGCCCTTTCAAGCAGTTGTAGAGTGATGAGGTCTCCCCTCAGCCTCCTCTTCCTCAAACTAAACAATCCCAACTCCCTCAATCGATCCTCATAAGCCTTNGCAGATCAACACTCCCACCCAACTTAGTGTCATCTGCAAACTTACTAATAGTGTTTTCTATATCCCTATCGACATCGTCAATACGTATATACTGAATGAAGTATCAGGGAAGCATACCCTAACAAGGAAATAGTTATAACCTCCTGATCCCTTAAATGTGCCTCTGACTACAGCAGCTTTAGCCATCACAAAATTCCACTTCTGTATCAAAGACCTTCACTGTGCTACTAATCATTTACCCAAGTGCTCACTGCTCACCCTGTGATTTCCGTGACAAGAACAATTGTTTAAATGGAGGTCCCAGGGATATGAGGAATCAATCAATCACCACAATGAGGGAAGACAACTCATCAAGCCACTTAGTGCCATCATCAGCCAAAATACCATTGTATACAACTCCCTAGACATTCATTGTATGTCTCTCCCAATATTTTCACATCAAGTTTTAATTCCATTAGTTTTCTGCTAAAACCCTAATCCACAGCCTGTCATATCTCACAAAGATAAAACATATATTTTGCATGAGTTTTTTCCTTCATATTTTTACCCTGTTGTTTAGAAGATTGCCCTTGTATGTCCCTTCCCTCCCTTCACCACAAAATCAAGTTTCAGAATGTGAATTCTATCTCTGTATTCTTCCCACTTATTGTACTAGGCATTCAGAACGTAAACCATTCACCCAATTGGTTGATCTACCACGTTACAAGACTTACAGTTTCTCCAGATTTGTTGATGAAAAACTGCAATATTTTGTTTATCAAAATTATGATAAAATACAGAAAAGGACATAGATCCTCTTTGTTTTCCAAACAAATTAGAGTAATTGGTTCTTGGAAAAGAAGTCTGCAAATACAAATCTAAGGAAAATTCCTTTTGCTCACTTTCCTCCAGGAGTAGCTACAGGTGTACAAATATAGGAGTGGCAAATTCCAGAGGAACTTCAAACAGATTGTTCTATTTAATCATATTTATCATAAGATGGTACTAATCCTTCCTTGCGGCCACATATTTTAAAGCTATATTTGGATACTGAGAAGTGCAGGCAGCTTACAGGGAACACAAACTATCATTGGCCTAATTTTAATTTAAAGTGATTTTGGAACTTGCCCGCTTCCATGCCCACTCAAATAGCTTCTGACACAGACATAAGCCTGAAACGACTTCTTTCCCAAGAGAAAAAATAAAAAATAAAAAAAAAAAATTACTGAAGCTTTCAAGCATCTCTTCAGTGGGAACGCTCAGCATAATTCAAGGGTGAAATCCTACAACCGTGAACATCAGAAGTCCTACTTGCATTTGAGATACCCAGATTTCAAACCAGCCTCCATTTCCCTGATGACTGGCAAGAGTTTATAAAATGTTGCATCCTGCAGGAGTCTAGCAACAATTTTCAAACATAAATCCGGAGTTAAGATATAAAAATACATACTGAATAACTATTTTATGATTAAAAAAAAATATTAAATCACCATCATGTATTTCTTAATCAATTACACAACAGAATGAGACTACCAACATATAGCTGCACCAAAAGTGTATTTGCCAAAGAATTTGCAAAGGTGACTTCTAAGAAGCAATTGCTTCTTAAACCTTGGGGAAATGGAAAAAAGATATTCAAAATTAGAGATTAAAAACTTTCCCTCACTTATATTCAATTCTGACCAAAGACTGTAGAAGCAGCAGTATGGTGATGGTTCTGTAATCATGTTCCTGACATAGTAGAAACATACATTTAAACAGTAAGTTTAAATATACTTTCAGTATCAAATAAAGATGTTTGTTACTTATCTGGGTATCAAAAAATGCCTGTGTGTACATACATAACACTAATGGTCAGTATAAACTGGGTTAAATTATATGGTTTATGTAGCAGACAGCAAAAATGAAAAGGTAATACAGCTGTTGGTCCAGGATATTCATCGTGTCAGACTAACATTGCCTCACCCAACCATCTGCAAATGTCTTTCAAATCAGATGCCTGTCTTGAAGTAAACCCCTTTTTTCTCTTTCACTGAGGAAAAAATGGGTCCTTTTTGAAAATTATAAACATTTCCTAGGAGGCTATTGTATAGTTTCTTTCTTATTTTCTCTTGTTCAAAGGAGCCAGTTTAGAAGAAGCAAAATGAAGACAAAATCTGGCTGGAAAAGATCCTGCTAGACATACATCTTAGTTTCCGCATGAGAAGCAATATAAAGATTTCCTGTAAGTAAAATTACAAAGACTGCTTCTTTAAAGCATGTCTTCAAAAGCCAAAGTCTGCTCCAAAACCTGAATCCTACTCTTGGATGAAGAGAGACCTTTTCCTCCTTCCAGTATCCTCAGGCTTAGAGATGCTAGGCCTTCTCCTCTCTCTCAGAGATTGCCAGCTCAAATACTGCAATACTTCGTATTGAAGTTGATACTTCTACACATTGTTACAAAAGCAATTTCTGTCATTTTCCTCCGTAGTATTGAACTCAATACGCAGTAAAAATTTTCTCCAAAGTCAAAGTATCTGTTAATGCCCTATAGGCATGTATACAATTAATTCCCCTGTAAGTTATAAAACAAACAAACAACAACAAAAAACCAAAACAACAACAACAACCACAAAACAATCAGAAAACCCTGCTTAAAGATGAGTAGACAAAAAAAAAAAAAAAAAAAAAAAAAAGAAAAAAAANNAAAAAAAAAAAAAAAGGAAAAGAATTCAATGTAAGAATTCAATAATTCAATGTTTCAGAAAATTTGGTGAGGTCAAACATCCCTGTCACAATGCAACACACAATAAGAAGCTGCTGTGTTATTCACAAGGAAGAGATCACTTAGATATAGACATGAAGTCACTAAACCTGTGTACACTGCATCTACTTATGCATACGAGAGAGTCTGTAGTGGGTGGATGCTTTATTTAAGCAAGAGAGCTTACCCATCTGTAACTGTGGGACGGAGTTCAGCAGATGGAGTTCTGGCATTCCCCCGGTGGAATCTGGCCAGGACATTGCCATTACCAACTCTTCTCTTCTGAAAAACAGCCAGAGAACTTGCACATCACACACCAAAAGTATTAAAGGACATTAAACATCTAGAAACTGAGTTTCCTCAGCTTTGTTCTTTGCAGACTTATTTGTACCTGAAGGGTGTGTGTGTAGAACTTCTATCTCTCTAAGATGCTTACAAGTATTAGAACTAGAACAACAAAACACAGTTATGATTCCAGTCTTTATATTAGAATAGCCTAAAAATCTTTTCACAACCATAAGGTAGGTCTCATTGCTATCTTCAAATACAGAAAATCCCCAGAATTAATGTTTCTTAAAAATTCTAAAGAATTTTAATTCTAAAATGCTGAGGATCTGAGGATTCTAAAATCTGCTTGAGGACAGGGAAGCTNCTAATTTAAAATAAAACAACATCAAACAGATCAAAAAGTGATGATCCAATATTAGCCCCCAAAAAATCTAATTAAATATAATAGAATCATAGAATGGTTAGAGTTGGAAGGGACCTTCAAGATCAAGTTCCAACCCCTGTGCAATGGGCAGGGACACCTCCCACTAGAGCAGGCTGCTCAAAGCCCCATCCAGCCTGACCTTGAACACTTCCAGGGATGGGGCATGGATAATCCACCAGGGTGTTTTAATGGTATGTAAATAGAAAACTGGAACAGTTAGTACATACAATAGGAAATATTTCATGAAAAGAAAGCACTTTAAAGTTCACTCCTTAGGCTTTGCTTCTGTAGGGTTACATAGGTATGTGTCTAAGCAGGGAGCACAGCCACAGGGAACATGGATTCCTTCTGTTCTTTTTCGTGGGCATGTTACTCACGTGAAGGGATGTTCAGCCTGATTTCTGTGCACAGAGCACTTCTCTGCAAATTCCAGTCACAGCCAAAGTGTAGCATACACAGCTGCCATCTCCATTGCTCAGGCACATCTTTTGCTTCACACAGAAGTTATTTGGAAAACTGAGAGTGCTTGCAGTAGAAGTAGTGAACTTATTTTTCATTCATTGGAGACTAAACACAGACCATTTTGGAACTCAGCTTTGAAACTGGATGAAAGTAATAGCTAAAATTGTAAAGCCGAGTTACTCTTTCAGTTCAGATGGAAAACTTCTACAATGTTGTTTCACAAGCTGCTCAGGTTGAAACAAAAGGCATGTCATGAGTGGGTGTTAGCTTGGAGAAAGTGGCTCTTTCTCCCTTAGCCACTAAGTAGAGGTTATGAAATAAGTTAAGAAACATTCTTCCAAAAGTATGTTTTTCCTGTTCATATAACCTGAAACCCTCTGGCTTGTTCTGTTACAACATACAGTGCTTTTCTGCCTTCTCCTTTTCAGTTGGAGAAGATAGCGTATCCAATCACATAGGAAAACAACATCTCAATGGAGAGAGATTTCCTCCTCAAGGTAGATTATTCAGAAGTGCAATAAACTTCCAAGTGCCCATCCCCTCTCTGCCTGCTGCTATGCCCAGAGCACTTGCACTGCCTGCAGCTCCACTGCCCCACACCAGCCCCAGAGGAACACTCTGCCAGCCTCAGCTGCCTTGAATTTATTGATACCTGAATTTATTGATACTTTTTCCCAGTGAAGAGACACTGCAATTCATGGTCTGAGTACAGGGGGTTAAGGTAAACAGAATAGCAAAAATTATACACCAAAATCCAAGATATATTTGAAAGGAGAAACAGGCTGTAGCTCACTGACCACAGGGACACATGACCTGGTCTGGGATAACCACTGAGGCAGTAGTCCCAGCTACTTGGTTGTCCCCACTGCAGGGGCAACTGAGATCTTCACCAGTCACCTCCTTAACTGGCACAATTCCCACAGTAGCAATGTAAGGCAATGCAAACCAACAGTTTAAATTTCTTTAGAAGCTACAAGGGAAATTGCAGTACATTTAATGCAGTACATTCACTTCAGCAGCAGGTCAGACAATATATATCTAAAAATAGTAATCTAATCAGCTACCCCAAGCAAGAGGCATCTTTTGCTCATATCCAAAATTCAATTTAATAACCAAAGCTTTAAAAAAAGCATCTAGTCCTTTCAGTCTTCTGAGGTGACATCCCTGGGCACAGATGGAATTTTGCAGCTATAGCTGGCCACAAACTGCTCGTGAATGCTTTTACACCTCTTTGTTACACAGCCTTTCCTATGGTCTAAAAATTCTGTAAAATCCCCTGAGGCAATTAAATATATCATTATGAGACATATAACTTCTTTCCCAATGGAAAGAAAGGCTAAAATAAAGCAAAGTATTTTGCATCAACAAAATGGAAAATAATTTTTCACAAACTGTGGCAATCTTTTCCAGGTCATGTGTCTTTTTGCAAAACAACTGATCTGTAATGTCTCTTTTGTGCCTGAAGTTATGTATAAACAGTAAAGCATTTTCAACTTACATAAAAGCTTTCTGTAAAGAAAGTTTTTTCTTGGAACAGTGTTTGCTAGCAGTTTGAATAGAAATATTTTCTAGAGGGTAAATCCAGTTAAGAGGAATGAAAAACATATCAAAAGTGTGAAGCACATGTATATAAATACCCTATGTATTTATATAATAATTAGCAAAAAAGCTGACCACCTACGACTTTAAATCTGCAGTATGCTACTTAGATCTGAGTGTTCACATCCTCAGAACACCCGTATCTCTGACTTCATGATTTGTCAACCTTATGTCCTACTTGGCAGTACACTGTTAGATCACATGTATGTAAATGTCATGGGTTGAGGTAAAACAGAACCAACTTTCTGTTTAATAATTTTTCTTTTTAGCTAGGCCTCTTCTAACTCTCTGATATTAACACCATATTGTGCAGAAACCTGTTTGTTCTGAGTGATAAGACCCGTGTTTATAGCTAATGCGAAGGAAAGGTATGCAGAAAGGCTCTTGTTTATCCTTCTTGTTGTAACAACCAAGGTCAGCTCACTTTGTTTTTTGCCCCTTTCAGAAACAGAAAAGCATAGAGGGCTCCAAACTGCAGGGAGGAGCAGACAGGACAGGTGACCCAAACCTTACCAACAGGGGCATTCCATCACATCTGCCCCACACTCTGTATATAAACTGAGGGATCAAAGGGTGAGCTCTCTTTCTTTAATGGCCAGTGTCCTGGGAGGATCCTGTCTGTTCATCTGCCTTTTATCCTGATCCATGTGTCCCTGACTCCAGAGGTGGAATCCAGTTCCCATCCATCAGTGAGTCCAGTCTGGGACTTCCCCAGTGCCTTCCAGTGATGTCATTCTTGGAGCTTGATACAGTTTTGCATAAATTGTATCTATTTCATTTGGTTTTCTTTTTATTTTATTATTAATATTTCATTAGTTTAGTTCCTTCTAAACTTGTAAATCTCTTTATCCCTCCTCCTCCTCTCCCTGAAGCAAGAGATGCCGGGAGAGCATCTGTTGCCTGTAATTGACCAATTCAGCCTAAACTATGACAGTAACATGTCAACTGCTACACGTTTACAATTACCAAAGGGTTAAGCCTGATGGAACAGAAAATGCTTTCCAAATCAGAAAGCCTTTATAGTGTACTGTACCATGTTGTAAGGACTCTTCAAATTGCTTACAGGCAGTGCTATTTTTATAAATCCGATCACAAAAGCAAATCCTACACATTTGTTATTTCAGTGCAGCTTTAGATAAAAAGTGCATGTCTCGTTAAGTCTACCCTTGCCCAAACAGCCAAAGGAAAATTTGAGTACAAGTTTCAGATAAGCATTAAGAAAGTCAGGACCAGAATTCTGAAAGTCCTCTCCAGTCCTCACTTTTACACCCCATTCTTACTGTCTGTGAAAACTGCATGTCTTAACTTATGGCAGTTATGTTTTTATTTTTTTCCCAGTAATCAGCAAGTGAGTAGCAGTGCAGCAGTTGCACGAACTGAACAAAACCCAAAAGCACTGACTGCTACCAGGTACTCAGAAGGGGAAGTGAAGAGTAAGAAGAGACTTGCAAACACTTTTGTTCTTGTTATATTTTTTTCCTTATTGTTTTGCTTGGTCTGAGATGACTGAATTTTCCTACTATTTTTACACAGCCTTTAAGTTTCCCCTTCATCAGCCCCTAAGAACTCCAGCTGGTGCTACCACAAAGTGGTAACATACAGCATTT
This sequence comes from Jacana jacana, assembly GCA_013400555.1. NCBI lineage: Eukaryota > Metazoa > Chordata > Aves > Charadriiformes > Jacanidae > Jacana > Jacana jacana. Next base: position 40,637 of record VZTM01033362.1, read on the forward strand.
CTGCACAGCAATAACCTGGAACTAGCGCTGAGGCCCGGCAGAAGGGGAGTCATGCCCACAATATTAATTTCCTTCCATGTAGTTTCCAGTACATAATACATAGATAGGTCTTTGTCTAGCATACCAAAGCGATGCTCCATGCAGCTTTTCGTAGACCCAGGGAAAGGTGACCTTTTATTCATCTCAAGAGTATATCTGGAAACATGAGCTAGGGCAAAGTGCCAGGCATCAGAAAAAACAGAGACTGCTACCCATATGGGTTTGCAATGTGGTACATCAAAGGCACATAATTTACAGTTTAACTCTGAGAGTTAAATTGCTAATACCTAACATATAAGCAGGGAACTAAAGTAATTTACAAGAGCCTTTTTAAACCTTTTCTTCTGACGACTGTAAAGTTAGTTGTCAGCAAATTTCACACAGTAAGTGAATAAGCATTACAAGGCTACAGCAGGTCCCATACCACTGTCAAGGGGAGGAGTGGGGGAAGCTCTGCTTCTTTAGGATCTGGCACTGTTTGCCACTGCAATCCCCTCTGCAGTCTCCACATTTCTAATTTTTTGCACCCCTACAGGGGTGGAGTATTTACTAAACTGTTCCACCCCAAAAAATGTCTTTTAAAATAGCTATTAAATTTTACTTTTCCAGGAATGTTCAGAGAAATACGCTGTCTATTGTTCAATCCGCTGTGAAACTGGAACTCTAAATAGAGGCAAAACTGTCACTTTGTTAACAATCTCAAAAGACTAATTGTACCTCAGACTC
>VZTM01033363.1:0-32524 GCA_013400555.1 Jacana jacana
AACAATAATAACAACAACCCACCACCAAACAAAAACTAACAACAACACAGCAGCCCCACTGGCCTAAACGCTCCAAATGGGGCAGTTCACTGCATTTTTAAATTTTTTTTAAAAAATAGCAATCATTAAAAATCCAGTTACAGAATTACTGGTCAGCCAGGGGGTCTGAGCTCATTGAGCCCAACCATAAATCGACCCCCCTCGCCCACCCGCAGCCCCCTCCCCGGTGCACACACACACACACCCACACCCAGGGGGAAGCTCCTTAATGAGAGACTCTTTTGAGGCTCCCAGGACATTTAAAAACAGTTTCTCTTTGGAAACGCTCTGGGGAGGCTGAACTCCAGGCTGGAGCTGAGGGCAGCGTTGGCCCCAGCAGAGCCGGGGCTGGGGAGCTCCTCAGCAAACACCTCTGTGTCTTAACAGCGGAAACCAAACCAAAGCAAAAACCAAGCCCAGCCCAGCCCAGCCACGGCCGAGGGAAAATGAAGACCTCCACACAAACCCCTCTGCAACCCCTCTGGGGTTTGCCCGCCGGGTGGGCGCAGATGGCAGGGAGCGAGGGGCACAGTGTTGGCACAGCCACACCGCCCTGCTCCTCCCCTACCCCCAACACACCTCCACAAACCTCCCCGAGCTCTGGCTTTGGGCTCTAGCACCCATCCAGGATGTCCAGGCCCTGGTGCTGGGAACATCCCTCTGCAGCCTCCTTCCTCCCCAAGGGAAAAGCCGGCGGCCCGCAGCACCGTGCTGAGAGCTCTCTGCTACTTCAGCGATACAATGGGAAAGCTTCACCTCTCCTTAGGGATTCTTCCAAAAAAGAACAGGACATCAGGGGTTTGTAAAACTTACCTAACGTGCATTTGCTTCCTAGCCTCTTTCCCTCCTTCCATGTGTGTTTTTTCTCAGCCTGGAGCAGATAAGGCTCCAGGGAGACCTCAGAGCCCCTTCCAGTCCCTCAATGGACTCCAGGAAAGCTGGGGAGGGACTCTGGATGCGGGATGGGAGCCATAGGAGGAGGGGGAAGGGTTTGACACTGAAAGAGGGGAGATGGAGCTGAGCTGTGGGGAAGAACTTCTTTGGTGTGAGGGCGGTGAGAGCCTTGGCTGGGGTTGCCCGGAGAAGCTGTGGCTGCCCCATCCCTGGAGGGGTTCAAGGCCAGGTTGGAGGGGGCTTGGAGCCACCTGGGCTGGTGGGAGGTGTCCCTGCCCAGGGCAGGGGGTGGCACTGCATGATCTTTAAACCAACCCAAACCATTCCACGATTCTCTGATTTTTCCTTTAAAAGGAATAAGAAAATGAAGCGGTAATTGCTGCAGTGAGTGCCCACGGGACTCCCGCGCTGGCACAGGGGCCGGCCTGCAGCGCTCAGTTCACAGCAGCATAAGCTGCTTAAAAATTACTGGCATAAAACAGGATCAAATTTGGCTGCCAGGAAGCAGAGCGAGGAGTTTCCCTAGGCCTTGCCTTGGTGTTTCCTCGCCAGCCTGCCTGTGTGCTGCACAGGTATTAGTCAGACCCATCATCTGTACTAGCGATGTGCAACCAGCCCCGGGGACCGGGGGAGCCGAGGTGTTTATGCAAGTACAGTAGCTTATTTCCCAAGTCATGTGTCTGCACAGCTGACATCTGAAGGGAGTTTTAAGCCTCTAAGTCAGGTGTTAATAGCTAAACCCAGCAGTGCTTTAGAGAATTAAAAATTGCTGTAAAGTGAATACTGACGCAGGGGTGGGCCTGGAGCTGGGGACCAGATTGATGGCAGATTTATCAATAGCCTCAATGGGCAGAAGCAGCTTCAGCCTCTCAGCGTGGGCAGCTTTGCTTTTCCCAGACGAGACAAGAGCAAAGGAAAGGGTCTGGTTTGCTGTCGTCTCTTCTCCCCCTCTGCCCCCAAGACAGGCAGGTAAATGCCTGTAAACCCCTGGCTACCCCTGTGGTAGTTCCTTTGCAATAACCCTTCTTGCTGGTTCCCAGCTACAACCCCAGCACCCGCCCTGCAGAGGGGGACTTTTAGGAGGCAGGAGGCTACAGTGACAGCCCTTCCTCCCTCCTCCGACCAACACAGCCGTGCCAAGCTGGCCCCCCAGGCCCCAGTGACTTGAGGTTATTCTAATCAATCACTGGAGGAGCACATACCAGCTGCACCTGAGAACCTCAGAAAGTCTGGGTTTAAAAACACATAAATTTCTCCTTAAAAAAACCCCCAACCAACCAAACCCCAACAGACAGAGACCACAATGAGTTAAAGCAGCAGATGATTATGTTTTGGAGAGGCCAGCCCACTGAAGTCAGCACCCTCCTTCCCTCCAGCACAATTTGCTAAGAGGGCAGGAATCAACACAAGTCTCAGGTTCACCGAAGGACTCGGGCTCCTGACTTCCCCGTGACTTCAGTGGGAAAGCAGACGCCTGAAGAGATAATAGTGGCCTAAATGGGTTTGCTGAACCTGTGCCAAAGCATCTTTGCATTCAGCCTTCAGGATTTAATACGCCTTTTTGTGTGTGTGTGTGTGTGTGTGTGTGTGTGTGTGTGTGTGTTTTCCCTTGCCAGACACACACTGCGTTGCTTCAGAAAACAAGTGGCTCTTGCATGTTACAGAAAGGCTATTTCTTGATGGCAGCCCGAGACGTGGGGACCTTGCCCACCTGAAGTACCTGTCTGGGCTGGGGGCACTGGTTGGTGCGTGTCTCTGAATGTATTCACTTAAAAACAAACAAAAAAACCCCAAACCCCAGCATTGCCAAAGTCTGTTCTCCCCCAGGAAATTCATTTATATGAAATTAAACTGGATTTAATTTACCTCGTTAGACTATTAAAGGGTAATATTTATATCACCATGGAAACCTCTGCATAAAACTGGAGGTTGGACACATGCTCCCAGCGCTGGTTGCGCAACAGCCGTGTCATGTGAATGATCCCATCTCCCAGCGGCTCAGAGGGGGGGGGTGCCAACCCTCCCATGGCCGGGGGCACATTGTGGTCCTCTCCTCATCCCACCCCAGCTCAGCCTCCCTCATCCCATCCCAGCTCAGCCTCCCTCCGAGGAGGAAAAAGTTAGGAAAGGGGATTTGGCTTGTGTTGTCAGGGTTATTCTTCCTCCGTTTGCCCGGGGATAGGCGCCCCTCCCCACCACTCGGGAACTGTTTAACTTGGAAGGACAAAGGAGAACAGGCAAAGTCCACTGAACGGATCTTGAGGGGGAATATTTAGGGGGGTGGGGGGTGGGATTTTGGGAAACCAGGTGGGCAAGTGGTGTTATCAGGGGGGCAGGAATGCAGAGAGGTGGCTGTGGGTGAGGATAGGGAGGAGAAGGGAGCTAGGGAGAGCGGAGGAACCACGGGGGCTGCTGAGACAGTTGCTGAACTTGTCTCGGGCCCCTGGGCAGGATCAGCAGCTCCCAGCAGTCACGAGCTGCCTCTGCTCTGACTCTTGGCACTGCTTATCCCCATCCACCTCTCACCGCAGCCCCACGTGCTCCCTCTCTCTTCCCTGCCTCCTCTCCCTACCAAACCCATCCCTCCCCTCCCAACTGCAGGGAGCTGAGGTTCTAAATAAAAAACACAAAACATGAAATTAAAAAAAAAAAATCCTCCTGCCTCCATCCTGCACCACCACCTCATCCACAGCATTCGGGCAGTAAGCAGAATTGTAGAGAAATGAGGGAGCCCCCAAGACCCTCCACTGCTTGGTAAAATCCACGCTGATGTCAGGGTTCCCCTTCTACAACATCAGAGCCCTGTCAGCTACAACGTCCTGAAACAGCAGCTCTGAACCGGCTGTAAAAGGAAGCACCCTGCCACTCCCACCGGGGAGGGGATGAATCACTTGAAACAGATGGATTTCATCTTAATTCCCTCCCCATGACTTACACTATGGAAAGAAAGTGCAGCTGAATGCCAGGGATGTGCTTATCTGCCTCACTCGGTGTATTAAGTGTTGAATGGAGACGCTCTGCAGGTACCGACAGCGAGAGATTACAGAGCTGCATTTTACTGGGGGACAAAGAGAGCCCTCTTCCTTAGCAGCCTTTAGAGCCCAATTTGGGGCAGGGCAGAGGTCTTGCTTTGCTCACACATCAGGGAAATATACCCTAGAGGAGGATTTCCCTAGCGTGTGGCTTTGCAATTCTCTTCCCCCTCTCAACGGGCCACAGAAGACACTTGAAGATGTTGCTGGAGCTTCGTTACCACCTAAAGCTCAGAAAATCATCTATGGCCTGTTCACACCAAGTCCTGACAGATACACACACCTGGGCAAGAATCTAAACACACAAACAGATCGTAAGGGCTTGCTATCACTAGTATCTTTATTGTACTTAGTTTTGAAGAAGATTTTAGGTATTTTAAGTGGCTTATCCTGCACTACAGCAAAGACCCTTCTAAAACAGACGTGAGTGCTTTTGCAGAAACAAGACACGGAAGAGGAGACAAAGTGCTCACCTGAACTCATTGAGGGCATCCACAATTCTGTTATACGCCAGACTCCGCTGACTGGCATCAGCTGATCTGCGACTCATTTTCATAGCCTTGAAAACAATCATTAAACAGATAAGTAACACACAGCTAGAGAAGCACAGAAACTGGAAAACAAAGTCATGTGTTTGCCTTTATCTTTTCATGCAACCAGCCATGCAAATAATTTTTTCTCTTTTTTTTTTCCTGTAAGTGATAAACCGATGGTCCAAGTGCCAACTTCCACATCTGAGGAAAGATACACGAGGCACATGGACTTGCTGCCTCTGCTTCTTCTGGGCTTTTCATCATTCAGGGCACTAAAGGGGTCAAAGTTTTCATTGCAGTGGCAAAGCAACCACCAAGTATTTCCTAGAAGAGAGATTTGAAGCAAATCTCACTGCATGTTTGGAACAGCTGTCTTTGGAAACTTCCTACGTACCACGACCAGGCGGTACAATAAAGGGAAACTAAAAACCCCAAAGCTCAGTATTTATTTACAGCCTGGAATAGCCTAGAGAGAGGTTCTTACTCTGAGATGCACTGGACTTGGACACTGCTGAAACCAGGAGGCAGAGGTGGCCTTAAGGCCCCTTTTTCCCCCCCTCTCCCAGCCCAGCGATCTCCGCAGCCCAATGCCATGCTCTGTCCTCACCCCCAGGTCTGCTTCTGAGAGCAATGAGGAACGTCCTCAAAGACATCATGGAGCAAAGCTCCCCTGGTGCAATTCCAATACCCCACTGCAAGTCAACCCCACCTTTTGTAAACCAGTAACAAGAGTGAGACATGGAACCTGGCGGCTGGGGGGGCACAGGCAGCACTACAAGTGCCGGAGTCAAAAGAGAGGGTGTTTACCTGCTCTATCGCGCTCTTCAGTTTGTTCATGTGACTCTCAAAAAGAGGGAAGTGGGAGAAGAAGAACTCATTAAATTTGTTGTTTTCATCTTCATCTCTTGAGAGTGAAAAGATAACTCCAATGGCTATCTTCTTCTTCCTAACAATGCCTGGGCTGGGACCAGAGCTGTCATCTGACAGGTTAAAGCTTTCATCCATGGACCTTGAAGCACGGAGAAAATAGAAAGTTAACACAATCCCCTGCTTAAAAGTCGTACGTTGGTTTCCCCTGTAACTCAATTCTTGAACATTTCCCTCCAATAAACAACTTCTGTTGGCACATATCATCAAATCATCACCTTTGATAACACCCCCTTTGCAATTTTTTACAAGCAACCCTTAATTGATCCCGCAAGTCGCCCAAAGCTGGAACCAGGCTCAAAGCCTTGGTGGGATTTAGAATACGGAATTCTAGTTCTCTCCCATCTCTGCCAAGAAATTGGTGTCGTGAGTAGGATTTCAGGGCTTCTCATCCTCAAAACACAGCCTACAGGTTTACATTCTGCTGGAGGCTTTCTCGTCAGCGCAAACCGATGGGTGCCACCAAGAAAACAAGATACTATAAAAAGGATCAGGCGCTGAGGCGCAGCCTGACTTACACCTCTGTAACTCCCCCCGGGAAGCAACAGGAGCAGCAGATGTACGTATGCCAGAGCAGAATCAAGCTGACAAGGGTGGAAAATATCTATGGGCAGGAGCCAGCGCTTTCCTTCCCAGCTCACCATCGAGGGAAGACCCCGTTCTCCAAGCTGGTAGTCTGGCTGCGACGCCAACGCCGCTGGTAACTGCTAGCACAGCTTTTGTTAAACGAAGAGCCCGGAGATGGAAAGGGGGTGATGAGCAGACTGCTCAGAGACGCTGCAATAACAAGAGGAATAAATAAGAAAATCTCTCCAGATGAAAGAGCATTTGGAAAATAATACCAGCAACTACAGGAAGCCCCTCGAGAAAAACTGGTGTTGGTTCTCGAGTGCCTTCTCTTTTGCTTATCGATGTTTCTTATCTAGAACTACCAGGTTTATAATAACATTAACAAGATCTACCAGCACTACAAGGGTGGGACAGTCCTGCAGCTTTACAGAACAGGGAACACACAGGCTGCACTGCGCTCCTCGGCCCCGAGCATCGGGAAATACACTCTTTGTGGGAAGGGGTAGCGTTCATCCCATCCTTACGCACCCGACAGCCTGAGTCTGGGGGGAGGAGAAGGCTGTTGCGGAGGCGAATTCATGTTTTGACATTACCATCCTCCACAACTCAGAAAAGGAGATGACAAGCATGGTTTAGAAACGCCACAAACTCATTTCAATATTTAATTTGGCTTGCTGATTTGCAGCATGCTTTAATAAACCGGACGGCTGTGTTCAGGTTCCCAGTGCAATCCTCTCGCCGCCTACAAGGTCTGTACGTAGCCGTACAGGGAGGCATTAATGCTTCTACATAACAAACCACAGCAATCGCATTTCAGGGCTGGAAAAACTATGTGATGGTGTTCAGACATCTCAGTGAGGAATAGTACTGAACATTTTTGGAGTCTAAGGGGTTATTAACACGTGGAACTGCCATTACCGGATCTCGCTATACCGCTGTCTCTGTCCTCGCTCTGCTCCCTCCCAGGCATATCCATAGGGTTGCTGTGAACTGTAAAACAGGGAACACCAATTAGCAGGGGAACACACGGCTCCTTTCCTGTCTGCAGACCTCCATGTAATTAACGAAACAAAAACATGCTCGTTAATTCAGATCAACAGCACTGCACAAGGCCATCACCAAGAAGGGCTGCTTAGCTGAACAAGCCAAAACGCTCATCTGAAAAGCCTGTATGGGTTTTTCTGAGGTCCATACCTCTTCTGGTACAAGCTCAAAGCAGTACACTTGGTTTCTTTACACTTGGTTTCTTTACACAAGTATCTTTCAAGGGAATTTTCACGTTCTGAAAGGATGTCAGTCACGTCGGTAGCACACAGTGCATAGACAAAAACCCAGTACAAACTGGACTTCTGTCACATACTGCTTCTCTTAGGTATTTTTATATATATATATATAATTTTAAAAGGATTTTACAATGCCATCTTGAAAAAAATAAATACTTTTAAATTGTGAGCAGTGGGTTGGTTGTTCAACTACGCCATAAGCTGTCTGGATTCACAGTCTGCACATAGACAAGATCAAAGTGTCTCAGGCTCAATAGTCTTTAAACGTGATAGATTTTACAACTATTGTGTGAAATAAAAGCTACTCAGCCATGGAAATAAGACCTGGCCAGTAAAAGCAAGAAATGACCGTTTGAAATGGAGCTAGGCCAGCTTCAGTTTTTACAGTTTGGTTGAAATAAGTCCAGATCAAGATAGGTGGACGCTATTTTGAACTATTAATTCCAGAAATATGAAATCCACCATTAAATATATCAATTTTCCACCACAACCAATCGACCCCCAGGAGGGCTATTAAAATAAGGTAATGCTAAGACAGAGTCCCCCCCGGGGATTCAAAGCACGCAGCCAGGCAAGGTCAAAGCGCAGACACCACTGTCCGGTTTTTGTACTTAAATCAAAAATAATCTTATTTCCAGGGCTAAACTACACCCCCCCCCGCCGTGGTGTCCCACCAGCTAGAACTAGGCACCCCGCACAGCACACAGCACACTGCAAACCTGCAAAGAAAGAGGCGCTCCGGATGAGGCGGAGCGGACCTTGCTCTGAGAATGCCCGCCTGGGGCTGCAAAGCTGTGAAAGACCTACACGGCAAAACGTAAAATACACATGAAAGAATGAGGTTAGTAAAGCAGAACAGTCCAGAGGGAGGGAGGGAGGGAGGGAGGGGGCCAGGGCAGGGAGAAGATATAAGCCAACATAAACGCAGACTGACTAAGGGATGCAGGAGAAGGGCTCTTAACAAGCACGTCGATTCAAGGATACGGCTCACAGTTGAACTAGATCACATTTTACAGAGTTAAAGTAACAGACCCAGCTTTACACTGTCTCCCACACAAGGATGGGGTTTCTCTCCAAGGGCTTTTTTTTTTTTTTTAAGTTGAAAAATGATTAATTTATGCAGGCCCAAAGCCTAACTCGATCACAAACAGGAGATTCATCGTGGAGTACAATGTTTGATTTAATGTCCACACTGGTGGGGTGGCTGAGGAACGCTCTTCGCTGAAGACGACGGGGAGAAAGGGGGAAAAGTCAGGCAGAAACTCATCTTAGCAGAACCAACAGAAAATTACAGGCTGAAGTAGCTTTTCTGAGAACAGTCAGTACATCCGTTCAGTGAAACGATCACACAGAGAGTAGATGTTAGCAGCCTTAGTCGTCCACTTCAAAAGTAACACTGAACTGCAGACAGACCAGGAAAAGAGTGTATTTACTGCCCACAGAGCCAGGAAAAAAAAATGTGTGGGTGTTTTTAATGAGTTAATTGCCAGTCCCTCTCCTAAAGGTGAAGCTACTGCTCACTCATGACATGAGAGCTGCACCTCGACCAGCCTCCCTTCATTCTCTTGGGTCTTCACTCATTAGAGGAAAGGACGTGACCAGTGCTGTGTTTTGTTCGGTTTGTTTTTTAAAACAGCATATCTAAAAAAAGCAGCTGGTAAATAGTTCCCAACCAAAACACATAAAGCCTTCTCCTATCACAGGCTGGAGTCAGGAACAGTCTTTGCTATTGAAGAGGGTTGTGAGAAACGCTGCGGTTACAGATTAACTTCTTCCCCTCCTTTACCCATGGTTCTCCCAGTTCAGAAACGGGAACTGCAAGCAAACACCATCAAACCAGCTCAAAACTACTGCAGCTCAGTAACAAAGAAAGTCTGGGCATCCTCTTCCAGCAGAGGCAACCCTGGCACTTCTCATCGAGGTGCTTGTCCCTCCTGGCCAGCTCTGGGGTCACTGGTGCTGGGTGGGGAAGAGCCACCCTCACCCAGCCAGACACAGATGACCCTGTGGCACGGGCTACGTCTAAATCGTGTTGTGTCTACGTCTAACAGTTCATTATCTGGAGAGGAATTTGCAGTTCAGATCACAGGGGTGAGACAGCAAACTTTTGCTGAGCACAAGCCACAGTAAAACCCTAAAAGGAGATGAAGTGAGTTCCTCTCTCTTAGATCTGGCACCTCATTCTCTCACACTGTGAAAAATCACAACTGACAACTGAAAGGAACAGTGAGTAAGAAAAAAAAACCTTTTCAACTTAACTGACTTAGTAAATCCAGGAAGCATTTAATAGATAACAGGTTCTTACAGCTTTAATTGGCTTCTCTTACAAATGGAGCATTGGGAATGATTTTAATGAATACACAGCTTTTGAGCCTGAAAAGCATTTAAGCCCGCGCTTAGGTGTACCCTTGTCGATGCCAGTGCAAGGGGAGAAGTAAACACGCCCAACTAGAGAGTAAGAACCATGTCAAAGCCAGAATCCCAGTTAGAGTAACAAAGTCATCAAATTCACTCCTTACTTCCAACCCTAGGAAAGTGTATTTTACATACAGCAATATTCTGGAAAGCAAATGTAAAAGGAAGCCCCTCATCCCACCTACAACAGAGGTTTGCTTGGAAAGCCAACAGGCTCATCAGGCTGCTGCATGGGCCAACCAAGCACAGGATCCTTCCTATCAAGCTGGACTGTCCCCCATGGGAAAAGCCAAGACCTTCCCCTTTCTCATAGCTACTGTTCTCAGAGCCTTCATCTGCAGCACTTCCACGAGGGCTGACCCAAAGACGCCAGACGCAGCCCCACGCGCCCAGGCGGCCAGAGTACAGGACAGAGTGCTTACTATTAACAAATATAGAACTGGGGAACTGAGCCAGGCAGAGTCAATCCTGCCTGGTCTGAGACAGGCTGCTCAGAAAGCTCTACAGACTGTCATTTTCTGAATTAAAATTCATCTAAATAATTGTTATGTATTTCCTACACACACATACAGCTCTATGTACTGAACCACTGCTGACTTACTCTCCTCCAAACCCCACCAACATTCAACTTCTGTTGTGTCTTTAATTTCTTTTTGAAAAAATTTGATTCTATTTAGAAGACTTTCATAATGTAGAATCTATGGCTACTCAGTTAAAGATACCAGGCAATAAAATGTGTTTGCAATTACCTATATTCCCAAGAAGTCCATTCATAATTGTACTGTGGTCAGGCTTTAACGTGTTGCTGTCTTGATTAATGAACTCAAGACTGTCCTGCAACCTGTAACAAACATAAGGAGATGACAAAAGCAGTGATTTGCATTGCAGTAGAATTCAGTCTTACTTTGCCCAAGTGGAATGGATGAGGTAAGAACAGGCTTCCACTGGAAAAAGCTTTCATAGCCTGGGCCACACTCTCAGTGGGTCAAGTCATACACAGGAAACTAAACATCAAACCCTCTGAAGCCACACGTTTCTGTAACACCTTTTTCCTCCATTTTGGACCGAATTCCTCAACTCCAGTGTTCTGTCCTCATCCCTTCTCCTGCAGTGGTTGCAGGTACTTTGGTACCTCACAATACCAAGCTTCACCAGATCAGCATTAACAGAATGGTTCGTTCATTCATTTGCTTAAAGCAACCGGAGGTGAAGACAACCCGAAGGGCAAGGTGAGGATGGACAGCAGTGACAGGATGTAACAGATGAGGGAACGAGGAGTTATTTCTTTGGACCCTTTCTCTAGGAAAGTCTTCAGTGTTCTTTACACTCATCTGCTTACGTGTGATAGACACAATCTGTAATGGACTCACGTATTCAGACTTCCATAGATGCTGCTTCCAGTGCGAGCTGTGAAAACCTTGCTGAGCATGAGCTGAGGAGGTGAGCTGGAGGACAAAAAGGAAGCTGTCAGTCAGGAACATGGGGCCAAGACAAGCTTTGCTTTCCATTTCACAACCCGCCAGATTCCATACACCTAAACACAACGTGACAGCCTTTGGTGTCAAAACTGACGTCAGAACAACCTTAAAGCAAACCCAGAAACTCCTACTCTGCATTTGTGGCACTCAGTTCATTACACATCAGCATTAAGGGGTAAGTCTGTGATAAGACCAGCGGTGAAAAATCACACTTACCGGATTTGGTGGATTTTCAATGTGGAGCCCTTGTAGCTCATGGCCACAGAGCCAAACATCATCTCTCCAAGCATGTTAGCATCTGAGGAGCACCGAGAACCCTGCAAAAGAAGGCAACACAGAATTAAGGAAAATATCCTTCATTTGAAAAATAAATATTTAAAATATCTTGCTACAACACTGCTGAATATGCCAAGCTGAGCAGTTCAATAGAGACATGCCAGCAGAGCAAGTGATCTTCATGCTGGCTGTGAGCTAACCCACTACAACATCCAACCAACCTGACTCAGGTACAGGGGTGGGATACCACACTTTACTGAATAGGAACCATTATGCCCAAACCTAGTGTCTGCTTGACAAGAAGAAATACAAGCTCACTGGAGATCTTATACAGACTGTGCACCAGAGCCAGGCTGGACCAGTGCTTTCTCGACAACTGATTTATAGCCTTATGCCACCAATGGTATTTTATATTGGATGCATCTTTCCCTGGTGCTCCTGTGATGGTACCAGCAAAGAGCTGTAGCGTCGTGGTGCCAGGCTCAAGTTGGGCAACTCCTGCTTCTGGGCTGGTGAGAGCTTGCTGTAGGGCGTAACGGCTAAAGAGAAGGAGGAACAGCACTGTGCTGCATCACAGGCTACATCAAATACTGCAAACAAAACCCTAAAATTAACAAGTTACTCAGGGCAATCAACTGGAGACGACTGCTCAGCTGACAGTCATCTTATTCGTATGCTTTCAGTGACTGCAGTCCAGGGCTGGCTCATCTCTAGGCCAGCAGAACAGCAGTGCTGGCTCTCCGTTTGCACCCCCTAAATAACTTAAAACATCATGATCACCCACGCACAGAGCTCAGGCTCAAGTGTGGTACTTGGGTTCTGTGCAAGAAAGCAATACATTTGCTCTGAGGTGCATGATTAATAGCATTCCCTTGGAGAAATCGTTCCAGAAGGTCCCTAGGACCTGTCACCGAAATAACTTCGTGCTTGGAAAAGGTGCCCTATCTCCATATCCTTTTATCCAGGCTCTGAACCACCAGAATCCTCACCCGGATTCCTGCACAGGGATACATCTAAATATTTCCCCCAGCGTCAGAGAGTGAGCTCAGAGCACAACACCAAGGACATGGTGTCCACACCGTGGATCTCTACCAGCAGCAAGGAGCGATATGAAAACGCCCGTTTGACGTTTCTGCTCACGCTGTCGTCCCCCCCCAGAACAAGGGCAGGAACAAGGAAATGCTCATCAGCCAAAAGACAACACACTTATAACACTTCTCAATTTTTAGCTCTCCTCAAGCACTCTCAATTAAGATGATGGTACTTTAACAGACAGACTATTAACCTCTGAAAGCCGCTCGCAGTGCAAGAACGATAGGGGATGACTCAAAGTAGCAACCGCAGTTATTAAAAACGAGGGTAGGACTGCAGGGTTTGGCAGTATTCATATGACAGGGCAAAATCTGGGCACTAGATGGGTCTCCCACAACTTTCCATCTTTGCCTCCCGGGATACCACACTGCCCAGGTGCACTCCAGGCAGGTCTGGAAAAACCAGCCTTTAAAATCAGGCAGTATGGCCCGGCAGCGCCAAGGAAACACAAGCACAGACATTAATGGCTCTAGGAAATCACAGGGCTGGCAGCGGCATGAAATCTCGAAGCAGGGACACTGCAAATTACTACAGCCAAAAGTTATGATTGTTATTTTTAAATCTGTTGCAGACCTCCAGTTGAAGGACTCGGGACTCGTCCTGAGTAAATGTCAAGCCCTCGATGGCCGGTTTGGGTTTCAGCTTTCTGCTGCTGTGAAAACCTAACTCTAAAGCTGAGGGAAAATACTTGAAGATATAGTATTGATTTTCTTTGTCATGCAACCAAATTTTGAAAGGCAGGTGAAAATCAGCCGCTTTCAAATTTAATTATAAGGGTTTCCCTCTCCTCTGGGAGACAGAGACAAGCAATGCTGAAGGCAAAGAGCGGGGTAAGACGCACCCGTGGCCTGTTGCAGTCTGGCATTTCATCTACACTTAATAACAATGATTTTACCAGCTGTAACAGAACACACACACACATTTAATGCCTTTAATAGGGAGACACTGCTACAGCTCAACTCTTTGGGCCTTCGATCCTGCAAAATAAAGGTCACTCAAGACCAAAGTAGAGTGCAATCAACTGAGGAAAGGGGTTAAATATTAAAAACTCAAACAAAAAATAGCCAAGGAGCATCTGGCAAGAAAGGCACGACCTCTGGCACTGACAGCTTGGCCCCAGACCAATTCCCCAGGTCATATTTACCAGCTCCCATAAAAACCAAACATAAAATACCCACAAGTGTTGGTTATTGCACATTAGCATATTTGAGGTAGTAAAATGTGCAGGATTTGGAAATGACATTTCTGAATATGACGTTGACCACATTTAACATTCCACTTTCTGTACATACTGTCCTATCGAGAGCTAAACACCCAAGCTGAGAACACAGAGCAGAAATAAACATAAAATGTGATCAACACATCAGAAGGGCTTTCAGTCCTGACCACACCGACCAGCAGGGACAGAGGTAGCACTGGTGTCCTAACACACAAATAACCGTGGGGGAGCTTAGAACCTGCAGCTTCACCTTAACGGATTCTAATGACTTTGTGAGGGGGCTGGATAGGACATACTTAAAAATAAGGAAGCCTGGAACAAAACCCCGTTTCTTTCACCTTGCAATGGAAGTTGATCATACCTAGTCAAAGCACATTTACACATGGAAACCTAAAGAACTAATTAAATATCCTACAGCACTGTATTATTTGCACTTGCATTTTATAGCTTAAAAAAAAAAACCAACCCAAAGAAAGGAACTTTGAAACACCACAAACAGATTTGGTAACTTCTGAGGCTAGCAGGCAGGGCAGCCAGAAGGTGGGAAATGCCAGGCTGAGCGACTTACACAGACTTACTCTGGCCCTTCTGCACACCTGACACACCATCTTTATTGTGCAGCAAAGAATTCTTGAATTTACAGCTCTCTGCCCAGGTGCTGGGGAAGCCTGGAAGGACCATGGGGAACAGTGTAGAGAGTTTACAACAGATATGCTGTGGAAAACCAATCTTGAGCTGAAAGTTTCTGGCAGGCTCTGTGAGCCGGGCACAAAGTCACACATCACTTCAGCTCCACGGGGCGAGATTTTGACTGAGCGTGAGGGAACGGGGACTGGAAAAGGGAAAACTTTCCCCAGCTTTAAAATACGCTGTCACACACCCCACTAAGATTAATTTCCTTTAATAATGCTGCCCGTTGTTTGCACACAGCCTGCCCAGTAAGAGAGACAATTTCTGGATAGTGGGGGGGCATCGTTTTTCTTGGTGACACAACGCGCGAAGGAGGTTATTTTGTGCTGGAAGGAAGCTGCTGACAGAAACGTCTCTTCCTTTCATAACCGCAGCTAAATGCCCTTCCAGGGAGGGAGGAATGGAAAACAGATCTTCAGCCACCTCAACTAAAGCTGTGGAAAAGAGTGTGACGGGGAAGAGCAAACACGAACACGCAGCTCGCCAAATGCAGCCGGAGCTAACGCGCCAGTGAGAACGCCAGCACTGAAAGGTGCTTAATTTATGTCTAGGGTGGATGAAGACATCAGCAGTACTGTACTTCAGAATAGGCTGTGGCGATAGCAGCTTCCCTCAAACACACAATTACTTCATTACAAAGAGTGGAAGGGCTTAGTTCTATTTTAGGGTGGCTTAATATAAAACACTTGTGATCCATGGAAGGAGAGATGACAGAAATATATCCGTGTCAGATGACTGTAACTACTCCCCTGGCCAAAATCTCTTATGTAAAATGGAACTCAAGTGCGCTGAATCCCTCGTTATAAAGCTGTCACAGGGACCATCCCTACAGACAGAGCATTTCTCTCTTATTTTCCCTGGCACTTAGCAATAAACCACCTCACCTAAGCCCAGACAAGATGTTTGTGCCAAGTCTGATCGGTACCGAATGAGTGTTATCACCCAGGTCATAAGACAGAACAAATGCCCTGGAGAAATCGCTGCCATTCAAGAGACAGCCCCAGAGAACCAGGTGGTTGCTTTCAGACTCCTTTCAGCCCAAGGTGCAGAATTAAACACTGCTGAGTCAGAACCAAAGTCTGGTTTTGACTGAAAACTGCTCTCCACTGCCAGCCCCTAATTTCAAGAAGTTTAAGACATTCAGGACGTCACCTGCTGTTAGTATCTGGCACGGGTCATGCAAAAACAAGGAGGAGGGACTCACCTGGTATTTGGGGCATTGCTCTTTTGGATCAGAGAACGAAGATGAGGAGTTGATTGAACTGTCCAGGGAAGAAGAGCTGTCTCCTCCAGGCTTCAGCTGGCAGCATTTCCCAAAAACTCTCACCTGAGCATCGCTGCAGAGTTTCTGAAATAAAGACAACAGACGAGACACACTAAGAACCACGATGCAAAAACCACCGTTTAGCAGCATTGCACTAACCTGTTTAGGTGAGATATTTAACAGCTGAAAGGCTTATGCCCCAGGAAAACAGTTAAAAGACTATTTATGAGTGTCTCTCAGCCTGGCTGCATGAGAGAAAGTTGAGCTGGTTTATTTCCAAATCAGCCAGGAGCCACCAGGTCACTCCAACTCCTTTTTCCTCAGCAGCCACCCGCCTCTGAAGCTTTACAAGTGGCTTTTTTAGAGCCAGGATCAGGAGAAAGGATGGTACCGACACTCTCCAGGGAAGGATGGCAGTAACAGGCCCCATCTGTCCCCGTCTCACTGGGGCAGAGGTGACACTGCAGGGTGATGGGCACACAGCAATGACGCCAGCCTGATCACAACAAGAAGCAGTTCACCGTGTACAGGAAAACACACTAATTAGGAATAATCAAGCAATAAGTCCAGAGAGATTCATGTTACAAGGACAGGTGGAGAGAAAAGATACTATTTTGCTAAACCTCTCCCTAGCTGTGTCCAGGTCCCCTAGTCCTTTTAAAGGGTGGCACAGAGGGGACGCGCTCCTCTCCTGTCCGGTACAACGAGGCTGAAAACGGACAAAGCTGATAAACAGCCAGTGTTACAGAAAAGTCCCACAAAAAGATGGAGAAATGGCCCAAGGGGTGATTTCTGATAGAGATTCAGAGAGAAAATGTAGGAAAAGAGAGAGTTAAGAGGGCTTGGATGGAGCTGGAACTGCCAGACGGGATGGGCAGGACCTGGGTCCGCTGTGTCCGCAGCATTATCCATCGCTGGCACCGGAGACGCTTCCCTACTGTTTTGGGGAGGGTTTATAAACATTTGTGATTTCCCCCGTGAATCTCAGCATCCCAAGCAGAATCAGCACCCACGTTAGTTAATGCTATTGACACTAGCATCAGGCAACCCCTCTTCACCTAAAGATCTCAACGTGCTTCTCACATCCTCATTACGCTTCCAAACACTCACACTAGGCTGACGTTATTTACATTTGCTAATGGGCCGTGCTAGGAGACAGAAATAGTCTACACAGCTCAAAATGACACACTGACTCTGCCCTAAGACTTCCTTAATTAACATTTCCTGCACAACCACCAAACCAGTACGAGCAAGCTGGCAGCAAACCCTACTGGAAGCGCGGTTCAAGGGAGAGATGGAAATGCAGAAGGGCTGCTCCATTTGATCTCTGGACTCACAGGTTGCCATCACAAGCTCAAGACCTTAAGCGTGTTTCGTTCCAACCCACAAGTACGTCTCAGTCTCAAACAGCTAAGAAAAAAGTGAAAAGGCATAAAGAAAAGCATGAAATACCCGAGGCACAGGCTGGCACCTTCATGACTCCGCTCAACCATCAGCAACAACTGTATGAAAAGGTGGCTGCCCTTAAGAGCGTAACCTGTTGGACAACGAGACCAACGGAGGGATTTTGATGAGGGACAAGATGGGAATCCCATCCCTCTGTCCCCTCTGTCCTAGGCTGGGCAGGTTTCTTTTCCTTTTTTCTTTTTTTTTTTTTTTGGCTAAATCTCACCCAAAGTTAGGCTGAGGTGACTTTTATTTGGCCCTAACCGTGGGTGAGATTTAGCAAAGCAGCAGCAAACGTGATGGATTATGGAGCTCCACGCTGTGCCCATAGGAGAGCTGCTGCCACAGAAATCCTGAAGGAAAGATGTGCAGAGAAATCGGGAATCGTGTGGCAGAGGGGAAGGAAGCCTTCACCAGCTGCTGAGTCCTGGGCTTTACTGACCTACTCAGCACCCAGAGTAGTATCCCCCCCCCCAATTACAACATCCTGGCGAGGAGGTTGAAATCCATTGCAATATGTAGATTTGCTAATTGCTAGTCTCTGCGGCTGGAGCACAGCACACAATGGCTGGGACATGTGAATGATCATCATATGACTCCAGTAGGAACTCGTGAACCAGAATTGCATTTTATCTCTGACACAAACAACAATGTCCTCGGCGAGGCAAAGCATCATGTGATAAAACCACATAAAATCCACGGGGTTACAGAAGCCTGTGCAGGCGAACCGCAGCCCAGCTTGCATTTTCCATCAGATGTTGAAAGTTCCTTTAAAAGAGTTATAATTGTAACTCAGCTTCCTTCAGGCTGTCAAACCAGCACATGCATTTCTACAGGTGAAAACAAATTCCAGCCATTAAAAAACAAAAAACCAAACAGGCTAATCTTGCAAATTACTTCCTTTTAAATAATTTCTTCTCTGCCTTTTAAATAATTTCTTCTCATTACATTTTTCTCTGCCTTTTTCTGCACAGCAGCTTTCCCCAGATCCACTGGGGAGTCCGATACCGTGCAGTAATAGTTGCCTAATTTAAATAGCAAAGCAGGAAAACGGCTGCTTGGTTTCTGCAGTGGAGTTTAATGACCCAAGACTCCTGCAAGGAGCCCGTAAAGGGGGTCAGGATCTCTCAGACACCACTTCTCAGAACCTTGGGAGCACCAAATCCCTCCTAAAATGCAGAGCACTGATGAATTTTGCTGTTTGCTCTTTTACAAACTTGGCACACGCTTAAGAATAACCTGTTGGACAATGAGACCTGGTCCCTGCAATGCCCCTTCTCCTCTGTAGTTTCTGACTCCAAGTGTCAAAGAAATTTCAGATGGTACAAATTTCAAGCTATTAGGCATAAAAGGAGTGGGATTACTTGCATTCCAATATAATAGTCCAAAGGTATTCAAGCCAGGTTTCCAATAATACAAAGGTAATCTAATTATTTAAGAGTTGTACAAGGGAAAGACTCAAAGTTGTGCATTTTCTTCCCAAAGAGACAAACCCAACAAACTGTTGTGCTGCTGGAGCCCTCCTCAAAGCTGACTTTTGCTGGAGAGCTGAGCATCTGTGGAAAGGATGCTGTGGGCAGCTGCCGTGCTGCTCTCCCTGCTGTGGGCACACTCTTTGGTCTTTTCTCTGCCAACTCACTGCAGATACCAAAGGCTTCCTGGCAGCCCCAGTTCCTTTATTAGAGGTCACCACTTGCTGAAAGTCTTGGAGACCCACCAGGTAGTACTGAAAGTAACAGAGTAAAATGTCTTTATAGCACAACAGGGTACAAAGAAGTTTCCTTCTACAGTTCTGCTTCTGGAATCCCTTTTCTCCACCTCTATCAGCAAAGACCTTTAACTCTTCACCAAAAGGTCTATGAATTCCTCAGTAAGTGGAAGGAACGTGCCCGGTGCCGTGCACAGGGAGAGGAATTTCTGCTGGGCAAGTTTTGATTCAGGGATAATAAGACAGTTGAAAGGAGCCTGGTGTGTTGGACTGAATCCAGACTGTGTGTCTGTGTGTCAGGGCTGCGAGTGACAGAAGGAAAGAGAAATGTCATCATATGCTTTACTCTCTCCTACCTCTCTGCAACAGCAGGTGCTCAAATACCACTGGGGTGGTGACAGAGAAATCTATACATCTGAGCGAAGCTGCTTCTTTGAGACCTCCATACCTCATCTCTACAGCAGGTAATTCAGCAAAAATTACATATTCTTCCAAAATAGATCAATTAGCTCTTTTGCTTTATTAATACGCATTGGTCTGAATGTGTAATTAAATGTATGCATCCACCTAGGACACAAGAGTTACTCAAACAGGCCTTCATCACCTCCCCTCAGCTGCTAATACAAGAATCCAGGTTTCTCTCTTAAAATGCAGCTGGCAAGTGCTCTGTTCTCCCTTTATTCCCAGAGCTGTTACTCAGAGGTCAGTGAAAGGAGTAGAGGCAACCCTCGACTCACCCACTTCACTAAAATTCTTCTATTTCTGGTTCGAGAGAATAAGCAGAGCTAAGGAGGTGGGACGCGGTCTCCGTGCTTACAGCTAGTGTCTTTACTGGTCTGCCCAGCCTGGTTCACTGGGAATCTGTCCACCGAGAGCCAGAGCGAGACCAGAGGCTCCATGTCACACAACTCACCTAAAAGCAAAAAGGCTCACTATCCAGTTACTAATCCCTCAAAGCAATTTGCTGTTCAACATTTATCCAGTGCAGAAGTATATTAGAACACTGGGCTAATCCTGGCTTGTTTAAAACAGCATGCCTTTTTTTCTACTTTGGGATAAATATGACATTTTCAGTGAAAGAAATTGCCACAGCAGGAGATCAGATAGCATATGACCTTTCAGTTAAATTATCCCAGAGAGAAAGACAACTGGGTTACGTGGCACAAGCGCTCCCCAAATCCAAGTTGCACCTCTAGATCTCCAGTTCTGCACCCGAGGTCACTCTCTCATTCCTTCAAGAAACCAAAACAAACCCTTTTCTGAGAATCCTCTCTGCCTCTGGGTCCTGGGAACAAGTCACTGCCTTGTCTGTTTCCTTGTCCTCCCCCATTCCCAGTCAAACCACTCAAACCCTGCTCAGCACAGCGCACAGCTCAACTCCTGCTTTCTTTCCTCCCTCCTCTACCTCGTGGTTCCTTGACACCCCTTCTTCTTCCTCCCTGGACTCCATGCCTTCCTCTAGGAAGGCCTTAGGAAATCTTTTAGTTTCTGACATGTCCCTCAGCACATCTCTCCAGTCCAATCTCTAATGGCAAACACTGTCTTGTCACAAGTCCCCAGTGGGCAAGATAAAACTGAAAACAAGCAGTTAAAGGGGATTGTTAACCCCAAACTCCTTCAGCACGCTCTAAAGAAAGCCCTGAGGGGTGAGAGAGGAGAACCTTTCCCATCTTCTTCTTTGGTTTAATCCCCCCTTCTCTCTCATGGCATCATTTCTGTGACATCCTTATCCCAGGCGACTGCAGGCCCTTGGAGGAAAATTCCTCATACTTCAGCTGGCCTTTGCACACTGACATTTACGGCCACATAACTCACGTGCCACGCAAGAGCAGCAGCACAGTAAAGCTCAGCAGAGCCCTCGTGGAAGGTCGGCCTGAGTGCAGTGTCAGGGTTGGGAAGCCAAGCACAGAGGGGTCAGGAAAGGCAGAGCCAAGGCCAAAGAAAGCTCAGCAGTGGCCGGGCCACCCGTGCTCTCAACTCTCTGCACCTTGAAAAGGAAAAGGAGCTGCTGTCATGCTTGATTTGAAATTCAAACCCGGTGTCACGGCTCTTGGAGGAGTGCATGGGTGTTTACACACAGCTCCTGGCTCGGGAACTCAGTAGAACCCAGCGGGCTGGACACGTGGGGGACCTGGACACGTTGGGGATGTGGGGCTGGGGTGTACCTGTGAGGGGGAGGCAGGTGGGGAGGTGCTAGAGGAAAAGGAGCAGACAAGCACAGAAACGAGAACACTAACAGAAATCAGTCATGGGCTGCAACACTGGCACCTGCAAAGCAAGTAATACCCTCTCGTTAGAGACTCAGTAGCGTCAGGAACAAACTCTGTAGTAACTCTAGAGGAGACAGGGGATCAAACCCATGAGCTTGCCCACAGAACTTCTGTGACACCCCAAAAACCCACGGGATGTGGATGTCTGGGTGTGGACCGAGGTTGTTCACAGGCTGCCCTGGTGTACTCAATATGCAAATGCCTGTTCTGAAACATCTGCTCATGACCCGGTGTCACAGGGCTGGAAAGGGCAGTCACTCTCTTCTGGGATGCCCTGGCAGAGCTCAGATAGGGAAGTTGCCCAATTTTGGGTGATGCCCGTGAGGCAGCAGCCTTTGGGCTCTGCTTAAGAGAACCCGGCCGACCAATAGTCCATCCCCTGGAAAGCCAGGGAAGAACCTCTCCTGCTCAGCACCAAAAAAGGTATAGGACTGACAAAGGGGATCTCTCTGCTTGCCCCATGCCAAGTGCCCACAGCTGCCCTGGCCTCACTGGAAACGCCTGGCACAGCCCTCGGCCAACATTCCCAGTGCAGCAGCCGCCAGCCCTGCGAGTCACCAGGCAGCCGCTCGGCTTCGCTCGCCAAGTTTAACTCTAGTGAGACCCGGGGAAAACATCGCTTCTCCTGCGCAGTTAGAAAACCTCAATGGCCATACCACAAAGTCTCAGCTGCTTCTGTGTGTCCCCGTGCAATACCCTCCCAAAATTCTGGTTTACCTAATATTTAGCGCTGCTGAAGACACGAAGAGGCTGATTTAATACCCAATGAAAACCCCAAATCCGTATTTGTGTTGCAGGCACATTTCCCTCACAGATAAGACAAACCTAGTAATGCTTAAATAATTAGAGCCCCAGCTTGGGGTGAGCACAAACTCCGCGGTTTTCACTCATCAACAAGTCAGACCCTACTGTTTTATTTCTTGAAACATCTGCATCTGGAAAAAAGTTTGCTCTGATGCTCCTTAAATTTTATAACCACACCTTCCCTAACAGAAGCTAAAAGACCGAGCCACCTTCAACCTTGGTCCAGCACACACAACTCTGTAGGCATGTGTAGAGAGTAGAAATACAGAAGAGAGCTAAGTTTCTGTCACCTTGCTGCAGGCATACAGCTTTTAAACCATAATTGCTTTCAATTAGACAATTTTGTTACATGTGTCAGGAGCAACAGAGAACAGGAACTGACTTGCACAGCAACGTAAACCAAACCGAAACCCTCCCAGTTCTCCACATTAGACTGACAAGACTTCAACCAGAACAGTCTGGCCACTACTGGGCACTCTTGCACATCTCTGCCCTAGCGTTATTTGTAAATCCAGAGGTATAAATCATGTCAGGAAACTAGGGGGGGGGAAATGTAGAAAGTGTTGGTGGTTGTGGTGTGGTGAACAGATACCCTTTCAGAAGGGCGAGCGCCCGGCCCACACACGTGTCTTGCTGCAAAAGGGCAAGAGTGCCTTGGAATGTGCTTGGAGCCAAGATCTGGCTTTGTATAGGCAGGGTGTGTCTTTGGTCATGAAAATCACGATAAAGAACGAGAAAAATAAACAATGCTATTCCTTGAAAATGGCCAGTACGTACTGCTAACTGTAGGAGCCTGGCCAAGGCTCGCAGCGAGCCGGGCCGAGCCGAGGACTCCCCGGTGTGTTTTCACCTGCAGAATGGTCCTGCTGCTGAAAAGTTTTACTTCACAGGGGGAAGTTTTGCCCAGCGTGACACTGTCTGAGTGCTGCTGAAGGCAGGTATCACGGCAAGCAAAGGTTTCAATACATTCTCTTTCAAAGCCCCCTAACACCACAAAAAAAGACGAAATATATCAAGTTACGAGAGCTGAGTATCGGGCATTTCGAACGCCCTGGGAACAGTCTTCCTCCGCCAGTCTCACACACTCCTTTCACAGAGACTGTGAATACAGCTATTCCTCTCCCCGTTCACTCTCAGCAAAGAAAAATAAAGGCAGGATTAACACAGAACTGTATTAGCTTCATTATTAGCCATTGATCCTGTTGAGCTGCCACAGTCGACGATCTTTCTGAAATAAACCAAACCAGGGAAGTTTGCAAGTTCACAGTGCAAGTATGGAACTATCTTAAAGGGGGTTCTAGGCTTGCCAAGACATCAACTGAAATATGGCAAGAGGCTTTACACTCTGCAACATCTTTCTTAGTAATGAAGTAATACTTTATAATCAATGAAGTAATAGCAATAAGCAGAGCCAGCAATTCATACCAATAAACCACTTCTAATGATCTCCCGTCGGTAAAAGCCTCTTTTCCTGGCAAGAACACCTAGAGGAGCAGGAACTTGCAAATTATAAAGCCATTCTAACCAGTTAAAATTGAAAAGACAGATGTGTTTTGTTCAATCTTTGTGAAATTTGCTTTACTTCACAAACTCCCCCAAAGAACTAGGAAACAGAGATCTTGATTCATGGCTATCAAAGCGCCAAGAGCAAGCGATGGAGAAGGCTGGAATTTCGTGCCTGATGAGACACCAAGTGACTCCCAGAGGTTGGGATGGGTGGAGATGGGAGGAGATGGGAGGCACCCAGGACCAGGATGGGAGGCGTAGGGCTGGCACCATTCGGCAACAGCCCGGAAGAGTTTACAAAGCTGGAAGAAGAATCTTCTGGCTGTACTCCAGCATCCCAACAGGAAAACCAGGGCTTGGGGGTAACCTTATTTTGCCTACTCCCGCTTAAAGAAGTCAGTAAGTCCCAGGGGTAAAAGCAACTGGGATCGTAAATTTCAGTTTACACGCGGGTTTCTGCTTGCAGAGCTCAAAATGGTTTGCAAATGTTTTCAGGGATGGTGAAAAGGAACTTCAAAGTATCAAACTGAAGTTGTCCAACCTCACACAACCACTTACAATAGCACTGTGGCTAGAAATTAATCTTCTGGCCAGAGCCCTTAGAAGGCATTATCCTCATCTGACTGCAGCCATTCCTTTCAATTAATAGATTACCATGCAGACCATGCCAAAAGGAAAAACAGAGGAAAAGTTTTCCAGTAACTTTCTGTCAAAATACTGTCAGCAACAAATGGGAAGGATTGGCAAAAGCTAGCAACCAGGCCAGCAGAGGACACGGGACTGGGAGGACTGTCCACTCAAGAACGCAGACCCCACCATGGCATAAAAGTGTAAATCCCTAAATATGCTTATACCCCACCTCAGCCCCCCAGCACTGCCTGCTGCAGCCCCAGGAAGGAATCCTTCTCTCTGCAAGAGCAGAAAGCAGACGTGTCCAAGAATAAGGCCGTGGCTATAGTATTTAAAGCTGTTAAGAGTGAAATCACTGAAGCCTGGATAATTTGCAACTTCAGAGGCATTTAAATATAGCCCTGCATACAACTGACGTTTGAATGCTAGGGTGAATAAAACTGAGCATCTGTGATTTATCAATCTCACCATTTAAAAAGTGCAGACCATAACCATGCAAATCAGTAGAATACTCACCGACACCGACACATCCTCTATTTTCCTTTTAGCACTGGAGTCAAACAAGACATTCCGTCCTCTCCGTTCGCAGTCCTGATACACAATCAGTCGGATCTGACTCGGGTCAAACTCCGGCAAAGGCCAGCTTTAATTAAAAAAAAAAACACAAAAGAGCAGAAGGATCAATTACCACAGCTCCTTATTACACTGTTCTTTCTACATCATCCGTATGTACAACTTCATTAAAACATAAAGTCAAGCAAACGCAGCGCTACTTCATCAAACCCTTTGATCCCAGAGCCAGAACTCTGCCTCTTGTTTTTCCTTTCCCCTACACCTGCCAAATTCCACTGGCATCAGTGGCACCAATCCACTACAACCATATACAACGGTGTGCACAGCATTCCCAGCGCCTGGGCTCTCTCTTGGGATACCTAATGCTTTCTACAAGTTCCAGCTTTTTGAAATCAAAGCCCTAGAAGAAACTCAAGCTTTTGTGTTTGAAGACACACAAAGAGAGAGCCTCTCATCACTGCAAACACTAGATTGGGAATGTTCACAAACCAAAAGCAAAAAGAAGGTATTTATTCAGACTGGCCTCTCCCTCAAGCAATGAATTTCTGCATTTTCAGACACAGGTTTTCGGCCCCGTGGGCTGGCAAAGCACTGAAAAGCACTTAAACACTGTAGTAACATCCGTGTGTTGTTTCCTCCATCGCCCACACTGAACGCTCGACACGCGCGTCGATGCTGAGGAGGCGCCACGTGCAGGTTGGGCCTGGCGATGCGCTCAGCTCCCCGCTACACGCGGACAGGAATCATCTCCACTTAAGCCCCTGTGACTCAGGGCCACGCTGCTGCACGGGTCAGCAAAACACACACACACACACCAGTCCTCTCCCAACACACCTACTCCCAACCCGGTCTTGCAGTCAGCGACAAGGAGGAGAAGAGCTCTCCTGAGCCTCTGCCTCCCCTGGTGCCACTGATTTCAGAGGTGTTCTGCAGAGGGAGAACTTGGAGGGCTCGGGCTCCAACGCCATCGCATCATCTTGCCTTTAAGGCTGCTTTGTAGCCATCATCTTAAATTTCCAGTTTAAAAAGCCAGCCATGACTTTAAAGCAAAGCAGGATTGCCCTGGGAATCCATTTTCACCGATACCTTCTCAGCTCTTGGAAGATAGGAAACAAGACGCCTGCTCTATCCACGAAACCATCAGGACTCATCTTTCAGCCAGTTACGAGCCATTTCCTAGATCAAGTGAAATTCTATCTGCCTTATCCTCAGCTTTTAGGCAAACAGCATGAGCACGAGACCCCAAGAAGTACGAAAGGAGGCCCTGGAACTTTCCAGCAGTTGATGAAGGATACAGGCTCCCAGTTTACAAGGAGCTGCACGTTCACTTCAGAAAAAAAGACACCCGTCAGTGATAACGTGGATTGAAGTAAACCTGGTGTGCTCAACTCCCAGACTATGGTACATTTTCCTCTCCTCTGCCCCTCTAATTCCTCAACCAAAAGATTTCTTCCTTCTCTATATCTTCATGTGATCAGCAAACGAATGACAATTTGCCACCCAACTTCTAGAACAGGTCACAGCAGAGAATCCCCAAAGCCACGGCTGCCTATCAGAAGGTTTTAAGACTGTCCAAAATAGATTCACAGGCTTTACAACTGGTGTAGTCCCAGGGAGGTGAAAATAAGCACCAAGATATACAGTTACTCCGTCTCTTGAGGGAGGAAATCCATTTCCTAATCTGCTGAGCCCCACCATTTAGCAACAGGAGAGAAAAACAGAAGCTGCAGAGAAGGTAGTGTGCAACAAATGTCAAAAGCAACTTCTTACAAGAAAAAAAGCTTGAGCAACTTGAAACTGAAATAACTCAGTGTCTAGATGTGGGGACAAAGAGCCACGTGCCCTCTCTGCTGGGGCACCTAGAGCCAAGCGTTGTCCACAGAGGGACATGCCCACCCCAGGAGCAGACACCAAAAGGAGCAAGTTCTGTACCAGAGCCCAAGCACAGGGACAAACTCAGAGCAGAGCTTACATTTACTGGGGGCTCCGCTCATTAGCCCCGTCCTGCCCTTCAGAAAACGTTAAGGAACCAAACCCCACAGAACCACAGACTGATTCCGTGATGGATTCTATCAGCTCCTGACATTTAGGTGGAATCAATGCGAGTCCACAAACCCCGTTTCCAGACAGGCCACAGCAGCAGTATGTGACAGCAACAGGGAATGGCTTGCCAAATAGGTGCCATCGCCCGCTCCACCCTTGCAATGAGTTTCTGAGTTCCCTCCACACTCAGACAAAAGCGGGTCTTCCATTACCCAGCACTTCTGATATTTGACTTTGAAATTACTGGCAAAAGAAGGGCAGTAGCTGTTCCAGATCTTAGGAAAGTCTACTTATAAAAAGCTCCAAGAGCAGATTACAACACTAAGAGGAGAGAAAGCTAAATATAAAGCCCTTGCTGTACTCGGAAACATATTTGATGAAGGTAACAAGAGCTTGTTTACTTCTCAGCTTCTTCACATGACATTTTAACTTTCTCTAGACGAGCGCTTGGCAGGTATTACCCACGGTGATTTGTGATAATTCCCAATATCTCTGTTACATAATGCAGTCCTTAAGCACATTTCAGCCTTGCAGAAACATTCCCTGGCAGTAGCGGGCCACTTCCCAAACCAGAAGCAGCTTTGAAGAGAGCTGGGAGAAAGTTCCTTTAGACAGACAGCAAACAGAGGCAGACGGGCACCCCCGACTCGCCCCCCCACCGCCCGGAGAGGCACGTTTTCTGGAGGAAGCAGGACCTGGAATAGCTCTGCTGTCATCATCAGCAGCTTTAAAGTCCCGTTAATCTTGATATCTGGATAGATTATCCCCAAAACAGACAAAATTCCCAGGTGCAGCACACGGGGCACGTTCTGAAAACAAATGTAAGAGGGCAATACTCCCGCGCCGCTCCTCAGCCGGCTGAAAACTGACCTAGATCTTCTGCATATAATTAGTTCTGTTTATAAATGGAAACTAACTTTGACATTTAACTGATGTTTTCTTGAGATTCTTATAGGCAAACCAGGAGATGTAGAATCAAACATTCTAACAATGTTAATGCAAGGTGAGTCGCCATCTCCCACCCTGTGCTGGAAATGACGGGTCCCTTGATGAGGACTTTTTCCTGCCTGACCTACCTACCGCTCTTTGATCTTTCCTTGAAACCCATTATATTTAAAAGAAATAAGAACAAAACCAAACCTACAACAACCAACCAAACATAAAAAGCCCAACCATCTTTTCACCAGCAGAAGCGTTCGGGACTTTGCCCCCCAGTTAAAGAGTTTGTGCATCAGACAAGGGAATAAATGGGGAAAACCAGATTATTTCTGAGCAGGACACCAGTCCTGGGGAGATTTCCACCACACAAATAGTAATTCCTCTAGAGTGAGGC
Organism: Jacana jacana; assembly: GCA_013400555.1. Classification (NCBI taxonomy): domain Eukaryota; kingdom Metazoa; phylum Chordata; class Aves; order Charadriiformes; family Jacanidae; genus Jacana; species Jacana jacana. The sequence goes on from VZTM01033363.1 coordinate 28,026, forward strand.
GTCCAGAAACACTGATATGAATAGAATGGGGTAGAAAGCATTGATGTGTAAATGCTGTGTGGGAGACTTCAGAAACAAATCACGTCAGCCCAGACCTCACAGACTGGTTGGGGTTGGCAGGGACCTCTGGGGGTCACCTGGTCCCGGCCCCCGCAGAGGGGCTAAGGCAGGTAGAAAGCACACAGGAAAAGGAATTATTTGGGGCAAAAAGGCAAACTTCCCCATAAATAATGATGAAATTATTGGAAAGTAATAATAATGAAATCAAGGCACGAATCATGGTATTTTGATGCATGTTCACACTCAGGTCCTACCATTCAGCTCTTCTCAGTCTTTCACTCATTTTCTTCTGCTTTTTTTACATTCAACCACTAGGAGTAATATTTGTGGCTTACACTTAACAGACCCATTACAGGCTTCCTGACATCTCTACCACAAGTTGCATGGCAATCCCCAACTCCAAACTCTCTCCCAGGAGGGATTTTCTCATGTATCCAACTCCTGGGGCTGATTGCTGCCATAGATAGTTCTCAGCAAGAGGTAACTGAATGGCTTTCAAATGGCATTATTACACTCCCTGCAAGTAGTATAATGACAGACACACAATTCCTTCATTATCACTCCACCAATTAAAATACAATCTTTTCCCCTGTAACTGAAAGTATGTTCCTTCCTCCTTGTTTCCACGACACCAAACAGCACTTCTTCATTCCACTAAGGGTTTCTTTCAATACTGTTTTGCCTCGTGCCCGAGACTTAACTTTTAAAACTATTTTATACTAACATGGCTTAGGTAGTATCCAATTACTTTTTAATAATTAACACAGCTATTTTAGAAGTCTTAAAGAAAAGCAACTGAAGGAAACTGATGGAGATGTTAAGCAGGTAGGAACTGTAGCACAGTCTGCTCAAAACCAGCATATGAGTAATCACTGAAAAAGTAAGTTGAAACTATCAGTCAAGCTATTGTTTTCCTACATCATGTTACCCATCGTTATAAAAACTGCCTGGTGATGAATCACTTCCAACTATTTTTAAATGCATGGACGCAGATGATATTTATAGTTTATGCTAGCTTATCTGTTCTGCGTGGTTTTCATGTTAGCACCTTTTTAAAGGGCTGACAGCGAGAGCCAGGGCAGAGCAGGCGTCGGGTCTACCTTGCCCCGTGCCCTCCACACAGGAGGAAACATCTTGCTTTGCTCCTCTGCAGGTGAGCAGGAGGACAGAGGTACAGGGATTCCCAGGGCTTATCCCCAACTCCTGCAGATGACCCTCTGCGTGCCCTGTTGCTGTTACGGAGGTGCTTACACCCAGCTTACTTCTACACAAGCACTGGGCAGAGACTGTCCCTCTCTTGAAGGGCTTGCATTGTCAACGTGAGAGCGTTCCACTGGGGACATTGGGCTATTTCAGGTCCAGGGTGTCTCCACGTGCACTCACAGCGAAGCACGCTCACCTGTACGTATAAACCTGGTAGCATTCAGGATCCTGCTTTGTTACAGGGAAGATGAACGGAAGCAGAAGGCAAACGGTCCTTGCCCAGTCCAGCCATCGCATCATACACCTCTCAGNAAGAATACAACAAAGTTGAGTATCAGAGAACACAAGGGGAGGGTATTCTATGTATTTTAATACCTTCTTACTGCGATTCAGTAATTCACTTGTACACAGAGAGCTTTCTGAAAGAGCACAACTCCTTTGGAAGCAATGAAAGGAGCAATATGGCACGTTAATGATGCTTCCAGCTTTGGAAGACCATCCATTAGCAGAGCTTTTCTAAAGAGACACGGGCTGGTTAATTATTTTCTAACGATACCACCTGAGGAGCCAAAGAACTTTATCAGAATTCCTGTGATAAAGGACGACCCAGTCTGCATGGCTGATTTGCCAAGTTGGCATTTTCAGCGAGAGACCCCATTTAAATGCTGGTGATATAACAGGACCGTGAGGCTGTGAGGAGGAAGAAGAAGATCCCTGAAGTAGAGAAGCCACGGGGCCTATACTTAGAAAAAACTTTGCAAGATAATTGACTTTACAAGAGCTGAGGTCACTGCAGGGCTGTGTGACTGCTGTGGCGAACGCCTGCTGATTCTGCAGAGAAGAACCAGCGTTTGTGACTTGCCCAAGGCCACAGAGGGAGGCCGTGACGATCGACTGCGAAGGAGCCTGCCCAGCGTTTTGGGTGACGTGGCTCTCTGCCACTTGGACCTCAGCTGGGGTTTTGTGGAAGTCAAAGGACCTCTATCGTGGGTAGCTTGGAAGAAGTGATAGATGGGGGATCACCTCAGGGACAACCACACAGGATGGGCAACTGCTCGTAGCAGTTACATTTTTCAGGAAATCACGAGGAGATATCACAAGGAATTAGTGTTTCTTTTCAAGAGAAAGTCCAAGCCTCCCCTTTTCCATGTCTTGCAGAAGGGTGACACGGCCACGGGCGCTGCAGGAGAGGTCAGCTCCATGCTACATCTATAAATCTGTCTCATTCAGTGCCCAGCTTAGCAATCCTCACCTTGAATAGCTGCACTACTTGAGCTCCAGGAAACTTCTGCTGCTTATACCAAGCACACACTGTGCACCAGGTACATATTCTGCCAGGTATTTTGCACTTGGTATCATAAACTTGGACCTAAACTTCAACTGGCTTCCAAGGTCCTTGGCTCTGTCCAACTCTTTAACCATATCTGAAGCAGACTTTAGTTTATTTTCATTTTTTTCTCCCTTCTACCAAGTCACTTGGCTCTCACTGAGAGAGCTAATTCATTAAGGTAGCTAATTTATACTGTAAAAATCCAACACATGAGCCAGATGCCTTTCCACAAGCAAAAAGACATAATACACACAGGTTAGGTGCAGTCTAGTCAACACATTAATCACAATCTGGAGTGTGATATTCAAAATAAGTAGGTTGGGAGGTTTTGTCAAAGACGGAGCGTGTTGAGTAACTTTGCAATTCATACAGCTTCAGAATTTGAAATTAGTATTAGTAATTTCATAAGTGTTTTGAGGACTACGGCACACATGTCCTTTCAAGAAGTACCTGCTCAGCTTTTAGCAGATTTAAGCACACACATGCATGCAAACGTATGCACATACATGCAAGCACACACACATGCTCTGTGCTCTGTTGAAATACCTGTTTTAATTTAAAAAAGCCACACAGGAACAAGACACAGCTCCTTTCAGTTAAATTCAGCAGCACTGGACGCAGTGTTTTACATTACTCAAGCAGACTGCCTTTCCCTGTGCAAAATTCTAACAGCTAGAACCAATTCAAGGGAAAAAAAAAAAATGGCACATCAGTGTCATTTAACACACAACTGTAAGAATCACAAATACAGCTTCGCATTTCTGGCAGAGAAACACTTCCATCACAGTGAAAATATTAAGCCCTCTATAATTAAAAGGTCCTCAAGAACTGTGCAGCGACTGTACCTGGGAAGCATCTTTGTCCCCCGAGCAGTTCCACTTTTCAAGATCCCTATAAACTCCTGTTGTGCCCGGCTGCCAACTCAGGTTAATAATAGCAATGAGCCATATTCATCCAAAACCACAAGACTGTCAGGTGACACATCAAGAGGTCTGAATTTAACTCAAACAAAAGACTCTCCATGCTGCAATGCAAAAAAAAAAAGAAAATAAAAAAGGCTAAATCCTAGCAACGGGATCACAAAAACCACCTTAAAGCGAGCAGCTCGCTGAAGCGCACGGCGGGCGTTTGCACCAGGCTGCCTCTGCGCTGCCCTGGAGTTTCGTAACCCCGAGCCTGCCCCGCCATTCTCCCACACAGCCCGGGATTCCTCCCGCACAGCCCGGGAATGCTGCTCAAGGAAATACCGCCCGTCGGCCCCGCTCCTCTCTCTCTCTCTCTGTCTCTGTGTCTCTGTTCCAGTGTATCGCTGCGGAAGGGATCGATCTAATTCATGGGGAAGCCAAGCGCTGCTCTGGCAGCTGCCGGAGCGTACATGTCAGTCCCAGCTATCCTCCTCCTCCTCCTCCAGCGAAACGCGGTCGGAGTTGAGTCTCATGACCCAAGTCCCCTGGCAACTGTGGCCGCCGGTCCTGCACCTCCGGGAGCTGCCAGCGTGGGGAATTCAGCCTGTTCAGCCCAGGAGAAGCGAGGGGGGCAAAGCAAGGCGGCCTCTTTCCAGAGTGCCCCCCACACACACACACCCCCCACACCCCAGCCTTCACATTCCTAGGAGCGAGGGGATGCTTGTGGCGGCGGCCGAGGGGTGGCAGAGCCAGCGCTGACAGCCAGCCATCATGTGACCCAGCTGTCAGCGCCTGCCACCTGGAGCCACCATCCGCCGCCGCCACCCATCCCCGCGCCCACCCTCGCACCCTCAACACAGAGACCCCTTCAACGTTTAGGGATGTGGGGGGTCTCCTCCCTATGGGGTGCCGGGAAGGGGGGCCTGCAGCCAGCCATGCTCGCTGCCTGCCCTGGCGTGGCCGGGGCTGTGTGTCCCCCCCCCCCCCCCCCCCCGGCCCCG
>VZTM01033363.1:32535-53742 GCA_013400555.1 Jacana jacana
CCCGGGTGACACCAGCTCCTCTCCCTGCATCACCCACCTCCCCCTCCCCAGCGGCTCCTGTAAGAACAAAGAAAGCTCTGTATGTCCCCCAAAGGGCTCATTGATATTACAAGTGAAGCATCGGGGACGTGCAAGACAACCGGATGGCAATATATCGGCTAGTTTAGGTGGCTGGAACAATAAAAAAAAAACCCAAAACAAACCCATAAAATAATAATAATAATCCAATACGTGAAATAATGCCCACAACAAAACCCTGGCCAACCTGAGAGCTGTAAACAAGGTTTCCTGATTGCTCCCGTGGTAACCCGGGCCACGCCAGGAAGGCTGCCCGGTACATCACAAAGCAAAGAGCTTGCTATATAAAGAACTTGCCTTTTTTTTTTTCCTCCCTCTAAATTGTGGGGGAGGAGCAAGAGCGATGGGCTGGGGAGCAAAGAAGGAGCCAGGCATCCAAAAAAGCAGCACATGTTAAAAGCCACCAAGTATTGTCACAGGCATACCTGGAGCTAATCATTTATCCCATTAATTCTGTATTATCTTCAGACAAAACCCAAGAAATACATAAAGGCAGGAGACTGTGGCATCAGAGCTGCTACTCCAGGGTTTTTTCAGTGTCTGAAAACCTCCAGGATTTGCCAGTATTTCAAAAAACAAAGGCAGAAAAAAATCCAATTATCATCAGGCAGCAAAAATCCATTTACAGTCCGGATCTCGGGTTCCACTGCATCCCACAGCCCGGAGCTGAGGGGGTCCCGATGATCCCCCCGTGTCTCAGAGGGGGGGACCCGATGGACTCGTTCATGGGGCTCCGTTCCCCAAGACCCAACAAACCCAGCATACGCCTGGAGGGTGTTCTGCCCCCCAGGATGGATCCCACCGGAGAAGACGGAGCTCCTTCTTCGGCTACGCATCTGCTGGATTAAGTTCAGGGAGAAATCCTTAATCTCGTGAGGCAACAGCAGTTTTGCTGCTGCCTTACAGGAAGGTACCAATGTTGTGTTTGGCACCAGACAAGTGTTTTGACACCAATGCAGTAGATCTAAGAGACAGATACTCGACTCGGTTCTGCATCCAAACCCACCATCTTTTCAATAGGAGGTTTCTCATTTCCAAAGGAAGAGTTGAGGCCCTGTCCCCACGCAGACACACGTTATCGATGGAGCTTTTCATACCCGACCAGAGGCAGGGAGTTCAGTGGAATTACTCACATGAGCAGAGCTGGGCAGGTGCTGCTTAGAGGAGTCATGCCTTAAACCCAAATCTCGCCTTGAAACCTGAAAATGCCAAGCCTTGGGAGTTGTAGGCAGTAACGTTTGACCTCTCCTACCTTCCTGATCCGGTGAAAGGAATGTGCTTCGCACAGTGACTTCTTTACCTGTGTGGCAAAGGCACCGCTCTCTAAAGGTTACTGATGTCAAAAGTGACCTTTTTTTCTTAGACATGCCATGGGGAGAGGTTCAGTCCAATGTATTATGTAAACATTTATTTACAGGAGTAACGTCTAAGGTTTCCATTTTACCTCAGGGTAACCTGATGCGTATTAAAGACAAGTGCTTTGAAAGCAGAGCCAGCCTCCATCCAACAACCGACCAGGAGAAATATTGGAAGGGAATTTCTCTTCAGAGGCAGACTCAAAGTGTACAGAGAACTAAGTGCTTGAACCAGAGCAGTGAATATTGATTGCTTGAGGAAGGACTTCAGATACTCAGCCTGGGTTCAAACACACTGTCGCCATTCCCACATCCAAGAAAATATCCGGCCTCTTGATTAAGCGTGCACCATCCTCTAGGTGCATGTCTGATTTACTCAGCTGGAACAGAGGAGGAATCAAAAACAACATCTGATTCTAAATTTCAGAGGACAGCAGGATGCTCTGGTCACGGCAGTACGTACCTGTATTTTGAGCTGGGGTCCAAGACCGAACCCAAACCCAAACCCAAACTCAAACCCAAACCCAAACCCAAACTCAAACCCAAACCCAAACTCAAACCCAAACCCAAACTCAAACCCAAACCCAAACCCACTAGCTCCCAGCTGCAGACACAAGGCCACGCTCAGAGAAGGTTCAAGCTCAATGAAACCCAAATGGGGCCATTAATTACTTTAAAAAAATGGTAATTACAATATTGGTGGTATTCCAGATACAGTAACTTGTATCCACCTATGCTGTGAAAGCTGTATGCGGTTTGCAACGTGCCTACAGCATCTATCAATGAAGGGTATCTGCAGAAAGGCAGCTTCTTTGGTTGGTTTTCCTTCCCTCAAAAAGTCCCTCATTTTCCACCCAAGCAGAATGTGCTTCAGCAGGGAATACGATACTCCCCATGTCTTTGAAAAGGTGCAGAGCTTTTTTGCGTGTGCATGTGTAATTTTGAACTCAGAAAACAAAGCTGATAATATTCTCCGTCTTCAGGAAAGCACTTAACAAGTTGGCAAAATAAAGTGATCAAAATCTCCTGCCTTCGTCCATCACCTTCCCGGGAGCTGCCGAGAGGGCACCCGAGTATCCGGCAGGTCCATCCGAGTGCAGACGGGAGGGATGTGGGTGACAGTGACCAGCCACATCCAACAGCCACCAGGATGAGGAATGTCCTACCCAAGGGGTGCTCTGCAGATCCCGATGCCCAACGGGGGCTCGCTCTTAAAACATACATAAGTCCAAGAGAAAAATCCTCAATCCAACAGAGCAGCAGAGTCACCTTCTTCATTTGATCCAATGGCATCTCTGAAAACAGTCAGAATCACTGGAATGGCTCACACAGGCCTTTTGGGTATAAATCACCTGATTTTAAACTGAGGAGACAACAGTTTCCTCTAAGCACAAGCTAAAAAATGTAATGAAATAATTCATTTTTGTTCTCCACTGCCTTAATGAGGTTTTTTCAGTCTTTCTCCTGAAAGGCTTCCCTCACACATATAAACACGCACAACAGAGCACCAGCATGCTTACTGGCCAAGAAATGGTTATTGCTTAGTAATGCACAAAGGTAGGAGCTGGAAGCCACACCAGGCAAAAAGGGAGAAAGCTAATTAGGATTTTATTTTGAAATCTGACTAGAAATACTTGGACACCATTTCCCCACAAAATACCTTAGCAGGGTTACCACTGAGCTAGACTTCTTTTAAAGAAATGTGATTTCTGTGCATTCTTGTATCCTTAGAAAAAAAAAATAATATAAACAAATAATGCACTGAATTCCTCCCTGCTGGAGGGGAAGAGTGGACAGGACTAAAGCCCAAACCTTCCACATCCAGCTTGAGCACACACACATACCTGCACGCACAAACAAAAGCCCAGCTAAAGGTCAGCGAGAGCCAGAGCCAAGAGCCAAGTTTGTAAACTCTCCACACACAGGGTTCTCACCAGCAGCAAAAGGATGTCTCGTGACTGGGATAAACTGTCTCCACGGGCAGCGTAAAGGAGCATCAGCATAAACACAGCGCAGCCCCGGAGGGTGCGACGTGGAGCACTGGCTTTGTTTGAAGAAGGCAGATGCTGAGACCTCAGCGGGTGGACTGCGCCTTCGCTGCTGTGGTTTTTCGAGTCATGATAAAAGATGCTTAAAATAAAAGTAACTATCAAAGTAAAAATCTGATGCATGGTTAAGCTACTGGAACATTGGTGTTTGTTTTGTATCACATTTCCAAGTGCAATCTACTATAAATAAGCCACGGAACAAACCTCCATAATACCAACTGGTACCGGGAGACAACAGGGCATTTTCCCCCTGCCAGACAGATATTTATTGTGTGCTCTGGGCTGTGCAGAGCAGAACAATCTTTTGCTGTAGCTATTAAAAATAAAGTCTAAATAGGTCATTATTGTGTGCGTTTAATGAAAAGTTGGGAAGAAAAGAGTTCCAATCAATATAAATTGCTTTTACTGTGCATAAACAGTTGGAGGAAATGAAGAATTTTCTAAAGTCACACAGAATTATCTAGTGCATTCTGCATATATCTAGATAATTCTGGATACAACCCTCTAGAGGAGGTAAACTAACCATCTCCTCTAGAGGAAGGCTGTTGGGGGAACTCTTCCTCCCCCCACCCCCGTGTTGTTTAATTCTGGTCATGTCGAGATAGGTTCTTCCATCCTTAAATCCACACCTAAATCTAACTTCTGTTCTCCATCCCTCTCCTACAGGTGAGTGCCAGTAGGACACCCAGTGACACGCAGCGTCTCTCTTTGCCTGACACACGAGAGTTCCCAGGAGACAATAAAGCAAACCTGACCCGTGGAAAGCAGCACCCCCGTTACACGTGAGCTCCCACTGTTGAGGACGATTAATGCGACAAGAAAAGCGACGGTTTCAGAGCGCCAGACGGACCAGAGAGGCGCCTCCCAGGCTGAGGTGTATTAACTGCAAAGTTTAGTGCTTCGGTAACTTAATGGGGAACTGCTGAGTTTTGGGTTGGTGATCACAGGTAATAACACAATGAGAGAAAAGAAGGTCTTATTATGGTCAAGGTTGACTGCCACAACGCTGTTGCCATGAAAATGATGACATCTTAGAGGGATCACGACAGCTCCACCAGTACTATCAATTCTAATACGAATAATAAACCCTTCAATGACTCCTGATGTAACAAGAGTACGTTGCTTGAGCACTCCTGACATTTTCATTTCTTAATGGAAAAAAAAATATTGAATTCCCTGCATTTATCTTCAGCTTAAAGACTCTCGAAGGCTTTTATTTTCATGCTCTTCCCAGCAACTGTAAGGACTAGGCCAGTTTTCTTGTCTTCCTTTTGCACAAGTGAAAGCTGAGATTCTGAATACATAACAAAATGCCTGGTGCACTCCAGCTGTGCCTGACATGCCATGTGATTCCTGCACCAACACCAAGTAAACACATCTAAATAAGAAGCATCTTTTTTTTTTAATCAGATCACTATATCGAGAAATAAATCACTTTTTAAAGACTGGCGTGTGAAGAGCTGCATTTTTTTGTGTCGTGCTCTTTAACTCATGAGCTGTGCCCAAGTGGGTGAGTGGGGCTGAGGATGCCCAGGGGACAGGGGGTGATGCCACTTTCTCCTGGGCTGAGCACACCCTGAACCACCCCCCCAGCCCCAGCCTGGCAGCAGGCAGGCCAGGATGACCCCTGGTGGATATCTTCAGCCTGGAGATGCTGCACCATGGAGCACCCAAACCACTGCTACCTCCATGAGGGCACTCAACCCACCCACTACAGACCAGCTCACAGCCCAGCGAGTCCCCAGTGCTACCGGGGAGCCCACCACCGGGCCAGGGTGGAGGCAGCCATCTGCTCACGCTGATTAAAACATCCTGCAATACTTGTTTCGTGAGTTTTATAAGGGGAAAAAATATTGCCTTGGTGGTGAAAGTCATGCAGTGCGAGCAGGCAGCACGGGGATTTGAGCATTCCTTGGCTGCTGGCCACGTCCTGTAATTGATTAAGGTGGCTGCACTTGTGACTGAGTGATAATTGAGAGCCCAATAAATCTCCACACAAGTATTTGCCACTTAGAGATGGAAAGCAATTGTTACGGACCCTCCATAACTCTCTGCCAGCAAAAGAATTGCAACTAATATTAAAAATATCAAGAATCCCCCCTCAGACCACTCCAAAGAGGTTAGTATCATTCCTTGCCCAATATTCACATTTTCAGTTAAATTAGCAGGAGCATCAAACGCTCGAGGACGACAGCTTCAAGCTTTCAGCTAAGTCATCCCCTGGACAAACGCAAATAATTCCCATTTCTCAAGACTTTGTCCAGTCTTCTCTTTCCCCTGCCCCAGGACTCATTTATCTGCAGGGACAGCAGTGCTTTAGCTGAGGTCTACGTGATCTTTCCTTCCTCTGGAAAAAAAAATAAAAATAAATAAATAAAACCCCGCAAAGCTGCAGCTGTTCAGGGTTCCTTGGAGAAGGAGGAAGACAGATGTAAGTAGTTACTCTCCAAAGCTTCACAACCATCAGTGCCTGAGCAGCATTTTACTCTGTCCCTCATGTGACTGTTTAATTAGGTGTTGATTCACTCAGTCATGAGACACGAGGAAACAGGGCTGCAAGCCCTAACGTCAAAGAAAAAGTAATGCCTGTTCTGCCAGTTTCTGTATTAGCGAAGCACAAAGGGGACATCCAGTTCTGAGAAGCAAAACTCGTGTTCCCTTGCCCAGAAGCCAAACCATCAAATCACTTCAACCTTTCCATGGGGTGTGTGTGTGTGTGTGTGTGTGAAAGAAAAAAGAAAGAAAAAAGATCTCTCAAGGATTTTGGAGCAGGATGCTTGTGAACTCTGGACTGCTCTCCACCATAAGAGCTGAGGCCAGTGTGAGCATTGGTGGGGTGTGCCCTTCCAGCTGGTGATCCAGGTCCAAGCTGCTCCGGGATAATATCGTGCTTCCTTCTGGGGCTTGGGGAAAAGAAATGAAGAATACAAGCTCCTCTGCTATGGCTTGAGTCCTTGAACATTACCAGAATTTCTTAGCCTTCTTTTTACCAACAAGCGTTTCTGTTCCGGGGTCCAGTTGTCATAGCAACAGGCTTTTTAAAAATATCAAAGAAATTTTCAGCACATGGTAAATCCATTTCACAAACTGTGTATCTTTGTAACAGGAAAAGCTGGCGGACAATTATTTAAATGTACTCAGTTCAGCTGAGGTTTGACGTAGGGATAATCCCCAACTGCTGCTTTCGGTCTAAAGCCTGGTGGTGTAAGGGACTACAGTGAACTTCAGCTTGTCACCTTACCAGGTCATTTATAAAGACAGGCACATGAAACTGACAGATGATGATCATTTTCCCAACAAAGGTGGCATTTAAGCTCAGTGTGTCACTAAAAAGCATTCAATGCCAAAAGAGGTATTTTTCTTTTCCTGAAGAACACTCCCTTAAACCCTTGATTTGTAGCATTTTGAACACTGTGTGTTTGCTGTCTTACCCTCCTCATTTGTGTAGATTTTACTCAAAAAAAAAGAAATTAGACTCTGGATCAGCAACTTATTTAAAACACATGCCTAATGCTAAGCACATGAGCGGTTTCATCGGGAGCAATGAAACTACTTACATACTTAAAGTAAAGCACATGGCTTAAGCAGAGCGCTGACTCAGGCTCATTGCCCCCTCAGATTGCACCAAAAAAAAAGTCTCAGTTACAGAGGAACAACTGCAAACTAAAGGCAGAGGAGGACTGCACAGACAAGCACAACAAATTAGTGCCTGTGGAATGAAATCCCAGTCTGGCCTATCCCTGCGCGATGCTCACTTACAGCAATATCCCAGGAGCGCTGATGGTAGATCAGCCCCCCGAGAACCAGCACCTCTCTGACACCACTGTGGTTGGCACTTGCCACCTGAGCATCTTCCAACACCATCAAAAGCCCAGTGCGATGCTTGGCCCAATTCCACAGCCACACAGAACAGCTACATGACAACCCTGCTCCTGGGAGTCTTTCACCAACCCCCTTAGTTAACCCTCCCAACAGCTAACCAGGGAGGTCACTGCGTTTCAAGCCTAGTGCCAGGCTCTGAAACAATTAGCAACACTTTCACACATCTGCCAAACGACGTTCATGAATATCTAGGTGGACTGGATCCATCCCACAGCTGCTTCTCAGGAGGGAAGACTTTTCTAACTTGGCTCCAACCCCTGGACTGAACATCCCTCCCTTAACTGGCTCTACAAGTTGAACGGGCCCCAACTTAATCTGCAGAAGGGATGAGATCTTGATTTGCGTGGATATTGCAAGGGCCCCAAGTCTACTGAGAGGAGCCCAGACTGCTCAATTCTCCAAGGCAAGAGTCATGCTGCTCAATTGTTTTCCAAATTAAGCATGCAAAGGTGACCTGAAACTATTTCAGGTAGATCTATATAGAGCAGACACCGAAGGCATCGCTCGACTTCGCTTTTATGTAACGTGTCAGGGCACGAGGACAAACAAAAACCAGATGCTTCAACAAGCCACGTGGCCACACAACTTCATTTAGTGGCTGCAAAAAAAAATACAGACTGACAGACAACTGAACAGCCAAATGCATTAAAACTGCCAGGCCCTGAACACTTTGGTTCCCCAAGCAGCAGAGCACTTACTTTAGCTGTCAGCCAGCTCGTGGTCCCTCTGATTTTAAAGGCGCTCCCCAGTCTTTAAGCCAAGCTTAACAAAGTGCTCCGCTGGGTTTGCAGCAAAGCGCTTTGCTCGCTCTCATTCTGACCTCTGTACTTTCACATTTTCTGCTGTCTCCTTCATTTTTTTTTTTGCAGTCTCACTATAAGCTCGCTATCTTGGGTTTCCAAGACTGGTAGGAGGAGAAAATACAGAACAGGACTGGCCATTGCCCTGTGATGATTAAACAACGTAAGCTTTTCAACACAACTATCCATCTAGAGGGATTTTCCACTGCAGAACAGCTGAACTGGTCAAGTCTTACTGAAAACTCTACAAGCCTGATACATGCAAGCTCTGAGCACCAGCTGGAAACAGCCCCTAATTGTCCATGTGGCTTTTTGTACTGCTAAAGTCTTGGTCTTGTGATACAGAAACTGCAGATCCAGCTTGGCGTGCCCTCCCTGGCTATCGGCACTGGAACTCACTCCAGACACACACCTTCCTTATCACGGGATTGAGGTGGAACACACACTCCAAACCAGCTCTGCCTCACAGCTCACAGAATCAACAGAAACCCTTGATAAAAACTACATTGTTCTGCTAGGAGAGGTTGTATTTAATCAAAATATATATACATATATTTAGTGTATGTTCCATAACCCCCTTTTTGCCAGCAGTAATGGATCTGGTGAGAATGTAGTTGCAGATACTCCCAGCCAACACAGGTTGCCAACAGATGTGGCTGGGACAACTCCTGACTGTCTCCTAGAGAGACTCTCCTGGGGTTGCAGCAGAACGAGCCATGACCCAACTAGCTCCCATCGGCTCAAAAGCAGCTCTTGCATCTTCTGTAGTTCAAGTAACAACCAGTATAACATAACCCCAAAAAATTCCCTCTCATTCCTATGGAGTGGCAGACTCGCCTTTGCTTTCTCATTCAAAAGTATTTTCTTGCCTCATTTTTCTCCCCCCCCCCCTTTTCACCCCGTCCACGCGAGCATCTGCGAGACGGGGGAACTGGAAGAAGCCTAGTGCTGCGGGTGTCCTGCTGTGAACCAGTAAGGGCACCACACCACGCTATTTATTCTGCTGCATCAACAGGAAAGAAAAGCTCACGTGCTGGACAGCAATAGCTGTCAATGCCACCAGGACATTTTGGACTGGCTTGTTTTGTTGGATTTCTTTTTCTTTTGAAAGGAGCTCTTGGCAAAGACATCGCTCGCTTGGCTCTTGGTTTCCCTTTCCCCTCCTCCTTGCGGGCACATGTCATTCGAAGTGACACAGCAGTAACCCCAAACAGGACGCACCCCACTGCTTGTGGCAGGAGGAGGAGGAGGAGGAGGGGATGGTAGAGGACTCAGGGGAAACCTTCAGAAAGGAGGGGCAGCGCTGCAGGTCTCAGGCAGGACAGAACTAAGAAGAGAAGAGAAAGGTGGAAGGGAAAGCGAGCTGGGCTTTAACCCTTTTCTTCCTCTGTGCATGCGTGCATGTGTGTAAGTACTGGTTTCCAGAGCAGAGCACGGAGCAGCAGGGACAGTGATGGTGAGGGAGAAAGTTTTGAGGCTCAGGGAACACCAAGCAGAAAGAATCCTGTAAAACCTACTCATTAAATCACAGCAGCACCCCCCAACTGCTCCCAGCTACACTTGCACGTGTATCTACGTATCTTTCTGAACAACTCCTAAATGCTACCACTTTATACTCACTACACTCGCTTCACACCCAGCATTTCCAGCCCCAGTTCTGGTTGGTTTTGTACTTAGCAGGGGTCACTGCTCACCCCGTACCTTCCAAAGAAAAGCCCGCTGCATCCCTCTCCCCTCTGCTTTACTGCCGCTGTGCAGAAGGTGGAGCTAGACCATCTCCCAGCCCCTTCTCTCCATGAGCAGATACATCAGCTGTGGTTTCCAGCAGCTCTGGGGCCACAAGCGCTGCAGTGATCAACACGGGAACAAGAAAAAGTGCAAGAAAAATAAAGATTTTAATTTTCAAAAGTCTCTCCATCTCATCTGTTGCTCATATCTTAGCTTATATTCACGCAGCATCCTATGAACCCCCCCTGAATCCTAGCACAAAAAGCTGAGAGCTCTAGTTCTGACCCAAGAAGCAAATGAGTCTGTTCAGCATTATATTAATATATATTATATTTATCTATGTCACTGCTGGGGAAACACAAAAGACCTTTTTACAAAGATAACACCAAGCACTCTGCTGAAGAGGGTAGGTAGGATTTTGCTTTATGGTCTTTTAGGTGCACACACACGCAGCCACGGCAGCAAACAGGCACGTGGGTGTATTTTGAAATGCACACCTATGGACACAGACAGACACCTATAGGAGACAGATCCAGAGCTGGGTCCTCCTTGCTCTTCGGATCTCTAGCACTGAAAGCCTCCAAAGCCCACTGAGTTACGCTGAGGGTGCTCAGCACTGTATAGGACTGAGCCATTTACCTTTCTCTTATTCTTTAAAAGTGTATACAGAAACAATCTCTTGTCAAACTCTCTGTTCCCTGGTTTTGTTTTCCTCTGTTTTCACTATCCACACTGATGGGAACACTTGCCATTACTGAATTTTATTTTATCTCCACACACAGTGGAGAAATGTCACCTCTTGAGCATCATTGAACTGACTTGTCCTCCTGGCTACTAATAGAAAAGACCAGTCTTTAAATGAGTAAGTACCAAATCCGGGAGGGGGGGGAGGGAAACCAAACCCGAGAAAACCCAAAACCAAAACTCAAACAAATAAAAGAGCTAATACCCAGTTTCTCACCTCCTGACCCCAAGGTGAGAGTCTTACAGAAAACAAAAACGAGGTACCTCCCCCTTCTGCGAGCATCCTTCCAGTGAAAAAGAAAACCTGATACGCTTTCAGACTAACCAAAATACATCATCTGCAGATAACTGCCCCTCAGTTACCACTAAAACACTCTCAAATATAAACCAAGTAAATTAAATCAGTCTCAGCCCAAAGAGGTATTTTTGCTTACCTGAAAAAGAAAGTTTGATAAACATTTCTGCATAAATAAAGATGTAATTCTGTGACAGTCTCATAAGAATTTATTTTAAGTTGCTCTGGTTTTTATATTGTATGTTTTGGAAAAAGAAAAGAAGAGGTCACAAGTTCATGATTAGCATCTCCTGTATGACTAGAAGATGTTCACAGCTTCTTGGGCCTCCCTGCTGTCAGAACAATTTCCTTTTCTACTAAGAAAGTAGAGTGATTTCCAGTAACTTAGAGCAGCCGAAATATATTTAAGTACTGAAAAAAACCACACCAACCACCTTTTTCTGTCTGACTATTTAAGTGATATGTCAGAGTTTGGGCTGCCTTTAAATAGAAACACAGCACTGGAAGCCAATTCGCTGTCCCAGCATTTGAAGCATTTTTTAGCTCTCTCTTAGGGGGCAATATTGTTATTTTTCCTGTAGGAACAAGAAAATTCTGGCAGAATTCTTCCTCAGCGTCTCAGAGGTTCAGATAACCTCAGCTAGAACAAGTTTGCAAGAAGAGCCTCTGCTCTCTGCACACATGAGCACACAGCTTATCATTTGCACTTATTTTTCATTAACACCTGGAATAACACTACCCATTTCTGGTATCAAGTTTCATGAAAAGGAGTAAACAAACCATTTGGGCAACTCTTTGGATGGTAAGAACATTTCCCAGGCAGGTCTTCAGAGGAGCAAAAACCACCAGCTAGAATCTCATTCCTCTTTGATGGTTCATTTCTCAGCTCAGTGCTCACACGAGCTTCCTTCTGACTTACTGTTCTCTTTCTTCATCACCCCAAAACGTGGCAAACTACATCCCGAGTCCACAGTCTTTGAAGGCCTGCTTTGCCCTGGGGACAAAGCTGTGCAAGGAATGCACAGGAGAAGTGTGGGTACACAGTAGATGGTGTATATTTTAGCACTAGCTGGAAAGCAGAATAATGCAGCAAACAGAGATTTTGATATTCTGGTATTCACTGTAATCCAGAACCGGCCCTTCTTGTGGTCACACTACAGCTGTTCCCTGAGCAAACTGTGAAGTCACACATCTCCTATCTTCCTCCAATATGCCCATACTCTGTCCCCGAGTATCTTCCAACATGCCCACTGGAAAGCACAACACAAGAGGGTGAGTAGCCACCTCAGAGCTTCCCGGCTGCTAATGGCCAGGAGGCATCCAACAGCACCTGCAGGATTTTCCCTACGGTTACAGAAAGAGCTCACCCGGGATTCTCGCAGTCCCCACCGCACACAGCTGAAGCTGATGAAAAGGTTTAGAAATTACTAAGAGGTGAGAACGAGACTGAGCACTGTGTGAGCCACCATTTCCATAGGTGCCCAGGCCAAAATAAAAACCAAAGCACACGTATAGCAACGCAACGGCTCCTACGGGTGACCCTCACACCTCCAGTACACCTTTTCTCTCCCTTAAACTGGGGAACAACACAGGAACTGGGGGGAAGATACTGCTCAGGCACAACGCCAGGACCTTAAGACAGGGGTGAACTGAGCTCAAAGCTTCTTCGTTTATCAACTAAAACAGATGGCAGAGAACTGGAAGTTGGCTCCCATTTCTTTCCAGTTATAGATCACATGAACTGAATGGGTAGAGTTTGTGGTGCTATTACAAGTTTCACGTTTTGTTGACATTTTGGCTGGGGGAAGGGGAAAGACATTTGAAGAGGCTGCTAAGGAGGCACACACAGATCTGGAGGAGTATCAAATACCATGAACGCACAGGGCACCGACAGGGCCCACAGTAAAGAAAAGACAATTGTTTCTGTGATGTATTTTACTCATTTTAGGCCAAAAATCACTGCTGAGGAAGTGGTGGAAACATCCTGGAGAAACAGAGCAGCATGAGTCATGTGTGATAGACCATTTCCACGCTTCAAGATCACAAAAGGCAGAAAACTTTGTACAAACACATAGTGCTCGTGGATGCACGCTACACGCACGCACCCCTAATACTCTGTCAATACCCTGTATGCAGTTTGGTTAGTATTTTGTGCTGCAACTCACGGGTTCCAACAAGTTCCTCTGCACTTTATTGTATTCTGAATAATGGCATCTACAGAAGCTATTGGTTTCAGGAAAGAAAAAGGTCACACTCCTTACACAGAAGTGCAGCGCTGCCTCAATTAAAGGCCTCGGTTGAGCACTAAGCAACAGCCCAACACTTTGTTGTGAAAGTACATAAATCCTGTTTGATACAGGGACTACATAATAACTGCTCACCCTTGGACGGAGCAGAGCACATGTGGGCATGTATTTTTAGCAATAAGTGATTAATCCTGCAGAGAGGACTGCCCCTTTTTCAGTGTAATTGTTATGGTCACACTGCTCAGGCACAGCAGAATCACACACGCATTTTGTGCAAATGTTGTCAAAGGAGTATTTCCCATATGTGAATTCTGTTACTACTCAGTGTAAGGTGGAGCAGCTGGTGCATTAACAAGTAATTTACAGACTAAAATTACTTCCTGTTTTTAACGTGCAAATTAATGCTATTTCTCCTCCAGTAGGTATTTTATAGGTTAAGGTTCTCTATCTATACCACAAACACAACTTTTTTCAAGTCCTCAGAAACAAATTCTGCTCTTGGCTGAATCTGGAAGTCCAGCACAACCACGCTGTGGATTCGCTGCTGCAACTGAGCTCTGCATTTTTCCTAACATTACTCACCAACATGTGATCTTGCAGACATTCTGCTCCAGATGTAGCAAGAGGAGGGAACAGAGCCTCTGAGCATGAAACCACCATGTGCGTTACTTTCCACTCGTAAAACACGCTTCTAAAGTGGTCACCTCCAGCAGTCAGCCAAAATTACAACATGAGTTTCAGGCTCCAAGTCACACTGGACCAGTTTATTCCAGAACAGGAGCCTGAATTCATCCGAGCTGTCACCATGAACATACAGAATCTTCACAGCTGGGAAAGGACCTCTGAGATCCTCGAGTCCAACCACACCTACGCTAACCCACACAGAGCAAAGGATAAACCCCTTCAAAAAGACACAGACAACCCATCAGTCAACCAGAGGAGCCCATCATCCACATGAGACATGGAAACACACCTTCAGTCACCAGAAGAGAAACGGTGGAATCGTTTCAGAAAAGGAGAAGACCTCACAGTGGACAAACAGGCACATAGACCCCATGCTCTTGGCTCATCTTAATACCCCCGTGACCTCACTTGGAGAAGGAGGGGAAAAAAGCAGTACCCTTAAATCTGTAGAAACACCTTCTTCCAACACTTGCAAGTGTAACCCAAGTATAAAGAAGCATTTTTACTCTAGTATACCTTCACATACATTTTCAGACACACAGAAACCATCACAAGAAGTCAACATACTCATGCTTGAGATGATGGGCCAGCTCACCGTGTCTCCACTGAACAAGCACAGGAGCAGGGTATGTCTCAGGCCTGTCAGGCCAAACCCAAGGGGGAAGAGGACAGCAGACACCCTCCTGCCTGGCACATACCATCAGAAATTCAAGAAAAACTCTAAGTAAAACCAAGGGATTCACCTGATCTGCTGGCAAGATCCAAACTAGGATCAAAGCGCAAACGGTGCCCTGAAAGCCCAACCTGTGGCCATCCCAGTGGTGAAAAGGCCACCACGCGAGTCACTCACTCCAGCCTCTCCTCAGAAAGATTTCTGACTTAGAGGAAGGAGGCGAAAAGCTGGAAGGGGAACCAAGAAAATGACTGTTCCAAGGGAAGCTCAGCAAGGCAAGAGACCACAGGCCATCCTCAGTCAACCCATGCCATCCCTGGAGGAGGAAGCGATGTCACAGGCTGGGAGGAAGCCAAGCAAGCGCTGACAGCACTGACCTCATGGTGTCAGCTCAGGGCAGCACGACCTCGTGATGCCAAATTCTTGGGCCACCTCAAAATCGCAACCACCACGGGAGAAGCCAGCATGAAAGACAACAAGGGTGACCATTAACCTGTGCCTTAACTCATTTTTCATGTTTACTTCCTGCTAAAAAAGTAGAGAAAAAGCGAGCAGAGGGCTTTCCCACTCCACTGTGGAGAGGGCTAGGCAATGGTGCATTCCCACCAGGGAAGAGGAAAATTTTCCAAGGCACAAGCACCCCAACAGTTTTTGGATTATTTGGTCATTCTCTGTGTTCAGGTGCACCTGGCCCGATGGGAGCACCGATCCAAGTTAATTCCTTTGGACCCAACGATAATATGAGCAAATAACAATCTCCAGCTCTAATTTGCAGCTCCTTCGGGCAATGTACAGACCCAACTTGCAGCACTGCCTTCTTCAGAGCTAGCATGTAATTTTCAAGGACATGCTGATCTTTAGGCAGCAACACACACCTCCCTGGAGAGACACATGCAGACCTAGAGAGTGTTGTGAAGGAGGGCTTGGAGAGTGGTCCCTGCAGCAGAAATCGTCAAACCTCTCTCCGTGCTCCAGAGGTGCTTACTGGAACCTATTCATTTGTATGTCTCTGCTTCCAAGACAAAAGTTGACTTAAAGCACTGGAAGATACATAAAAGCTCAGATGACAGGAAATGCGAAACAGAATTTGGCAAAAAGAAGTACTTTAGGAAACAGGAATATATTTCAAAATACAGGCCAAAGTCATCACAGAGAGAGAGAGAGAAAAAGCACATAAATCAGAGTGAGGTATTTATTAAAACTTGCTACACTCCAGCTAACGAATGCAACCAAAAAAGCCAAAAGCTCTTCCAGAGATATTACAGAAGAGATAGATTTTTCTATAAAGAAAGAACACTTAAGGGACATTAAAGGACAGAAATTACCTTAATAAAAACAAAAGGACAATTTGGATGTTTACAAATCTGAATGGTCTTAAAAAATGATAGGACAGAAGCTTTTTAGACTCATCAGACCCCTGGAAAAGGTGAAAAGCTGGAGCTGATTCAAAATGAAATCCAGCTAAGGCTCTTTTTCACGATAGGCTTTGAGGTGGTGAAACTCCAGGAGTTTTACAACTGTTGGTGAAAGACCTGCAGAAAGCCAGAAGTTAACAAATATCAAAACATGGTGCTTCATTAATAGCAGGTTTTGGTCAGGCTGGTTTGATGCATGGACAACACCGCTGGGGACCGGCTTCGCAAAGCCTCGTGCGGTGCTCTTCGGACGATGGATTCACTGGTGCACGGCTCACAAGCCTGGCGAGAGATTTGCTTCCCTGGGCTCAGCCTGGCTGTGCACAAAGCTACTGCTCCTGCTAGAAAAGCCTTTGACTGGGTGGAGTGGGATGCCCCCTTTGCTGTGGAAGGTAAATGCAGTAAGAATTTTGGCAGTGTTTTTACCTGATGATACCACAGTGCCCGGACACCGTGGACTCTGAAGTCCCTTGGCACCTCGTGAAGCCATACCTTACAAATGGAGAGCAGCATGGCAACCCGTGGTGGCCACCCCTGCTCAGAGCACAGGAGGAACAAACAGAACAGTCCCTGCAACAATACCACAGCGTTGACATCACCAGCACTGGCCACCTTCAGAAATAATGTGAAAACTTACCAAGAAGTTCTGTGGGTAAAACTTTAACTGGAAAATCAATGTAAAGACAACTTTCATGTTCCTCCTTCACCTTACTCCAGCCTCCACTTTAAAAAGTCCCCAGCTACACATCATTAGATGCCTCCAAATCTCTTCACACTTTATTTCAAGAAATTAGCTCCCGGTGGAAGAAGCACTTCTGCCTTTGTAAGAAAGCACATAGCATTTTTACTGTGAAAGAACAATAGCTCTGCAGAGGAACTGGCTCGTGAAGCATCTTTGCATCATGCTACCCGTTTCCAGCTCTAGCTTTATTGCAATTCCCTTGATGAATCCCGCTGCCAAAAATGATGTGAAAGGAAACTAATCTCAGGATACCATTTAAAGTCACTGCCACGGAGAGTAGACAGAGCCTGAGCTGATGGGGGATACTTGCCTAGGCAGATTTCAGGAAACACTACTTTGCAGCCAGCCTTAGGCCTGTTCATACCTCAGTAACCTGGCAAACGATTCGCTCAGTAAAGGAGTGGCACGTAGTACAGTAAGACACCATGAAAGCACATTTCCAGAATGACCAAAAAAATGGCCTTCTCCATAAAGAAAGAAAAGAGCATTTAAAAAGTTAGTTACTCCTGTACCTTCCCACTTGGAAAACTGTGCTCCTCCTCAGAAGTACCCAGAGAACTAAAGCAAACCCCTAAAGGAAGAACGTGCCCAAAAGGTACCCCACGCCGTTGGTAAGACTCGAAACTGGAAGGGGTTCTTTCAGGCTTGAACAATTACAGCACAGCTGTACCTCTACAACAGGTGCTTTAACAAGAGCAAAACAGAGTTTGCAAACATTGGTGGAATGCCCCTCAGGGTGCCGCGATTCTGTAGAGCTGCCTACATTAAACCAAGAGAGACACTGAAACTTTCACTGAGCTGTAGTGTAAAAAACCCTCCTAATTAATAATTCCTCTATCATCCAGCTAGGTGGGAAGAGTGGCTGGAGATATAAGGGAACAAGTATGTGAACTTGATACGTAAGATGGAAAGAAACACTTAATTTACCTCCCACACACAACCCCAAAATGTACCAGTCCCATAATTCAGTGTTACATGACAGTCCCTCTCCCTCAACAAGAGCTTAATATTGCTCCAAGCCCAATTACTATCTCCCCAAACACTCTGCTGTAGTCCCTACAGCTGTATTTACCATTGGCAATACTGCCCCCGTATCTTAACAACAGAGACGTAAAGCCTGACTGAGCTTTGGGCTCATTCTGCTGAGCCCGTTCTGAAGAACAAAAAGCTGTGGTTTGGCAGCTCCCTCTTCTCCAAAGCACCCCTAGAAAGCCAGGAAAGAAACAGTAGCTCAAAATCGGTACCTGTGGCAGTCAGTAATGTCAAAGTGCAGCGGGACACTCTTGTGTGCCCCTAAAAATGCTTAGCAGAAACCTGTGGCTGCTTCTGCTTAGTTTAAGGAAGGTTTTGTAAGATTGTTTCCATTTTACTAGGGAAATTAATCAGAAAATTCTGTAAGGGGGTTCATTTAACTGCTATCTGAAAGAGCACATAAACTTTCAGACACGTACAGCACACAACTCATCAACAGCAATGTTATTTTACAACAGGAACACTTTGATTCTAGAATTCCAGAAAACAACCTACCTGAAAAATCTCATATTCCTAATAACTGTAAGAGCCCGAGCCTGGGGCTGAGCTCTCCTGTCACCAGCAGCCGCCAGTGCCAGATGCTACAGTACGGCCAAGAGCTCCTATTTATAGTAAAAGTTACCCTCAGGGAAAATCCACTCACGTGAGTGTTATTTGCAGTAGACAGCAGGCACTCTACACCTTGGAACTTAAGGGTTTGTCTCTTCTCTAGAATACTTGCAGGTGTTTTCTGTGTTTCTTGTAAACAGATTGTACCACTAAAAATGTTCAACGTTCTTGTTCACCATGTGAAAGTTGAGCTGTGCTGAGATTTCAGCCTCAGAGCCAAACCTGCCAGCTCCACACCGTTACACTGAAGAGCTAAAATACTAACAAACATTAACATGCAGAGGATCTACTGTGATTTCCTAAGGCTTCTCTGGTAAAACAAACTGCTTTTATACACACATTACAAAAAAAAAAAAAGATAAAGGCAAGCTGGTACTTTACATTCCCCTTTGCTAACTTACTGGTCACATCACTAGAACTATTAACCCCTCTGGCACGGAGCTTTGAAGGATTTCACACAGTTTAGCTGCACCCAGACTCAAATCTCACAGACTCACAGCACAGAAAGAGAGGGCAGCAAAAATAACAAAAACAAGCAAACAAAAACCTAAACAAAATATGTTTCCCCCCCAAAAAAAATAAATTTATTTTTTAAACACTGCAAGCACACATTAAGTAGTGGAAAGTGTTCTGTTCTTTAGAATATAAACAGATAATAAGGTATCAATCCATAAACATAACCTTGCTCCACTGAAATTGATGAGGCTGTTGCCTTCAGGTTTACTGGAACCAAGATCAGCCTAATAAAAAAAAAAGGAGGGTTTGTTTCCAGTCTCTAAAGACCCATCTGTAATGTCTTTTACCCAAAAGTTTCACCTGTAACTGGGAAGACTGAACATAGTAAGGATTAAAGACTTATCCCCATTTGGAGAATGAAAGCAGCCCTTAGGCAACACGCCTAAAGGGCATCTGTATTAGTCTTCAAAAAACAATACTTGGCTCTGGCTCTCCCAAGTGAGAGCTGGGTCTCCCACCACACCCCGCCCAGAGCCTTAGTCAGAAGAGCCATCAGCCTCCTGGGATTTTATACCTGTGTCCACCAAAAAAAAAACCAACCTACAAATTCACTAGCTGCTGGTTGGCAGTTCCCATCTCAAAGCGAAACAGGACTCTGTACACGGAGAAGAGGAGTGACCTGTCTCTTAAATTTTACATCCAGTTTGGCACAGAATGATGCAGGTGAAGAGGGAAGAAGAGGCCTCGCTGAGCACTCACCCTCGCTCCTTTCAATGCAGGCACGATCCCCACGTTTCTGCCCCAGGGTCTGCACTGCAGCTGTTGAATGAGCCATCAGCCTGTACATAAATCCTTCACTAACAAATGCCTTAACTGGGGGGAAAAGGCAAGGCAATGATACAGAGCAGTCCTAGTGCCCCTGACCCCACAGAGGGGTCTGATCACGGTGTTAAGATCATTTAGAAAAAAAAAAAGAGAACACAGACACCATTAAAACATTTTGTCTCTTGATAAAAACGACTACAAAAAAAGGAACCACCTTCACAGTAAACAGAGAGGTGTGTGAACAGCTGTGATCAGTGTCATTAAGAGGGTGCATGGCTGCAATTAAAGCCCCGGACTTCAGGTAGTGCCCAGGAATGTCCCTGACTCCCTAAGGACACAGGACAACCCACCAATATTCTGGGAAAACGGTGACACTCGAATTACTACAGATCAACCACCAAAATTGTATCTCTGCACTTAAAAGGAATATCCCACCACCTAAAACCAAGCCCCTCGGCCAGAGATCTCTCTTCGCACAGCAACCCAAGGGCCAGTCATTTGTAGGTAATAAATTTCGAGGCAGCGGGTGGGAGGAGAGTTTTACCACAGTGTCAGAAGCCTTTAAAGCAGCACGTAACGCTTATTAACGAAGCACATGGCGTTTGCATCCAAGTCACAAACTCCACACTTTTAAAACGCTTTTGCAGGTTACCCTTTCCCCACGCCAGCCCGCACCGGGGCCGGGACCCACCCGTGGGACAAAGAACACGTATTTCACAGCCCCAAGAAACTACCTGTTTCCAAGCTAACCGACCCCCAGGGAGGCCCTGGGAAACCCCCAGGCCCCGGGAAGGCTCTCCCCAGCACCCAACCCCAAGGGTTTCCCGACCCCAGGGCCGAGGGGAGCGGAGAAGGGTCTGCCCCGAGATGGGCCACCGTCCTCCGGCCTCCCTGCGCTGTGCTGGGCACCCCTCGGCGGATCCAATTTTGTCCCGGTTTAGAGCATGACAAATTTCACCAGAAACCCTACACCTCTCCTGGCAGCAGCCAAAACTTCACGTTTTCTCCCTCTTCCCACTCCGCCACCCCGTAACCCCCCTTCGCCTTCCCTTCCTCCACGTTTCGGAGGCTGCTCCCCGGGGATGGCCAGCCGCCTGCCCGCCTCAAACGGAATGGCGCCTCTTCCCCCTTCCCGCAGCATCCCCTGGGGGGACCGGGGGACCCCACAACCCTCCGCCGATGGCGACCGGGCAAAACCGACAGGAAGGCGGCGATGGGGCCGAGGCTGGGGCTGAGCCCCGTTCCGCTGCGGGGGGGGGGCAGCGCTGTGAGGGGGCCGCCCAGAGGGGGGGGAAACAACCCGGCCCTCAGGAGAGGCGGCCCCCGGGGGTGTAAAACTGCCGTGAGGGGATCCAGCCCTGAGAAGAAGCGACGCCCGTGAGGGAGGGGGGAGCGGGAAATACAGCCGTGAAGGGATCCGGCCCTAAGGAGAGGGACCCCCATGAGGGAAGACAGCCATGAGGGGAGACGGCCTCCGGAGGGGGCAAGGCAGCCTGAGGGGACTCGGCCCTGAGGAGAGGCGGCCCCCGGAGGAGGAGACAGCCGTGAGGGGACCCAGCCGTGAGGAGAGGCGGCCTCCTGGGGGGGGTGCGGGG
>VZTM01033363.1:54155-217968 GCA_013400555.1 Jacana jacana
GGGCAGGCCCGGGGGCGGGGCCAGGCCCGGGGGGGCGGGGCCAGAGCCGAGAGGGGACAGGAGACTTGTGTTCGCCCTAAACCGAGGGGACAAAACCCAACCCACCTACAGAACAATTTTTAGGGCAAAATCAGGCGAATGCGGACCAATATATAGGCAACAAGAACACCGCTTCATTTTACAGGATGAAAAGGATCGGCGGAATTTTGCCAAACTGTGTTAGTTTAAATTGAGACGGGGAGGCTGGGTACAGCTCAACCTCCTCCGACGTCGGGCTGTGGGGATACAACTCGACTGGAAAGTTTAATTAAGGACTGACACACGTCACTCGTCGGCCCTCCCGAGAAAACGGAACTGAACTAAACCAGTCCGTGACCCAAGATTAAATTAAGCAGGTTCTTTTCCAAAGGCACAACCTAGTACACGCGTAACTTTTCTATCGAGCCTTCCTCCCAGCCAGCTGCCACCCGTAGGAACGCCCTTTCCACCTACCAGAAGTTGAAGACAATTATGACAGAAAAGAGGATTGAATGCTTACATGCACGGTTTCTCCCCTTGCTCTGTATGAAGACACCCCTCCCACCTCCGAGCTGGGCACGTAAATTCAGCCTCAGATGTAACAAGTCCTCGGGGGACGCTACGAAATAAAAAGAAAACAACTTAATACGGAGTGACCCGACTCAGCTGTCAGCACTTCCACCATGTGCAGCGCTGCAGGTTTAGCTCATCTCAAGTACAGGACAATCCAAGCTGATGGAGCCCCTTCAGAAGTAATTATTAACCTGTTCCAAAGTTGCTAAATTAATAGCAGGCGGTTCTGATAGGCTTGACTGACATACCCTAATGGAGAGACAGATGGGGAGAGAAAGAGAGATAAATACATGTTTAATCGTCCATTTTCCTACTAAAGACCTCCCTGTGGGCAAACCTCAGTACCTACACCCAGAACATGAACTTCAACGTCCATGTCCACCCCACAGGCATTGCCTCAGGCCCCAAGCTCGCCCTTAGAGACGATGAACCAAACCAGAACCATCTTCACCCTCCAACAACCAAGCCCCTACAGCTCTCCCCGGTGCAAGAATCAAACCTCTTCCACCCTCGCCGAGCACTTTACCTCAGGGTCTCCCAGGAGCACACTTCAGATAAGGAAAATGACTGAGCAGTGCTAATGAAAGACCTCTTGTAGAGGGATGTATAAGGCACTTACTCGACCTACAAGACACAACCCCCCCTTAGTGATAAAGCGCTACCGCAGCTCTTGCCCAGACTGACTCTGGGCAAGCGATCCCATCGCAGCCCTGAAGGCTTCAGCCTGTCTGGGACGTGACAGCGCAGCCCCAGTGACACTGAGCAGACCTCTCTCCCCAGGCCCCGCACAAACGAGCTCTTCTGTCGGACCCAGCCACTGGCTGCCACCCATAACCTTTAGCCACTAACAGGGAAGAGCCAGCTTCCACTCTGAGTGAAATTTTATGTAGTCATTCTTCAGTTTAAAACCAAAACATGGGAAAATGCCTTCCCTTTGAGAAAAGCAGAACAAGAGTAGATATTGTTGCGGCCTCAAGATGAATAAAACTTCCTTCCCCGGGGCAGAGAGCTGGCTGGGTAATTAATTATACTTTCTCCAAGAGTCAGACAAAAGATGGAAACAAGGAGTTTCGTAACTGAAGGGAAGGAGGGGGGACAGGGTGGCTCATGGTATTTCTGTCCTTCTGGACAGCCTCACGGCATCAAGAAAAACAGAATAAGCCCATTTTGGGGCTGCTACAGCCATCTCCACAGTTACACACCATGTTTTCTCCTCTCATACTCTCCAATCACTTTGTCAGCAGTAGCTTGTTTCTTGTATAGAAACTGCAAAACGGTTTGGGGCAAAGCACGTGCTTTTTCCTGGGACTCCTAGAATAACCTTGCAATAAACACCTCTCTTATTCTAGACCATCCTTTACTTGAAGAATCACCATAATCACAACTCACTACATACATCATTTTGTTTTGCTTAAAGCTGCATCAAGGAGCTCCCCTCTGTCTCCCAGGTGCTCTAGATTCCTGCAGAAATACCAGGGGCTTGGTATTTCCAAGAACCAGGATATTGATAATTAGAAGCACACCCGAGGGGACTCCAAGGAGTTATTGCCAGAACTCAGTCTACCACTGCTTAAAAGAAAAATAACTTCATTTTTAACCTTGAGCCATACAGTTTGTTGATACACTACTTGTTCACACACTGATCTAGCAGCCTTTATTTGTACTTCCTTCTCCCCTGGAGCAGTGGGGAAAGGCTCAGAGCCTGAACTTTCAGAGGTATCTTCAGATGTAGTCAAACTAATTAATGGTGTGGATGTTATACATCTTCTTGACACGCTCTTTTTGGAAACACAGAACTACTCTGCAGGGTGTGAATATTCTGGGTGATAATAGTGAGAAACAAACTCCAACCTCAAGAGGTTTGGAGAACCATACTATCACTTTAAAGCATTGAAAAGCTTCCTCTATGTCTACAAACGAGTCTGAGTGAGGGTGGTTGTGGTGAGAAGGGTCGGGATCCAGATGACTTTAACTTGCACTGAGCACGATGGAGAACTGCTCTTGCCAGTGCACACTGCTGGAGAACAACATGTAGAGATTAACTAACCCCAAACCCAACTGGAAGCACTGGGAATCTAACCTATGTGCCACACAGTGTGAGCAGTAACCTGAAAATCCACCATGCCAGTATCCAGCTCCTCTGGAAACAGTTCAGCTATAAAAAGGGCTTTTTCCACCCTTGCATTCACACGAGGCACCTACTTCCTCTGCACAAGTCTGACACCACTAGAAGAACCGATGACTGAGACAGGTGATATTAGAAACTAAGGGAGATGAAATGGGAAGGAGTCTGAGATGACAGCAGTTGGGCAGGGGATGTGCCTGGAGTGCTGACAGCGCTGCTGATGACAAGCTTGCAGTAGGGGGATGACAGCCTATATTCGTGTTTAGAAATCAATTTACAGTAGAACACAGAGAGTCCTCCTTTGCCCCCAAAGTTCTGCAGACCCAAGCACCCAAGCAAGTTTAATGATACTGACTTCTCTGCCACCAAGAGTATGTGAAGGTCCATTTCCAGGACACGCAAATACCTTTATAAACAGCATTAACACTTCCTAAGTAAAGGTCACAACTTTAGATGCTAATGCTACCAGGGAAATCTAGAAATCTTGCAGCAACAAGAGCCAAAAATAATTCCATTACCACAATTTGGTCTGCTGTTCTGGAGTCATGCTTCTTAAGCGTTTAATAAACTGAAGAATCAGCTTTATGAAGTCCTTACAGAAAAAAAGCCCAGAATAAAGGTCTAGTTGCTTGTACAAAATAATTTAATATTAAGTACTTGAATCTTACTACAAAGCATTATATGAAATTTCAAACAACATACACGCCAGAAAAAAAGAATACAACCATTAATTGCTGCTTAGCAATTGTGTTTCACCTCCCTTCTGCAGCAGCAGGACAGTTATTTCTTCTGTGGAATCCTGCTGAAATGTAGGCACCTCATCTTTGTAAACAGCAAGTCCAGTTTTTGGTATTCGTAATAACATCTGCAGACAAAAAAAAAAGTGCTAAGTGAAATACTGTCAGTGAAGTGGCACA
Organism: Jacana jacana; assembly: GCA_013400555.1. Taxonomy (NCBI): domain Eukaryota; kingdom Metazoa; phylum Chordata; class Aves; order Charadriiformes; family Jacanidae; genus Jacana; species Jacana jacana. The sequence continues at coordinate 57,789 of VZTM01033363.1, forward strand.
TTCAAGTGTAAGAGGAAGCTGGTTGATGTGAGAAGCTGTGTAGACGTTGAGTAGATGCTCCAGCTCAGTATCATCTGTTGGGAGGAATCTGAATCTTGCAGGTCAAGAGCATTAGTTTTGAGTGCATGTTCCCTCCTAAGAAAAAAAAAAAAAGAGCACCATCTGAAAGATTCCTTGAGCAGAGATGAAAACATCCAGTATAGAAAACCCACCACCACTTAAGGCAGCTTAATTCCTCATTCCCAGGCTCCTCTAGAAAAGCAGTAACAAACCCAAACTTCTGCTCTGACACCACCACTCGCTAATTCCCGAGAATGACTCGCCAACCGAGTGCAAGCTGTGCTCTGTATTACCACAATTCTCTTGGGCACATGAATTAACATCCTTGTTCTTTGATCTGCACAGAAGCATCAGCTGACTGTCGTTAATTAATACACACACACATAAAAGCACTTCCCTGAATTCTAGGTGCCGTACGTCACTCAGCCCCTAATACAGTAGGAGGGTATTGGAACCTAAGAGACCGCGATTCCAGTGAAAAATTTGTGTACAGTTAATATTTTCCACAGTTATTACGCTTATGCTGTATCTCTGGATCGATTTAATACAGTTTAAATGACAGACTTGCAGTTTGCAAAGAACCCCTTGACGCTTCGGCAGACGTGTGCCATCCAGTGGCGCTCTGAGAGACTTCAGCAGACTGGAAAGGGAGGGAATTTTTACCCCTGTGGTAGCAGTGAGCTAATTTTGTACACGGTTCTGCTTTTTGTTTAACAGCAATCTAGGAAGTGAAGAATCATAGAACGCTCCAGGCCAGANAAGAGGGAATGGCTTCAAGCTGCAGCAGGGTAGGGTTAGGCTGGACATGAGGAAAAAGTTTTTCCCAGAGAGAGTGGTCAGTCAGTGGAATGGGCTGCCCAGGGAGGTGGTGGAGTCCCCATCCCTGACTGTGTTTAAGAGCAGATTAGATGTGGTGTTGAGGGATCTGGTGTAGGGGAGAACTTGTAGAGTAGGGCTGATGGTTGGACTGGATGATCCCAAGGGTCTCTTCCAACCTAAATGATTCTATGATTCTACTTGAACTATTTTCAGTGGGGAAAAGATACTGGGTGCTAAAGAGCTCGGTTTAGCTCCCCAAGATACAAAACACACCAATGGCTGAAAGCTCAAGTCCAATATATTCACCCTAGAAATAAGACATGGGGTAATAATTTACTAAACAAACTGTATGTTTTCTAGGAAGTCTCCAATCCAACAGTGAAGCTTCAAGTCAAGTTCAGGAGTAAGCTGAAGAGGTGGAGATACTCCCAGAGTTCCCCAGTAACACCTTCTCACCTTAACTTTCCAACCTGTGAAATAGCTAGGTCCTATTAATTCCTGCACTAAAGGAGCAGAAAAGGTTAATGTAGTCTCTTAGCGAAGGGCTGTTGCACAAGGACACCGCTAAGTCAGAAATCTGAAGTCTTCTGCCTCTTTTACTCTTGTGATTTTTCCAAACATTCAGACTTAACCCACCCCCCAAACACCTCTAAACTCTCAAATAGCCCATCACCATCTGCACAGGGCACCGATTCTGTGTTCTGTTACCTTCAGGCACTCCCTCGGGAAGGCGGAACGGTTTGGCGTCAACTGGAACGTGGCGAAGCCTGAGGGGCCTCTGGCACGGTGAGGTTCTAACGATGGAGCAGATTTTCGGTCTGCCACACAGAGCCTGGAAAGAGTAATGACATCCCACTCACACAACTACTCCCATTGAAGAGATACTCTTCGAGCTCTCCCGCAGGGCAATTAGAGCTGACACGCAGATTTCAAGGAACGCCATCAGCAAACATTTAAGACCACTTGCTTACGCTTCATACGCTCTCAGGGAGGGGGACAGAAAGCTTCAAGGCTTAAACATTCTCTTCAGCTCTCTGTAACACTGTAAGGCTTAAATATCCAGTACTCTGCATACTAGCGTGCCAAAACGGCATTTAAAGAGTGCAATAAAATTAGAACCTTAAAAATATTCTTTTCTTAATCACAGAATGACATGGGGTTGGAAGGGACCTCTGGAGATGATCCAGCCCATCCCCCTGCCAAAGCAGGGCCACCCACAGCAGGTCCCACAGGAACGTGTCCAGGTGGGTTTGGAACATCTCCAGAGATGGAGGCTCCCCCACCTCTCTGGGCAGCCTCTGCCAGGGCTGTGCCACCCTCACAGGGAAGAAGTTCCTCCTCATGTTTAGAAGGAGCTTCTTACGATCAAGTCTGTGCCCGTTCCCTCTTGTCCTGTCCCTCAGCACCACTGGAAAAAGCCTGGCCCCATCCTCCTGACACCCCTCTTTGAAGTATTTCTAGGTGTTGATCAGATCCCCCCTCAGCCTTCTCTTCTCCAGGCTAAAAAGGCCCAAGCCCCTCAGTGTTTCCTCTTGAGAGATCATAGAATCATTTAGGTTGGAAGAGACCCTTGGGATCATCAAGTCCAACCATCAGCCCTACTCTACAAGTTCTCCCCTACACCAGATCCCTCAACACCACATCTAATCTACTCTGAAACACAGTCAGATGTTCTAGGCCCCTCATCATCTTTGTAGCTCTTTACTGTACCCTCTCCAGTTCTTCTGGACTTTGAGGAACATTTTATTTTTCTGAGCTCAACGATGCAGGAACAACTTCTTCTGAATCTACAGATGGACCTGTGATACTGAGGAACAGGTTTCCCCTAGGTGAGGCTTTCTTTGCACACCAGTGACAAGTTAAGCTGTGGCTCCATCAAAATACTAAATATAACTGCTCAAAATAATAATAGGCAACAACTGAAATTAGCCAACACTTCTTGGTTCATGCTAAACATGTTCAGTTGCTTGAAAAAATATGATTTTAGGACTCCAGTACTTCCTGTCTTCAGCCTTCAACAAGATCCTGATGTTCTCTATTTGTTAACCTAGTACCCATAAACTCAAGTAATTTGCAACAATATATTGAGCTTTACAACACTGGGAAAGCCCAGTATGATTCCTGCCAAGTAATCTGGTGCAAAACTAAGCAGTTTTTCTATTGTAATAGTTTTCCTTTCCCTAAAAAAACTTGTGCAGTTTGCTGATTCAGTTGGAAGCTGCAGCATGAAAGTGACAGGAACTTCATTTCTGCTCCTGCAGAGAACAACAGTAGCGCTATAGTGCCTTTGCTGACAAAGAACTCAAACTGGCATTTAAATATCAAGGTGGTTTGTAGCAGAGGAGTGATGCAGGCAAAGCTCCCAAGTGCTGGTTTTACATACGATGATGCAATAATAGAAACCAGATAACTGGAGTTTTATAGCAGTTTTATAACTGTCCTGCTGATTAAGTTCAACACGCTGTTGGTTGTGCAAGTTGTACTGTAGCCTAAGTACAGCCAGAATTGGACAGTGCTATGAAGAATGAATTGTTTGGTTTGAATCAGAAAGAAAGAAAGAAAAACAGATAATCAGGATAAACACTCACATCTGGCTTTGCAGGCTGAGAATAACCAAGATTTTTTAGGGCTTCATTTTCCTCCATGATCATGGTTGAACTCATCTGCTAAACAAAACCAGAATTCAGTACTGGTTTCCAATTCTTTGCTATTTATTATCAGTCCTGCAGTGTTCCCCTAGTATGCAGCACTGTTTATTTGTAACAACCCCAATAAGAATTACCAACAGGGGTTCTTAGGGTTTAATTACTGAATTGCTGTCAGTCACATTTTTCTGGTCTTACATTCTCCAAAGTTAAGGCAAAGAAACATTTTACTGCAGCACAGAGCACACTCATTCCAGGTCCCCTTCACAACCTTTAAAAAGCCCTTCACAGCCCTTACAAAGCCCTTCCTACCACTTCCCATATTTAATTGTAACTTTTATCATGATTCAGAAGTCTCTCTTCGACATTATGCCTCTGCTAATCAGCAGGGCACGGTGGGAACACTCACCAGCACAGCAACTGTGCTTTGGGGTGGCGGTGCTTCTGTCAACCTCCCTGATGTGGCTGAAGCATTCCCCGAGGCGTCGAGCTCACGGAATGACACTGAACTTTCTCCTAATAGATTAGGTTTTTTCCCTTTTTTCTTACACTTCAGCTTCTTGGGTTCAGCAGTTTGATCGTCAGGCTAAAAGGTGAAACAATTACATTTGGTGTTTAAGTGACTCTCTATAAAAGCACGAGCATAAAAAGCCCCACTGTTACACTAGAGCTTTACACACCGTATTCGGCACCACTGACACAGTCAGTCTGAAAACCAGTGAGCTCAAAGGGCACCCATGACTACTGCTGGCATCCAGAGGGAGAGGCGAGCTACGTCTCAACCTCTCCACAGTCAGCCCTTTCAAGGCAACGACTACACTCCCAGGTGGAGTCTTCCACCTCCGCAAGGAAAGAGCAAGTTCATCTAGGTTACAACCTGGCTGATTTATTAAGGATCTTTCACCTTGATCTCCGGTCCTAACGGTGAAGGACAGCGTGTACCAGTTTTTAGGTCTGGAGTTCTCTCTGTTGCAGCTGTGATTTTACAGATTTTTTTTCCTGTGATAAATTTCCAACAAATCTCAATTAACTTTGAGACAAAGACCATGGCTACTCTCTAACCCATACCTTACAGGATGGGGTTTCAAAGAGGGATCATTCCAAAGCCACCCACTGAAACACACTTCCTCCCTTCAATATAATCCTCACCTCCCTCTCCCCACAACCGGAGCTGCTTTACGCCTCCCCCTTTTCTCCAGGAAACAAGGAGGCCGCTTATTAATCTTAGGTTCACCTGGCTAATTGCTGCTGGACACACGTACTGTGGGAGCAGAGGAGTTGCATCACCGCAGCAGTCTGTGCCAGTGGCAACTTCTGTCACTACTGCAGTTCAAATTAAGCAGGGGAAAATGATGCAGCACCTGGGCCGCAGCCAGGATTGCGTCACCGCTCAGAACTGCGGCCACACAGGGGACTCCTCGTGGTATCTGTGAGGTTCAAGTAAGGAGCACGACAGACAGTTCTGCTCCTGGAGAAGTTAAATAAGAAGTGCCGATTTTCATTGAGCTTCACAGGTGGTTAAATGAAAAAATACAGTGTTTGGGCTTTTGGGATGGGGATTTTTTGTTTGGTTTTGGTGGGTTTTTTAAATTATTATTCTAACACATTAATTGGAACCAAGCCTTATTTACAGGGAAGATTTTCAATCCACCCTTTCCCTTCTAGGCACAACTGGGCTTAGCTGGTGCCAGGGGGACCCAGTGAAAGCCTGGTTCCCACATCTTGCCACCGTTTAAGAACGTTCTGTTGTCTCACAGCGCGTACAACTGCTTCAGGCCATGTGTTACCTGCCACAGTAGTTGAAACACTTAAGGCTGAAGAACTGCAATCTGACAGCCTCTTTCTAGGAGAGAAGGAAAACAAAAATGTAAACAACTATTCTGAATGAACGTTTTCATTCAAAAAAAACCCAACCATGGGGAAGTGTAGACTGAGGGAAAGGCTTATTTTATAAATATTGTTGGTGAGTCATTTCGTCACACTCTACAGTCACTTGAAAGATTATCATCAGGTCACACAGCTTATTCTAAAGATACTTGCAATCTGAGACCCACAGAAGACATTCACTAAAGCACTCGGCACTGAAGCATACTAGGACAGAATCTATTTAAGGAGAATGCAGGGGAAAATGGGGCTCACAAGAAAATTCAGATTGTCTAGAGATCTCTAGCACTGTAAGATGGGTATAAAGTGAGTTATAAACGGAAATGGCTGCACGTAGAACTGGAAACGGCAGCACAAGAGTTAAAAAGAAATGATATTGTTCCTAGAAAAACACTCCTGCTGCTCAGATGTGTGTGTCAGGACCTGGAGGCGGCACTGTGACAAGGCCAAGTATAGAAGACTCTTCATTGTGATAAAACCACACCAGAAGTGACTTGTCAACAGAAAACCTGGCAACCTAACAACAGGAGAGTGAGAACAGACTCCCAGCATATCACAGACACTGTTCTGCTTCCCAGGAGAAATGTATTCCAAATAAGAAACAAAAAACAAACCAAAACAAGACAATGGGGAAAAACTTGGTCCCAAAATCTACAAAGGCAGCAAGAGCCTGAAGCAAAGGAGTGCCCTGAACAAGCTCCAGATTCTTAAAGAACATAAACAATCTGCCCAAAACCTAGTTGTGTCCTGGGCAAGCACAGAACACCAGAGACTTAATGAAGACTCAACAGCAGGTACCCATCACACCCCATACTGTACGGGCAAACCTGGCCTGAGCACCCAGGCACACACACCTTGCTGACCCCTGGCTGAGAATAAGCACAATTGGATAAAAGCAACTCAGGTAGGGATTTTGTAAATGTCCCTTTCCATAAAATCCTTCATGGAGGTTTCTGACACTGATTTCCCAGCAGCCACCAGGCCAAAACAAAAGTCTTTAAGGCAAACTCTTACCTGACTTAATGAACTGCTTTCAAAGTTAGCCAGGACACACACAGCTGAAACTCAATGTAAGTGGACCAGAGGTTTTAGGCCTTTCTTTTAAATGCCATTCAAAAGAGAAAAACCTGAATGTTCAGGTGCCTCAGAGATTACCTTTTAATGTTTTGGTCTTGAAAAGCATCCACTACAGGCTCTAAAAAACATAAAAGCCAAACTTTAAATGAAAAAGCTAGAAAGACCAGACAATGTTTTGGTGCACATTAAATTATAAAGCAAAACATTAGACACAAGCCCAGACCACTAACAGGGAGCTGCTCTGTTACGCAGCTGTGCCTCAATTGAGATGATCATTTGGTATTTTATACAGATTTCTTGCACCAAAGTGAAATTTCTTCATATATATATACATATACACATTCTTAAGTATTGTGGAAAAGAACTACCTAATATTGCTGAAAGATTTGAGATCTGTGGTATCATATCTATGGCCACCGCTTTGCTGGAGTCCAGGAGAGTCGAGTTCTTGTTCTCAGTGTAAAAGTTAGTTCTTCCTTCTATAGAGGAGATAGAAACACAGGCTTCTTATGCTGAAGTTCATTGACTTGTGAGAATTGTGACCAAACTGAGAGCAATCACTTTGGCAAGGCAAGAACTTGAAAGCAAAGTGAAAGCACTGCCTTGGCTCAAACAGCTGCAGAGAGGTTTGGGAGGAATTTGACTCAAAGTGGATTTATCCATCATCCCCAATAAACAGCTTGTGTCAACAGCAAATGCTTTAAGTTTACAATATGATTCAGATTATACCAGGACCAGATTCACACTGGATTGGAGGACCAGATATACAGACCCCATGGTAAGCACCAGTTGGCTTAGAGCAAAGATCTGACCTGGCAAGTCGCCCCAAGACAGACCATTAGTGTTTCTACTGGAGATACACCCCCCCCACACACACATTTTCTTCATTAAATAAAGCTAAAAAAAAACCCCAGAAGCCTCACCTGAACCATCATCTCTGAATGTCTCAGGGGATGGGAAACTGTTCAGGCTGTCACTAGCACCTGTGCTATAATCTGCAGTCAGGTCTACATCTAAACACTCTAGGAGAAAGGTTGAAACACCTGTGGGAAGAGTCATTTCTGTGCCTAGAGAAAGAGACAAAAAAGGCAGCTAACAAAAAAACCACCCAAAAATGTATCATTTTCTGCAAACCTGCAAGATTTTCCTTATCTAAGTTTCATTCCTGCGATGAACTAAATATTGTCAAATCAGTATATTATACTGACTCAGAGTTAAAGAAAACAAAGGACCAATTTACCCACCACAAGCTAACAGAAGACACCTTTCCTTGCCCAAGGCTCACTAGAAACACCTGAAGAAATCAGCCTCTGATGAGGTAACTCTTAAGCAGGTTTGTTTTCAGAAGGACAAACTATTTAGGCACAAGCTTTTAAACACACAGGCTTGGATAAACTGAAGAACTCATGCCAATGCCTAGTTCTGTCAGTGTCAGTGAGGAAACCAAGCCCCTGTGGTTTTCAGGACTTGTCTTGGGTCTCACAGGGCTCCCCTCCTGTGCTGCCTTCAATCCATCTACCTGAACAAACAACATGCTGGAATAAGAGGCAAAAGTCCAGCCAGCGGTCTCAAAACCTTTACTTTCTAATATCACACAGTCAGAACCAGTACAAGAACAGCACACCAGTGCCTTCATAGAAATAGAATTAAAATCCCATTGTCAATTTTATTATTAGTTTTATACAGCCACAGAAATGTATTCCATAATAGGATGCATTGCCATTATACTCACTTGAAGTCACTTCATTTTTCAAACTTTCTTTACTTTCAAAGTTGATTATCAGGGATTCCTAAAATGAAATAACCAAGACAAGCAACCTGACAGAACTGTATGTGGACGAAGAAATGCAATTAAATGTAGTTCTACATTAGTAAGAGCTCAGAAACCGACTGCCTGGTACTTCACCACTTTCACTTGCTATTCACAGCGTAATTTGTACCAAGATTTTTCATGCACCATTAACAAATCTGCAGTCTGACTTATAGTTCTAAAATTCATAATGAATAGCCAGTAACTTGATCCTACAATCTTTGCCGGATGAGACTTCGAGGGAAGACAAACTGTCACCAGCTGAAGTTATGCTTGAGGCAGCAGGGCAGTAATCAATATCCCTCTCATTATTTTTAAGAGGGCCACTCACTTTCAGAACCCTAGACCATTTCTATAAATACAAACAGCTATGTTGTGTATGTAAGACCTTTTACAAGACTAATAATTTGCAAGAAATGTAAATAATTGGTGTAAATCAATAAAAGCTAACATTTTAAAGGCAAATAGTTTCACACCAATATCACTCAAGCCCTCTGCTGTGGCAAATTTTAGCTCAAACACACACAATGAACTATTTTCCTGCCACTGCAGTGTTAACTGTCCACTTCTGCTCAGTCATCTGCAAAGCCTTTGTTCCAGTCTTACTGACATGAGGAAGGGCACAAGATCGACTTGTCAAATGTCTGTGTCTGAACCAGAAATGAGCAATTCTCTGGAATCACACTCTAATGAGATATCTTCCACACAACACAATTGCTACAGCCTTTCCTCGTTAAGGATAATTAGTATTGATGTTTTCCCATGCAACCAATAGCTCCAACAGCTTTTATTCTGGCCAAAGACACAGGAAAAATCTCACCAAAATATGGGACTAAGTTCAGCCTGGAAAACTGTCTGCACAAACACATAACTCACAGCAAATCCTACTTGATTAAGAAAAGGAATTTAACAGGTCACGTTTCTTTGACTTATCCTCCATAAGGTACTAGCAGACAGAAGAGCAAGGCAGTGCTCTCACTTTCAGGGGTAGGGCGCTTTCTGCTGTTTTCTCATCGGTTTTTCCCAAGTCTGTTGCCTCTTTGACATCCGCTTGACTGCTGCAGGTGAAGAAGAGAGCCAAGCTCAATACACAGAGCTACACTGGTCCACAGGAAGGCAACAGAATCTACAAAATGTCTTGATGAAGTGGCAAAAAAACCCCAACAGTCTGACAAACATCAGCTTACTGATAATTCAGACTGCGTATCTCCAAGGAACTTCTCATTCAGGCAAAACAGTATCGATTGTTAGTGCTAATAATGGTGTACTTGAATGAGTTCTAACAGACCTTTGGTTGCACAAATGGCTCACTTGGATGACTTCAAGATTTTCTTGAATTTTTGGCAGGGCTTTCAAACCGGACTTCCCCTTCAGACCTAGAGAAGAATAATTATTCAGTAATTTTAGTTTCAATATTCGAATTTAGAATATTATTTCTAAAAGGGCACCTTTAGTTGTTCCCACTCTTCCATGCCCATACCCATCTGTGACAATAAGGTCCAAAATTTTGTAAAATCTGAATTTGTTTTATTTCTATCCAGTGTTTCTTCCATCAGTGTATCAACAAGATCAAAAACACCAACACACTTCAAGAAATACATCAGGTGTTTTAGAAACCTGTTGATGAAAAGGGAAAAAAAAAAACCCACCTTGGAAGTGACCTTTACCACACCCAGGTACAAAGTAGTTGGAGCCTAAAACAGTTTTAAATGGACTTTATTAGCAGCATGAGAAGCATTTCTACATAAACTGCTCCTCACTCTATATAATCCCAGAGGCCACGATGATGCAATTGCTTAGGAACCAGCAAATCTCAGAGAACAGGTTTTCTTATCCTAAAACCAATTTTATAATTGCTTAGCTTTGTGTTTTACACAAGTTTTTTGGGGCTAGAAACAGCCAAACTTTCTGGAATTACCCTTTTGTGACAGCAAGTTAAAAGGGCATCCATCCCTGTGTTAAGAAATTAGTCTGAAGCACTGCAGTTCCCAGCACTACAGAGCCCTTCAGCTGAGATTCCCTGGGAGCTGAGCACAGGGCAATGTATGAGCAGGACTCATCCCCTTCCCTCTTTCTTCCATGTATATGTAAGTATGAAAAGCAAAGAGACCTCAAGGGTGATAGTTGTGCTCAGTCAGGTACGCCAAAAGCACTAAGCACCTATGGGAGCAGGAGCCAGCAGGTCGGGATCAAAACAGAAAACAATTTTAATTGTACCCTGTAACAGTAACTTGAAAGTCTTACCTTCAAATTATCAAGATTGATGTGGGACCAAGACATCCCACACTGGTCTTTCCCATTTGCTTCAGCAAGTTAGGACATTACCCTTAGGCTTTACTTGAATCCCACACCTTCCCCTTAGACCACGTTTCCCTTTAAGGTCTCCCAACTGCTAGCTTGGAGCCTACTCTGCCACATTCATAGAATCATTCAGGTTGGAAGAGACCCTTGGGATCATCAAGTCCAACCATCAGCCCTACTCTACAAGTTCTCCCCTGCACCAGATCCCTCAACACCACATCTCATCTACTCTGAAACACAGTCAGGGATGGGGACTCCACCCCCTCCCTGGGCAGCTGATTCCACTGACTGACCACTCTCTCTGGAAAAAACTTTTTCCTCATGTCCAGCCTAACCCTACCCTGCTGCAGCTTGCAGCCATTCCCTCTTGTCCTGTCGCTCATTGCCCGTGAGAAGAGACCAGCACCAACCTCCCTACAATGCCCTTTCAAGCAGTTGTAGAGAGGGATGAGGTCTCCCCTCAGCCTCCTCTTCCTCAAACTAAACAACCCCAACTCTTTCAATCGATCCTCATAAGCCTTATTCTCCAGGCCTCTCACCAGTTTCGTTGCCCTCCTCTGCACTCGCTCCAGCACCTCCAGATCTCTCTTGTGTTGAGGTGCCCAGAACTGGACACAAGACTCAAGGTGTGGCCTCCCCAGTGCTGAGCACAGGGGGACAGTCACCTCCCTGCTTCTGCTGGTCACACTATTCTTTATGCAATTGGCCTTCATTCAACAATGAAGCCGGTCCTTTCGAGGAACAGCTTTAAGTACTTTTTTAAAGCATCCTCTCAAAGGCAGGCCAGGGTTTTGTTGTGCCATTTGTAAAGGAGATTATTAGATGGTGGGGAAGAGAGGTACCTTACAAAAGGAAAAACCTTTTATTACTAAAGCCAGAGGCAACACTCCTGGTTTTCCCAATCAGCAACCTGCCTTCTCCATGCCATAAGGGACAGGGGAAACAAGATGTCACCCCCCAGGCTCACACAGGGCCGGCTCAGCAGGACCCAAAGCCAACACTACACACTGCGGGGGTAGAAGGCCAAAACCACATAACATTTAGCAGACCACTACTGATACAGTCCTTCCTCGGAAGGTGACAACTAAACCAGCATCCTCAGCACCTTCTCAAATTGCCAAAAAACCCTAAGAATTGGAGAAAGCACACCACGGGACACTCTCCCAACTCCCCGCCCGCCTTCATCCCTGGTCCAGGCTCAGCGGCCTCCCAGTCGGTGCGGCCCGTCCTGCTCGGCTCCCGCCGCCCTTCACCGCGGCTCCACGGGGCTGAGAGAAGGCGGGCGGCTGGAGGGAATGAGGAAGGGAGAACGCTTACAGCCGGGCTCCAGCCGCCGGGGACCCACGCTCCCGAAGAGGCGCCGCCGGCAGGGCTGGGACGCGCCGGCCCTACCCGGGAAAGGGACCGCCCCAGGCAGCGGAGACAGACGTCGCCTCTTTCGCGGTGCCTTCCCGCCACGGGAAACGCTCGGCCAACAGGACCACTCCATGACGGGCAGGGTCCCCTCAGCCTTCAGGGCTTACTGAAGGGAAAGGACCACAGCCACCCCCTCACAGAGCTCCCTCCTGCCCGCCCTTAAGGCGGTCCCAACTGCTCCCCCCGCCCTCTCCACCTCCAGCACGCATGCTCAGCGCGGCGGCGCCAACTGCCGCCGCCAGGGGGCGCCCCCGCCTCGCCTCAGCGCTGGGAGCAGGGGGCCGCCCGTGATGGCGCCGGCTCCTGTTTGAGGGGGTGGATGTGTCACCGCCGGCCACTGCCGGGCCTGGAGGGTAGCGGGGACGTGTCCCGGCGACAGGAGAAACGCAGCGCCGCGGTGGAGAGGTGCTTCGCCAGCAGGTGTCCGGCCTGAAGAGTTTTATCTGAACGAGTGGAAATTAACCATAGAACCATAGAGTGGCTTGGATTGGAAGGGACCTTAAAGCCCACCCAGTGCCACCCCCTGCCCTGGGCAGGGACACCTCCCATCAGACTAGGTTGCTCCAAGCCCCCTCCAACTTTGCCTTGAACCCCTCCAGGGATGGGGCAGCCACAGCTTCTCTGGGCAACCTGGGCCAGGCTCTCACCATCCTCACGGCAAACAAGTTCTTCCCCACAGCTCAGCTCCATCTTCCCTATTTCAGTGTCCAACCCTTCCCCTCTTCCTATGGCTCCCCTTCCTTATCAAGAGTCCCTCCTGAGCTTTCCTGGAGCCCCTGGAGGGACTGGAAGGGACTCCAAGGTCTCCCTGGAGCATTCTCTTCTAAACCGAGAATCCCCCAACACTCTCAGCCTGTCCTCACAGCAGAGGGGCTCCAGCCCTCCTAGCTTCTCTGTGGCCTCCTCTGCCCCTGCTCCCACAGCTCCATGTCCTTCTGCTGTTGGTGGCCCAGAGCTGGTGGCAGCACTGGGGGGGGTGTCTCCCCAGAGCGGAGCAGAGGGGCAGAATCACCCCTCCCAGCCCTGCTGGCCACGCTGCTGGGGATGCAGCCCAGGGTGCAGGTGGTTTCTGGGCTGCCAAGCACATGTTGCTGGTTCATGTTGAGCTTCTCACCCACCAACACCCCCAAGTCCTTCTTGGCAGGGTTGCTCTCCATGCCTCCATCCCCAGCCTTAGCTGATACTGGGGTTTGCCCCAACCCAGGTGCAGGACCCTGCACTTAGCCTTGTTGAACCTCACGAGGTTCTCACAAGCCCACCTCTCCAGCTTGCCTAGGTCTCTCTGGATGTCATCCCGTCCCTCAGGTGTGTCACCATGCCACCCAACTTGCTCTCATGGTCAAACTTGCCAAGGGTTGTTATGAACTTGGTCGAGAGAAACAGAGAGTGAAGGGGAGAGCAGTCCCCCAAGTTGGGTGCAAGCCCTGGAGTGACATGGCCACCAGGTCAAGGGCAAAGAAACCTGGAAGATGATGGTAGGTGGCATCAGAAATGGCTGTTCCCCTTGAGCCAAACACCACCCACCGGTTCCTGATGCAAAAATAAAGTGTATCTTGAATAATCCTGCCTGGTCCTGCTCCTGTCGCTGGCCTTTGCGGGGGCCGTACCCAATGCTGCTGCTCCCTGGCACCAGTTTTGGCTATAAACATGCAGCTAGATTTGGGTTTATAATGCTGCATTTTACAATTGAGATTAGGTCCATTGTATTCCATTCAGTGATCGGACCCCACGTTTCAGCTTATAGAGCAGAGGAGTCTCATCGCTTCCTTAACAGGAAAAAATGGGAGTTAGTTCTTTGGCATTACTGGATTTCCGAGGGAAACCGAGAGCTGCAAGTGCACGCAAAGACTGGAGTAGAGACCAACCACTTCTCGACTTTATTGTTTTAGACACAGAGTCTGAAAAAATACTATGCATTCCCAGTTGTCAATTCATATTAAACAGGCATATACATTTGGTTATATTATTATTGATTTAAAATTAAAAAAAAAAAAGGAAAGAAAAAGAAACCATGACAGAGAGACTGCTGCATCTTCAGAGAACTTTGCAACAATTTTATCACAGAAGATTGCTAAAATCAATCCCAGGATCCGATGTTCCTTTGGTCGTTATTGTATGTATTTATGGGGGTTTTTTTTACAGCAAGGTTGAGTGTAGGCACACATTCTGAACGATTTACAGCCACTGGGAGGACAGAGTGCTGGCGTAACGACCGGTTTTACAGAAGAGCTTTTATTGTCAGTCCCCCAGAGAGGTCTTAGGAGCGGTTTTGAGAAATGTGAACGGTTCAAGTCTTTACAAAATTTTCCAGAGATGACTTTTCGATATACATGCTAATAATATACCAAAAACTGAAAAATCTTTAATTACAGTTAAGATTTTAATCTTTTTTTTTTTTTTTTTTACACAAATGTATATATCTTAACCCCTTCACTTCCAGCTGGAAATAGAATCGGCAACGCTTAGGAAACCGCCTCGTTTGTTTGCTGCTCATACTTTGCTAAAATACATAACAAAAAGCTGAAATGAAGTGAAGGGCTTAAAGGGGCTCTAGATGCCTCAGAAAACATTTTATTTTGGAACAATTCCCGGGGGAGGGGGGCTAAAGCTGCTTCTCTCCCAGACTACAAGCATTTCTCCTCAGGAGAGAACAGCCTCAGCTTCCTCATTTAGCAGGAGCGAAGATGGTGTAAAAACCATTGAATGTGCAAAGTACTGAAGAATGTCAATTCCAAGAAGAAACAAAGATCTAATTCTGAAATATATACTTTTGGTTTTTTTCCCCTGACACAAAAGCAAAGTGAGCTAAAGGTACAAAAAAGTACACCGACGGAATTGCAGCTAAATAAAATGCTTCTCCCAGTTTTCTGTAAGGCATCAAGAGGTCTTTAAGTAATCTGTTACCATGCAAAAATAGTATATTCTTTCCCAGTTTACATTCATCTTGTAGCAGTTTATTTACATATAGATCACCGGTCTGTGCTTTTAACACATGGAAAATAATAATAATAAAAAAGTATCTATAGTTAATTTGTTTCATTCCAGAAGATTAAATCAGATTATTTCCTGTTAGATGCAAGAACTTCCCATTCATGGCAGAAATGACACTGGACTTTGCCGATGCTGGTAGGTACTTACTGACAACGAGGATAGATGGCAAAATAGTACCTTTTCTCACCAAAACAACACACCATCTCTCTCTCTCTCTCTCTCTCACCCGATGCGCATCAAGCATTTTAACCTGCCAATGCACCTTTGAGGACAGAATAATGCTGTTTATGTCCTGCCAGTTTGGGATGAAGTCCGTCTGGTGTGGTGTCTGCTCACACAAGCAAAGAACATACAAAATACATCATGAAGCAATATTCTCCTCCTGGAAACGCGTGGTTTATTCTGGTTTTTATACATGAGCACTGGAGACAGTCTCCTGGGTGTGACTTCCTACCTCATTTCGAACCTCCCACACTTAAAACAATCCAAGAATATGGGACTCATCCGTTGTCCTTTGGTGACACCAAGTGACAGCCCCGTCACAGAGGAGTGACCAGCACTGAGCCCACCTGGGATGGCAGACAGGAGCCACGCTCATTTCACTGGGCTTCTGTATTTTTTCATTGATTTTTTGGCGGCATGAACCCCCAGATGAGAGCCATTAGTTAAAACCAGTCATCCCGAAGCCATCAAGAACCGAGCTCTTTACGGAGGAGGGGAACTCGCATTGCCACTCCTGCCACAGCACTCGAGGCTCAACTTTTTCAGTAAGATGAATATTAGAAATTAATTTTTTAATTAGCTAACTTGAGGCGGGGAAAAACTGGTTATGGGAGAGCCCTGGGGATTTTCCCTTGGGGGTCACAGGAATTATTTCAGTTTAAGAAAGCTCAGTGCAAAAAAACCCCAGTGTTCCTGGCTTTTGAAGAGAAGGGTGTATGTGCCTACCTCCATGTCACACCTGTGGTTGTTTCACCTTTTAATCTCTTACACCGTCGTTATGATTGTGGTGAGAGGCAGTGTCCTACAGAGGAAAATCTGATTACAGGAGGAAGCATTGAAGAGAGCTTTTAGTTTATTTATACAGCTTTTCACCGGTTCTGAAAGCACTCACACTTTTGGCCTGACATGATTTCTCCCAAACTGTGCATCATCCAAGTGTATCCAAGCCTGTGTTTTTTCTTTTCTTTTTAATTCTTTTGGTGTTCACATCTTTGGCTCTAGTGCACCTGACATTTTGCATCAAATACCAAAAGAAGACAACAGACATATTTTTCAGCATAACATATACATAAACATAACAGCCATCTAAGCTGTAAATAAACTCATGTTGGGATCTTCTCTACTTAAAGTCAGAGTTTAGCAGTTTAGAAAAGTCTGGTTCACTGAGATAATTTCAGGAGAAAAGCAAATCAAATTCATGTGGTAGAAAAATGTCAGTGGGAAATAGTTCTCCTGTACGCGTTTAGATGATGGGCTTTTCTTTTACTCTAAAAATATGTCACATTAAAAGAGGAAATTGAACTAATTCTTCATTGCTTTCAAGGGTGCGTCTGGAACGACTGTCTTTTGGCTGATACAAAAAGGAGATGAACTAGACTCCGCGGAGATGAAAATCCTCTATGACTTGCCCTCGAGAGCCAGATTTGATACAGTAATTCCAAGCCTCTGCAGTCGTGGCAGCCGCAGATTCCCCAAGGGATACCGTTGCTGTGCACGTGAGTGAACAATACACGTACCATGGCCTCAGACCCCGGGAGCGGGACTTCTCATTTGCTCGGGAGTGAGATGAGTCGTTGCGCTGGAATCGAACGAGGAATCGGGCGCAAAAATGGGATTCGGACAAATCCTTCCACACTGGGTAAATCAAATCGCCGTGTTCTTTGTAAGAGTGGTCAAGTTAGCTGATACACAGCTTCCTTTCCATCATCTCGTTCTGAAGTTACTGCAACAAATCAGTCTTCGTGTAACGCCAACTCATTAACTCGATTTATTCCATTTGGAAGCATGCAGTGGGATTTGGGAGGGAAAACGAGAGGTCACAGATTAAAAAATTTAAACTTTGAGCTGCAGAAGCCTACGGTGGATTCCAGTTTAAGAGAGAAAATAACTGTGCTTTCACTGCCCTAGCAAAGAAGATCTAGCAGGCACAGCTCCATGCTAGTGCGCACCGGTGCAACGAACAGCAGCTAGTAAAACACACATACACACTTAGGACCCTGTTTAGCAGAAGGAAGCCACCGACAGTCCGTGGTCAAGCGACTCAGCCTGACAGTTTACTCATTGTTTTGTACCGTGCTTTGTATCAGGAGAGCGCTGTGGAGTCCCTTCCTGTTCCACGTGGGACTTATCTCCAGCAGCTTGTTGCAGAAGCCCAGGTTGCATCCAAACTCCTTGCTCTTCATTCCAACTGGAAGCGACGACAGTGGGAACTGGGGCTCCCAGACGTCTGAACGCAGAGATGTTTCCTCAGCAAGCCTTTCTGCAACCACATCCAACGACACCTTCCAACGCAGCTTTTTGCCCATCCCTGGGGCTTTTCGGAGCCGTATTTCCTTCCTCCTCCTTGACCAACCGAAGGGTGCTCTCCCCTGCTGCATCCCAGGCTGGCCTTTCTTCCCCAAAACCAAATTGTTTTGCCAAGCCCCGTCCAGAATGGCAGCCTATCAACCTTGGGCTGCGTTTTCTTCAGCGCTCTTTCTGACTGGGAGTTAGTCCAACTGGACTACGCGGTAGCAGCAGCATGTAGAGTAATAAATTAGGGACCGGGGAGGGGAGCGTAGGGGTTAACGTGAGCTCCCGCAGAAAACCAGCGGTGCTTCTGCAACCTTCTGGGTTTGAGCAGTTGGGATGCCCGGGAGTGCGCTGTGCTGAAGGATGCCAAAATGGGCATGTCGTGTAGAAACGGAGTTGGGATGGAAAGGAAAGAGTGGGAATCCTACCCTGCCGCTTCCTGACCTGTTCCTGTCACGTCAAGGTAGTTGCTAATCCGTTAGTTGTAACATACTAATAAATCTACTGAGTACAAACAGAGGGAGATCCCTTCCTATTTCTAGTCTGGGTGTTAGTTAGGTCAAGCGTGATTAAATCAAATCCATGGAATTTATGTCCTGGAAAATATAAAAGCTATCACTTAATATATAAACCAATACCCAGCTTGAAGTTTCCAGATCAGGGAAAACAGACTTTCACCATCAATCGCTGATTGTTTGAGGTAGACCACATTATTGAATTATCCACAATTTTAGTTTCTAATGTATTAGGTTATATACAATCAAATATTAACAGACGTACCTGAAATTTCCCCTATTTTAATTAGAAATGCTTTCAGTTATTAAGAAGGTAAGTTTCCCTAATTTACTTGGTCATAGATTGGAATTTCTGTATATTTTATGGCAATTTAGCATAATTCTTAGTAGTACCCTACTGTGTACATAAAGTAAAAAATAAATCGTATCGCACCCGATGGAAAAAAATAAGAAGGAAAAATATGGTTAGAGGTGAAGTCCTGGAACAAGGAAAGGCTCCAGTGTAAGATTCAGATGCGGATCCATTTCAGCTGTGTCGTTCTGGCTCTGTACTTTTTGAGTATTATCCTAATATTGCTACGAAGTCCGTTACTCGGAAGGTTCTTCCTGCCCGTTCAGATGGAGATGCTCGAATAGAGCTCTGCTATTTGTTTTTTGAAGTAATCTCTCAGTTCTGGTCTCTTAGCCTTTAGCGTCGGTGTCAACAAACCGTTTTGCACTGAGAACATGTCGGAGTGAATGTAAATGGCTTTGACCTAGAATTAATAAAAAAAAACAAAAAAGGGGTTTATTTATAGCAAAAATGACAGGCACCCCCCTCAAGAAGCGAAATCCTGCACGCCGGCCCTGCTGCATTACCTCTGGCAGGGTCCCCAGGACCTTCCCCACCTTCCCAGCTTTTCCAAGGTGACACTAAATCCCCCCGTCACCCCTCGCCGCTCCTGCTCTCCTTCCTTGTTCTCCCGAGAGCCGGCGCAGGAGGCAGCTCGCCGGGATGACCGGGCAGGGAAATCTCTCTTCCCCGCGAAGCCAAGGGGAGCAGCGAGGGACAGCGTGGCCATATGTGACGCTGGAACAGCCGAGTTTCACACGGCTGAAAGGCTGGAAAAGCGGGGCAGGGAGGGAGCTGTGCTGAGAAACACCCTCTTCACCCAACAGGGAAAGAAACCGAGCAGCGCCGATGCGGTCGTGCAAAATTATCGTGAAGCTCTTGCAGGGACAAGGGGCCCACGCGCCGAGAAGCTTGAAAGGAGAGGAACCGAGGGTGGCTCGCTGGCTAATTAAAATGATGTGAAATCGGCCATCCCAGGCAAAGGGGGTGGGTTTTACAAGGCTGCCCTTGTTAGCGGCGGTGCCTCTGAGCACAGCAGGGAGCCTGGCAGCGCAGATGGGAGCCAGCTTTTCCTCCCAGTGCCTTTATGGGAGTGCTGGTGCGGGAGAAAGCAGAAAACTGCTGCCTAACCGGTCACAGCCCACCGACTTAAGGCAAAATTCCCCAGCCATCTGCTGCTCTCCTGATTCCCCACACCAGACAAGTTTGCATTTTCTAAGACTGGGAGTCACAGGGATATGACAGAGAATCCGCTTTGAAATTCCCATTGGATACACGCTTCATTTTTCCCTTGTAAGCATCGGGGTCCAGTTCCTCCCCCAGTGACATCCTTCCCAAAAATCAGTGTTTGTGCTACTAGTGCCCTCCTCCCTCACTGCACTGGCTCTCAGAGCCTGTGCCATGGCAGCAGTTGGTGACCGAAGGCAGAGCTGTCACTTCCAAGCCCGAGGTCCGAGCTCAGGCCCTGGTGACAAGGACAGGGACAATAAAGAGCAGCTCTCCCATCCCATCCCATCCCATCCCATCCCATCCCATCCCATCCCATCCCATCCCATCCTATCCCATCCCATCCCAGTAGAAGCCGTAATATCTGGCTCAAAGTTTGGTTTTAAGATGACACATTGCTACAGAAATATCAATTTTCAAAAGTAAAATATTCTTAACTTCCAGAAAGAAGCCAACACTTTCCTCACTGCTCTATTAATTGTGAACTGCTGGGAGAGTACATTATTTGAGGATATTTCATATTGTGAAGACTATGGCTAGAGCAAACCATTCCTACCACAGACAATCATGTCCATTGCAAACTGAGCTTTATCTTGAATTTCATTTTTAAGTTAATTTCATTTGCATGTGGAGCTGAGAAATGAAGAATAATGAGTTTAGGTTTGATGGTGCTTCTGCTGCAGTTGGATACAGTGAGTTACTCAAGAGAGTTACCACCCAAAACCAGTCTAAACAAAAGCAAAAAGGCCCTTGCTAATTACATGGAATGATTAAGGTGTCCATTATTGTAACAGAAATAAGCATTGAGACATTTTGAAATGTGGATTTGTTTTTTTTTCACGGTGTTTTTAATGCTGTGTGCTCCATGGTTGATTTCAGAGCTCTCCTTCTCAAGTGTTTGTAGCTCTGTTGCAGAAATATTTACACAAGCTCCAGGAAAGAATTGGTGCACAGGTTGAAAATAAACAAACCAGCAGCATTTCCTGGGTCGTTTGTAGGAATGGTAATGAGTGACCCAGTTTCTTAACAGTGCTCTCAGTGGCAGAAGCACCAGAGTCCTATGGATATTTATCTTGAGCCCTGGTTGTCAGACTGGAGAGGTTATCCCTGTCCTTGGATTTCACCTCTGCCCCTCAAAATTTTCACTAACTTGAATCCAAATTTCAAGCACGAGCGGAAGGCAGAGCCACCGCGGAGATTTTCTTCCCAAGGAACAAATGCAATTTGCCAGCAGTAAAGCCATCTCTCAGAAAACAGGGTGTGCAGCTGCAACAAGGATATGCAGGGCAACAGGACAAATGCTGGCAAATCCCCAATTCAATACAAATGGACAAATTTTGCCTGTCTGGGTGCATAATAAGGCGTTAATTGTTTCGTTTTACCTGCTCAAAGGAATGAAGTCCGCTCTCCTTTCCTAACCGTACCATGTCTTCCATTATGGCTTGCTGCAGCTCCTGGGGTAAAACACAAACTCCTCATGAGGTACCCGCCAGCCTTACATGCAATTAGTGTCATCATTCACCCAGAAAACACGTTTCTGAGTAACATGCAAGTTACTGGTAGTTAATACATAATTGATACTAGTGATGCTTAATACCAGTGACACTCAAAGCATAAGTAGCTGATATTCTATTGAAGACATGTGCAAACATTAACCCTAAGTGCAGTGATGTTGTTTCCTCAGGATGCAAAAGGAAGATTGTATTTGCAAACTTATGAGACACAGATGCTTAAATTTGCAATCATAGAACCACAGAATTGTCTGGGTTGGAAGGGACCTTTAAGATCTTCTAAGTCCAACCATCAACCTCACTCTGATGAAACCCATCACTAACCCATGTTACCGAGCACTCTGTGAACCAGGCTTTTAAATCCCACCAGGGATGGTGCCTCAACCACTTCTCTGAGCAGCACATTCCAAGGCTTAATAATGCTTTCAGGGTAAAAATAGTTCCTAATATCAGAGAATCACAAAGTCACAGAATGACACGGGATTGGAAGGGACCTCTGGAGATCATCAGTCCACCCCCCTGCCAAAGCAGGTCCCACAGGAACGTGTCCAGGCAGGTTTGGGATGTCTCCAGAGATGGAGACTCCACCACCTCTCTGGGCAGCCTCTGCCAGGGCTCTGCCACCCTCAAAGTGAAGAAGTTCCTCCTCATGTTTAGGTGGAACTTCTCATACACAAGTCTGTGCCCATTTCCTCTTGTCCTGTCCCTCGGCACCACTGAAGAAAGCCTGGCCCCATCCTCCTGACACCCACCCTTTAAGTATTTGTAAGTGCTGAGCAGATCCCCCCTCAGCCTTCTCTTCTCCAGCCTAAAAAGACCCAAGTCCCTTAGCCTTTCCTTGTAAGAGAGTTGCTCCAGGCCTCTAATCATCTTAATGGTCCTAATATGCAATCTGAACCACCCCTGGCACAACTTGAGGCCATTTCCTCTTGATCCATCATCTGTTCCACAGGAGAAGAGACCAAGCCCCCCCCAGCTACACCCTCCTTTCAGGGAGCTGTAGAGAGCAAGAAGGTCTCCCCTCAGCCTCCCTTTCTCCAGGCTGAGCACCCCCAGCTCCCTCAGCTAAGAGACCTACTCAAACTAGCTTACGCCACAGTGAAAAAAAGTCCGTACCGTAGACAGACAGAAAGACAAACCTTATTTTTACAGAGTTCTGTGTATGTTCCATCAAACCCTCTTTTCTTGGCCCAGCCTGGCATCACTTCAGAATCGGGCACCACAATCCCCACCAGAAAGGCCTGGAGGCAAAGGGGAAAGAGTCACAGGCAAAAGCTGAACCACGTTTAATCCCACTGAGGTCAATACACAAGCTGGTTGGATTTGCGATGTGGTTATCGCTTCTTGTTTAATTATGTCAATAATTTCTCAATATATCGTAGCAAAGTATATTTTTAGTGTCTGTGCCTTTTCCTTGGATAAAAAAAAACCAGTTCTTCATGACTGTTCCTCTGTGACAACAATTTTAATACCTTTGATTGGGTTTGTTTCCTGCTTGGACACCAATCACTAATTTTTTTCACAGGCATAAGCCAGAGCTGAACACAGCCCACATCACCTATACACTCAGCGAGTCCAGGCAAACTCCGATGCCAAGGGAAACCTCATGTTTGTGGCCAAGAAATGTAGAGGGATGAATTGCAGTGGTTTCAGAAGCCGTACATGTTTGAATAAATATGTGAATAAATAGGATCAGATTGGTCAAAATGTGTAGGCAGTGGTGGCAGAGCAGCGGTGGCTTTGCCTCTGTCTGGCTTTACCGCAGGCAGTGTGGCAAAGGAGAGGGTTGGAGACCAAAAAGGGCGAGACTAAATCAATTTTAAAGGCTTGATCTTTGCCCACAGCATCCTCCAAGCTGCTTCAGGTCACACCAGCTCTCTGCCTTCCATTTACAAAGAGTAAAGTAAGGTTTTCTGAAAGCCTGAGCTTTTACCTGCAGGCTGTCCCCGTGGACGTAGATCTGGGCGACGGGGTCACTGCGGATGTAGATGTTCTCTATCTTCTCCGGTGCAATATACTCTCCCTGAGCAAGTTTAAATATGTGCTTTTTCCGATCGATAATTTTAAGAGTCCCGTTCTGTCAGGAGAAAGAAAAGAGAGTTCCCAGAGAAGTTACTCAGCCCTAGGGAGTCGGTAAGCAGTCTGCTCTTAACCAGCTCCTCAACTCAGCACTGGTGAGGCCACACCTTGAGTCTGGTGTCCAGTTCTGGGCACCTCAGCACAAGAGAGACATCGAGGTGCTGGAGCGAGTGCAGAGGAGGGACACAGAGCTGGTGAGAGGCTTGGAGAATAAGGCTTATGAGGATCGATTGAGGGAGTTGGGATTGTTTAGTTTGAGGAAGAGGAGGCTGAGGGGAGACCTCATCCCTCTCTACAACTGCTTGAAAGGACATTGGAGAGAGGTTGGTGCTGGTCTCTTCTCATGGGCAATGAGCGACAGAACAAGAGGGAATGGCTGCAAGCTGCAGCAGGGTAGGGTTAGGCTGGACATTAGGAAAAAGTTTTTCACGGAGAGAGTGCAGTCACTGGAATCAGCTGCCCAGGGAGGTGGTGGAGTCCCCATCCCTGACTGTGTTTCAGAGTAGATTGGATGTTGTGTTGAGGGATCTGGTGTAGGGGAGAACTTGTAGAGTAGGGCTGATGTTTGGACTCGATGATCCCAAGGGTCTCTTCCAACCTGAATGATTCTATGATTCTCTGATTCTAAATCGCTTCATTGACACATCCAGCTTATTCTGCAAAATATTTACTCAGCCCTTTGTAAAGACAGATCTGCTTGGAAATTTAAGTTCAGTACGTGAAAATTTACACAGGGTAACACAACTGACATCAGAATTGAGCATCTGGTCAGCACGCACCGGTAGCCACTTCCCGATGTCCCCAGTGTGAAGCCAACCCTCCTGGTCCAGCGCCTCGGTCGTCTTCTCCTTATCTTTCAGGTAACCTTTGAAAACATTGGGTCCTTTCACACATATCTGCAAAACAGTCAGAGTTGCTGAGAAATTATTTTATTATTCTGCTGCAGAGGCTAACAAGCTAAATTGTCACTCACTAAAATGGAAATATTTAAAGACTGTGCTCCATGGAGCTAAATTATATTCTGTTAAAAAATTACCAATGGATTTCTTTCTTGTCAAACTAATAGAAGTATGAAGTAGGGGTTGCAAAACTGATTTGTTTGAAGGTGGTTTGCATTCAGCTTGCAGTTAAATCAAGTTATTTCGGCAAGTTTAGTTTCTGTGCAATACAGAAATACCAGCAATGTAGAAATCACAGCAATTCAGCTCTCTGCAGCTGAACTAATCAGTTCAGTCTTGCCATTTAAAGTGATCGGGCACGGCATTGGCTGGGATTCCTGCCACAGCCCCTTTGTAATTAGTGCTTTGCTGCTTTATTGCTGCATAGACATTTTCTTTTCCTGATTGTAAAATACAACACACCTGCAACCATGCACCTTACAGAGGTAAAATGCTTCTAGAACTACATAACTACTTAATACAGTGTTAGCTAGTGAGAATTTGATATAAAAATGTGATTTGCTACCTCTCCTTCTCCTTTGGAAGCAAAATAATTCAGCTCCTCCACATCCTTCAATCTGATTAAGTTACAGGGCAAAGGGGCTCCTACATGACCTGGAAATCAAAGTTATCAAGTCACTCGTCATCTCTCCTAGAAACAATACTTAGCACTTTATGATTAATACCAAATTTAGATTAATAATTCAATGCCTATAAATACTTAAAGGGTGGGTGTCAAGAGGATGGGGCCAGTCATTTCTCAGTGGTGACCAGTGAGAAGACAAGAGGTAATGGGCACACACTTGAACACAAGAAGTTCCACCTAAACATGAGGAGGAACTTCTTCACTGTGAGGGTGGCAGAGCCCTGGCAGAGGCTGCCCAGAGAGGTGGGGGAGTCTCCATCTCTGGAGACATTCAAACCCCACCTGGACACGTTCCTGTGGGACCTGCTCTGGGTGGCCCTGCCTTGGCAGGGGGATGGACTGGATGATCTCCAGAGGTCCTTTCCAACCCCATGTCATTCTGTGATTGTGTGACTAGTCACTTGCACAGCTGCAGATACCCTGGATGTTCTTACAGCATCCGTGCCTGTGTGCAGAAATAACTTCCTCATTTATGGCTTTGTACTGTTAAGACCAGATACCTGAAACTCCTCTTTGGCTTGTAATCACCTGGGAATTCCACCTGCAGTGAATTAAGCTTCCCCCAGCCCTACAGTTTCTCCAAAGACTGTTGCTGTGGCCAACAAGCACTGCAATGTGCAAAACAGGCCTTTCCCCCCCAGAAATAGCCGCTGGAAGGAGAGGAACTAGAGAGGACTCACAGGGCCAGGAGTGCAGAGATGAGAGTATTGCAAATAACAGCCCAAGGGACAATTCCAAACCTCCCCAACATCCAATCCCTGTGTATTTATTCTGGACTAGTGACGCTTTCAAGGACTTTGAAGCATTTGCTGAAGATTATCCACACGGTGGCAAACGCTGCGTAACACCCCGTGACGTTACTGTCCGGAATTTTCTAAAGAAATGTGGGTTTCTTTCCTGGCTGGAAATGGTGGAAGAAACTCCTTACCTGATGTCCAGTCACCTGGGGTGGTGAAGGTGCATCCGGCCGTGCATTCTGTTTGGCCATAACCTTCATAAACCTGACAAAGAAAGGGGTGTCTTTAAAAGAGAAGAAAATGGAAAGAGTTGCCTCCTGTTTGGCAGGCTGGTGAGCTGATCCCCCCAGCTGCCACGCACGGGCACAGCTTGAACACAGCTTTATTTGCACTTCCCCTGGCTCTCACTCTGCACAAAACGTCACAGAACCATAGAAACACGAGGTTGGAGAGGACCTACAAGATCACCCAGTCCAACCATCCTGTCACCAACTCTACCCACTCGGCTCCTAAATCATATCTCCTAGCACCTCCTCCAAAAGGCTTCTTGAACACCTCCATGGACGGTGACTGCCCCATCTCCCTGGGCAGAACATCCCAGTGCCTGACCACTCTGGGGGAGAAAAAGTTTTCCTGACATCTCATCTAAATTTACATCTCTATGAATTATCACGGCTCCATAGAGCTGACAATCCTACGACAACTTCAAGTGAGTCAGGACGTGTGTTATTCCACGAGAGGAATTTATTAGTGGGGTAAAAAACGGTATTTTTGTGGCACACTTTGAAAATAAACCTATTTATTTATTTTGCTTAATTTTAGGCTCTTGAATGAAGCCTTTTAGCTGCCTCTAAGCTAAGCTGCCCCTCTAAGGGGCTTCTTAGTCAAAGAGAAATAACCCAGTGACCTTCTTTAGTGGGGTAAATCGCCATCTGAAGATTATCTTTTGCTATTTATATATAGAAAACGACCTGCACAAGGAAGTTCCTAGCACACACACGAGCACATTTCATTGCATGCACTCAAGTAAGTGCTGAGAGACGGGTGGGATGAGAACCTGAATATTTTTTTGGCAGCCACCCACAGTGTGAGTGGTGCTTGCCTCCTGCTCCCTTCCCAGGGCCGCCAGTGACTCCCAGTCCAGCCTAGGGCTGTGGGAGCAGAGCTGTGGGGAGACACCAGTTGGAGCGATGCCGGGGAACCGGTCCCCCAGCGCAGTTCTGAAGTCCCAACCTGTCATCTTGCTTAAATGCAGTGTGTTTCCCAGCCAAAAGTAAAGGAACATCTCCATCAACCCATGTGGCACCCGAGGGCGGCGCGGAGGAAGCCCAGGACGGTGGGAGAGGCGGGGGCAGCCCCCGTCACTATCATGCGGACGCAGCCACCGAGACTTGCCTGGTTGAGAGCAGGAGAAGACAAAAGATAAACACGACAAATTCCTACTGGTGGCCAAACCGGCAGCGTCCCTGAGTGCTGCTGATACAGAACGTGCCCAAGATGCTCTCTGAGGGCAGAAATGCAAACTGGCCCTGAATCTTCCCTTAGGAATAAAAAAAAAACTCAGCTAAATCTTACATGAAATAATTGTCCCCCTCACAGGTAGAAGTAATGCCCAAAGGAAAAAGCCACTGGACGTCCAGGGGTGGGATACCCACGCCTGGAAGGATGAGAGGCTTGGTCTCGCCTCCAGCCCTGGCCCAAAGGACATACAGCAGCTCTGGGAACTTTTGGGTAAAAAAACAAATCCCCACTCTTCTCCCCTCCAGTTTTTATTTGCACCTCATTGTCTTTTTAATGAATTAACTCCCAAACCACCTAAAACAACGCTGCTGCTGTGTTAAGGCTCGTGACCTTCAAATATTTGTGGAGGGCATTACATCAATTCCCCTGTCGCGTTTTACTTCTTTGGGGTTTTTTTTTTTGCCCCTTCATTTCCTTTTTTTCTTATTCTACAAGAAAAAGAAAGGAAAAGCAAAGCAAAGCCCAGCACAAAAGCCAACAGCTCCAGCCCGAGCCTGCCTGGCTGGCCAGCCCCGAATCAATATGCAGCCTGGCTCGCCCCATGTCTGCAGCCCCATCTCAACCTCCGCTGAACTCGGGCTTCTCTTTGCAAAGCCCACCAACAAAACGTGCAGTTGGTTCCTTTAGTTAAAGATAAAGCAGCATGTCTCCAGATAAGTTATCCAATTTTTTAAAAAATAAATAAATATCACTAAAAAAATGAAGTAAGCAGAGCCTCCTGGAAGAGTACAAGCCCCCCAAAAAGTGTTATAAAGCCAATTTAATATTTATTTTTTTGCTGAGGCTGTGTGGCAAACAGCAGGGTGTTCTCCTTTATTCCCCCTCTTGTTAAACCAGGATTTACAGGAGCATTTTTTCTCTACACCCTTGTTCTTGTTTTCCTGGGGGGAAAAAAAACAAGCGATTTTGAATATGGCCAGTTGAATCCACACCCTAAACCCAATCCTATCTACAGAGAATTTGCAGAAAACTTTGTGCCTCTTTGATCATATTCCTCTTTTCCTGACCCACTTCCCGAATTCCATCCCCAGTGGGAGGAGAGAGGGGTGGGTTCGATGGGATCCTCTCCCCTGCCTGGTGCTGGGGGTGAATGGGGAGAAATCTGTGCCGGGGCATGACTGGTCTCCCAGAGCTGGGAAAAACAGGCACTGTTCTGCAAACTGGTGAATTTCTCAGTGCTGCTGAAGGGGGGATGTGGCAAAAAGCCATTCTTAATCTGCCTTCTCCCTTCCCTTCTGGAAAACTGTCCCCAGTGGAAGTGACATTTCGGCACCTTGTGTGGGATGCTTCAAAACTAAATGCATAAATAGAAATAATATATGGCAAAAGTTTGTGGAATAACAAACCGTGCTCCGTTTCCTTTTTCTATTCAATTTTTCAGAGGGCAGCAAGTGCCCTCTGTTCATCATCAGGCAAGAGGACCAGGCTGACTTTAAGGAAAATCAGTGACTGCTGGAAGAAACGATGGTCCTTTGACTTCAGCCCCAGTTGTTAAAACTCTTTACCTGTATTTTGTTAAAGAAAAGCTTATCCCACAGGCTGTCGTTTCTGATGATCCCGTTGCGAACCTCGGCCTTTTTCCGTTTTGCAGCAAATTCCAGGATCCAGCGCTTGAGGGACGTGTCTGCCTGGCTGAAGATCTGCGGGAAGCACCCGGGAGAGAGGAGACATCAGCTCCTGGGCTCACAATTCCAGCTCAGCAGCTCTGCCCCTGCCAGGTAGGGCACAGGTACCCAGGCAGTGCAATTAAACATGGCCACACCGTGGCCTCTTTATTGGATTAAAACCAACGAGTGCTTTGTTTGGCCCTATTGGCGGCTGTGCAGGAGAGGAGGGTGATAGGGTAGGCTCTAACTAGATCTACACAACTGCCATTTCTATGTGATTTCTATGATAGGATTTGGGAAATAAGGAAATCTAAGCAGCCAGGAATGAGAAACTTGAATATCTGGCAGCTAGAGCAGGTACAGGCAGTGAGGAGATGGGGGCTGTGTTTCCCCAAGCATAATAGCTTCAGGGCAGGGGGGTTGGAACTCAGTGATCTTTAAGGTCCCTTCCAACTCTAACCATTCTGAGGTTCTATAAATGGACACCAGCAGGAGCTACAGATGAGTACATCCCCTCCCACAGTGCCCGTCCCACTAATAAGGCACCAGAACCCTTGAGCCAACAGTCACAGAATCACAGAATCACAGAATATCAGGGTTTGGAAGGGACCTTGAAAGATCATCTATTTTTATCCCCCATGGGGACCTTTGGCAAAAATTCAATCAGTAGGTTGTGCTTCAGCTCATCTTTAGAGGATAAGTCTTCCAAGGAATAAACATTCCCAGCTCCTCAAACAGAATTACCACGACGACCAGACATGTTGGGTCTCAAATACCTTTCAAGACCATCTCTTGGTTTTAAGGATTCCCTAGAAATCACAGAATGGTGAGCAAAATTAAACTCACCTTGTCGTACATCCTGTTCAACAGCCGCGGCACGACTGGGAAGATGGTTGGACGCAAGGCTTTCATGTCGTCAGACAGGAGACGAATATCTCCTTGAAAGAACCCAATCCGCCCTCCGTGGCAATACACGACAGACTGAGGGGAAGGAAAAGCAGCACTTGTAACCTCTTGGCTTTGAATTCCCACGGCAGAGCATCCCTCCCAGGCGCAGGAGTGCCTTTCCTGAAATCCCGCTCTCAGAAAGGCAAAAAAACAACCCCACCAAACCCAGAAAACCAGGGCTTTAGAGATACACATAAATGTAACTGTAAATTTAGCACCGAGCAGAAACAGATGGGTAGTTCTGGGCACCTTGCAGTACTGGCCATTCAGCACCCACCAAATTTGCCCCTGTTTCTGGAAGAACCAAGCTTTTAGAAGGGTTTTCCCCTCGACCCTGGCAGAGGGGAGGGAGGGACACGGAGAAGTCAGTTATGGCCAGATTCTGGAGCTGAGCTTCTCCTCTGAAGCCCAGACCTACCCCAGCAGCTCACAGCGTGAGGACCTGCTGTCAATAAAGAAACGCGCATTAACGAACACCGTGAAAGGTACTGAGCGGCAGCCGACTTTTTAGGTGTTAATACTTTAGTTTTGTTTAAACACAACAATATAGACTAGGTTAGCAATACAGTGCCTGAATCCTGTATCCCAGAAATAGAAGCCCACTTCGTAAAAGGTGCTTTACTCGGATGGAAAAGTACAGATCCAGCAGTTTTGTACTCGGAAAGAAAAGAGGCCGCTTTAAAATCAGATCGGAACAGAGCGGGAGGTGCGGGATCGGGCCGGGCAGGCTGCCTGCGATGAGCCAACTGGCAGTGGAAGGGGCAGCTCTGGTGGTCAGAGGACCAGTGGCTAACTTGGTAAAACTGGTATTTTATCCTTTTAGTGTTTATCATTTTTGCCAGCATCCCTTCCCTGCTTCTGGAGCGCAAGCGGGAGGCGGCATCCTCAGCCTGGCTGAGCTCCGCAAGGGGCGGGTGGAAAACACCAGCTCCCTTCGGTCGGCTTTTCTCCCCAGATCAGGGGTTTTGAACTGGTTTAGTGAGGGGACAGCCAAGCCTTTTCTGTGCTAGTCCTGAAAAATAAGTAACCGGTCAGTGGTATCCGGAGTGTCCCCACTGCTCCGGCGGCCACTTGGAGACCGGCTCTCATCCACCGAAACCACAGGAATGCTGTGCATGGGATGTGGGTTTAACAGACACCACCCTGCCAAACCCCAGCTCTGCTGTGCAGATGCACATGAAGTTAAATATAAAAATTAAAAATAGAAAAATATTATAATCATTGGGAATTACAAACAACTACTGGAAATTTTTAGCTTTGAGGAATGGATGTGTTTAATTTTAAGTGTAAGTTCCAGGAACTAACAAGGTTGGGTAAATCTAGGGAAGCTGAGACAGCGCTGGCTCTTCAGGATCCTTTGGAAAACGACTTTTTACCCCTTTTGAAAAGATAAAAACCTTTATATTCATGAGCTTTGGGGTTGTTTTTTTTAATAGAGAGGATTAACCTGAACATCCCTTGGTTCAGATGTACATCATTTCAAACCTTTCTAACTATTTTTCCTCTCCTCATTGGATGACTCTTTAGTAATTAGACTCTTCTTGGCTGGCAAAGTGGTTTGCCGGAACAGTGGTGCCGGTGTGCCCATGCCCAGGGGTAGGGGACGTAGGGGTGCACTGGGGCTGGGCTGCCATTCCCCAAATCCTTCATGGACCTTCACTTCCAATTTGCAAGAATTTTGGGGTTTTTTTGTTGTTTTTTTTTAACAGGGCAGAATATATTATTGCTGGCACAGACGTTGCTCAGAAGCGGGAGGGCTTATATTCATGTCCTTGACTTGATGATCCCAGGGGTCTCNAAAGAAGCGGGAGGACTTATATTCATGTTTGACTCAAAAAACCTCTGTTTTCAGCCCAAAACAGTCCTCCCTGAGAGAGTACCAAGCTGCGGCTGAATCCGGATCCAGTCTCCACGGGTTGGGTGGGTTTTAGCTCTCAGCCTCTGAAGCTGGGAGAACTGGTGTGCCTGTCTCATCGACTTCCCTCACACACCAACTTGAGCACGAATTATCACCTCTCTTTTCAGAAAAAAAGAGATTGTAAAAAGCCAATTCTGCCGCCCGGCACGAGCTAGCACTTCTCTTTGCCTTCCAGTTAATGCCCACCGTACGCTGCCCTGCCAGGAGGATCACGTGTGTCACACCATGATCTCAGTCTCCTCTTTTTTTCAGCGTCTGCAGGTTTTGATTTGCTCATTTACGCAATAGAAGGATTTTAGCTGACGTCGGAAACGGCAGGAAAAACATCCTTTTGCTCCCGTGGCGCCTGATCATTGAGTGAATTTGAAAAGCTGGCCCCCAAAATCGTGCAGGTGGCAGTTTTGGCTCGTTGATGAAGGGCCGTTTTCCAATTTGAGAGCCACGGGTGTAAGCTGGAGAGCTTGGGAAACTCTCCCGGAACGGCTCTGGACTCGTGGCCACGTCACCAAGACCCTGGCGTTGTGCACGTGGCGCTTCTGGAGTACAAGCTGCTTCTGGTTTTTGGTTGTTTGCTTGGTTGGGTTTTAGTGCTACAAGATATCGCTGGTTATTTAGTGTTTTATTCCGGTTTTGGGGTGGAAAAAAAACAAAAACAAAAGAAAAACAAAAAGTTGATTTCCACTGACACTAAGACCTTACCTGTACCATTCTCTCAAACATGTGTGCTAAAGGCAAATAGGAAATGTGTACATCCTCACAAGTGGGAGACCACTGACTCTGGAAAAAAAACACAAGGAGCCCCACGAGGCCTCGTCAGTTCAGGCAGGTTTCTTACCTGGATAACTCTTTCAAACATGTGAGCCAGAGGCAGGAAGGAGATGAGCACATCGTCCTGTCTCGGAAAGATCACTTTCTGCAGGTGAAGGGCATGGGAGACAGAAAGGAAAGAAACACTGACAGGAAGACAACAAGAAAGTCATAAAACAATTATAAAAGAAAAAAAAAAATAAAGGAAAAAAAAAAGAAAAAAAAGGAAAAATGGCACCAGAGGAGCAAAAAGGGGAAAGATTGTCCAGAGAGGAAGGGAGCAGCGGACCAAGAGAAGCGTTAAAGCCACAGCGTCGATGGAGCTCGGTTAGCAGGAGGAGTAGAGAGCACGGAGATGTACACAGAGGGCAGCGGAGAGGGCTCTCCGGGGCGGGAGGGAGGCAGCCACGCTGGGAACAGAGGCTCACCCTGAGACAACCCAATTGTTTAATCCCTTTTTATCTCCCGCGAGACGCTGAGCCCGGGATTGGCCTGCCCGGCGCTGCGCCGACCTGCAGGAGCCTCCTGGAGACCAGCGGGGCTCCACGGACACCCCAGCTTTCCACATGCCCTCAGAGATTCGCAGCGGTACTACAGTCACAGCCAGAGATCTACTTATTTCTGTTCCTTTCCCTTAGAATAATCGTCCATTTGACTCAGAACACGTGTCCTGGGCTGAGGGCCAGAACCACCACAACAGGTTGGAAAAAAGAGTGATTTTTTTTCTTTTCCGTTGCAGGATTTAGTCATTCCTGTTAGTGATTTCTCATCATTTCGAGGGATTAAAGTGTGGTTTTTAAGGGCATTATCACTGCCCCACAGACAGGAGCAGTGGGGAAAAAGAAGGCTGGATGTATCACGAGAGAAATAAAAGTGCCCAAAGCCTCTGGTGTGCCAAGGTTTTAACCCTTGCTGGTTTAACTCAGGGTTTTAAGTCTTGAAAGCTGGGATAAAAAAAACGGCCCTGAGAGCCTTACCTGACCCGTGCCCCGAAAGAAAAAGGAGCCTTTCTCCCCGCTTTTCCGAGGGTAAGCCTTGCTGTAATATTATGGATTAAAAGACCTGAAAGCTTGGTGACCCAATAACTTGCACCAGAGCCAGTGCTTAGTGGAAAATGGGTATACAAATCAATTAGCTCCCAGTATTAGCAGCTTATACCCACTTTGCATCTCCACTGCTGTGACAGAATCGATAGTCCATGACCTGGGACACGGTGGTGGATGAAGGCCTGGGATTTTCTTCCTCAAGGAGTATTTTATTACTAAACCTTGGCAAGTGAGATTTGGGTACGCCCTCCCGGCCATTACCTACTGAAGTCAGACAGGATTGACTACGTGGGGTTTCCAGCACCCCATTTCACATCAATTTCTGTGTCAGCCTGAATGAAGCCGTCAGGGCCTGCGCATCTGTTTATAAATGACTTCAAATTGGCCCCATTTTCTGCAAGCGCCGTAAAGTAAAACCATCATCATCACCACTCTGCTGCTTTTTGCCTGTGCTGCTTAAAGTGACCAGACAATAAATTATTTGGTTCTAAATCAGAGCAAAATGGTGATGTTGAATGGTACTTCACAGCTGGCACAGCTGCCCAGCTCTAGGTAAAAATGAAAACAGCTTCATGGCATTTGAGAAAAAAAAACTCCTTACATTAAAGCTCTAGGTTCACATAAAAAAAGGCTGTTCCATTTCTAAAAATCATTGAACTAAGCAAAACCAGCACATAAACAGCAAATCTACAGGACTTCTCAGCTTTAGGTGTTTTTATAAGATTAAGCAAGTATTTTGCCCTTAGTTTGATTTCATGACTGTGGTTAGACGTTGCCCTCATCGTGTGGGTCAGCTCCTGGCATTTACACTCTCACCAACGATTTCTGGTGACCAAAGCCATTGAGTTTAGAGTTGTAGAATCATAGAATGGTTGGAGTTGGAAAGGACCTTCCAACAGGTCCATGTCCTTCCTGTGCTGAGGACTCCAGAGCTGGACACAGGTCTCCAGGTGGGGTCTCAGGAGCGCAGAGCAGAGGGGTAGAATCACCTCCCTTGCCCTGCTGGCCAGGCTGCTTTTGCTGCAGCCCAGGATGGGGTTGGCTTTCTGGGCTGCCAGCATGCACTGCCGGCTCATGGTGAGCTTCTCATCCACCAGCACCTACAACCACTCACACCAGTCTTGAGTCTCGATCTGATACTGTCACGATTAACCAGAGAGTCCCTTTGCCATCAGGGGACACTAAATCTGTTTCTGCAGGCCAGTCCTGGAAGATGCCAAGTTCCCTCAACCCCCTCTATAAATGAGTTCCCTTCCAAAATAAACCCTCCTGCCCTTTGAGACTTGGCTGTAGCCGCACAGCAGCTTTCATTTCTGCATCTTGCTGCCTCCCAAGGGCCTCCCAAGGGCTGGCCCCAGCAAACTGCTGCCTTTGACATTTCCTACCATGGAATTGCTGGAGTCACAGCCCTGCAAACACTTGGGCACGTGATGTGAGAAATCCCCCCGAGCTCACGTGTCCAAGTTCCTTCCCAACAGCGGCCTGGAAATCTCTGCAAGTTCAAGGGTTAAGGTAACCAGACTGCAGATTTTTGAGCACCAACGATAAAAGCAGCGAGGGGTATAAAAATTTCTCCATCCCATGTATGTGTCACTGCTTTACAGAATTGCCTGTTCTCTATAAAAATAAATAAATTAAGAAATAAAGAGATTATTTGTATTTGTTAGGTACAAACTGCAAATAAACCTTAAGCTGTTGTGTGACAGCAATTCTGCTTCCTAGGTTGTTTCTAAACACAATTTACATGAAACATACCGTAGGGGTGCTTGGCCACCACTATGCTTTTTAAGAAATATCTATAATAGAAACTGAGATACACTTTTATATCAATGAAATCAAGCACTCTCATAAAAACTTACATGTTCTCATATACACACACACACGTTACATTGCAGAAAGCTTCCAGCAAAAAGGGGATGACATGGCCTGGGCATCCTTAGAAGCAGACCCTGTCCTCTTTTTGAAGCAGCTGTACAGGGTTTGCCTGCTCTCCCAATTATTTAAAAATATTTAATTGATTTACAGGAGCCAGCATTGCTCCCCAGCAGCACTTTTCAGCCCTCCAGAGCTAGGAGAGGAGATGCAATGCCCTCCAGCCCTGTAAGCTCAGACCTGCTCCCGCTTCCGTGGATTCGGCCCCCCGAGTAAGAGACATTTCACCTCTTCTCTGCAGGAGCACATTCCCGGGGGCACAGCTTAACCCACACCCTCTGCCCGTGGGAACATTGTCTAAATCAGGGTATTCACCTCCGTCACTTTCAAAAAGCCTGAAAAATCAGCCACCACGTTCCCGTGAGTCAGCATCGCACCTTTGGGGTTTCCTGAAAAGGAAACAAAGAGCTGCTTTAAGAGATGAGCCAGTAAGTCATTTCCAAAAGCTTAATAAAAACCCGAGCAGAAATTGGTTAAAAACATTCATTTCTCTTTGTGCATTTCAAAACTGCTGCAATTTTCGTAGGTATGACTGTGGAGTAACGTGCATTAAAAACACTTATTGCTTTAAAAACACTTATTGCATTAAAAACACTTACTGCAATCCTCAAAATTTAGTAACATGATAGAGCAAGCAACAGCCTAACACAAACATTTCTCCTGGGGACTCTGAACAACGGTTTCCACCTGAAATAGCCCAATTTATGGGATTACTCTGGTGGAACCGCTTGGTGAGCACGGCCACCAGCCCTGCCCAGCCATTCCCAGCCTCTCCAGGTAGGGTTTATTTCATACAAATTTTGATAAGAACGATCTTGAAGACCAGCAGACCCCAGTTCAAAGGCTGTTACACTCTTAAGGGAAGCCATTAATATTGTCAGCAGCAGAGCAGACATGACCTGGAGACAGGGAGATGGCCAATGTGCCACCCCAATGTGCCACCCAACCGCTGGGCACGTCCACACCACCAACATTTACTTTTTCACCCTCTTTTATCCCCCCAGCTGAGACCCCCCCTGCCTTTGCACCCTAACAGAATTTTCAGATATTTTAAAAATCTGTTGGTACACCAAAACCCTGGTGTTTGTTAAACAGAGAATGCGGGGGTTGAAGCCTCTGGGGACACAAACAAGCGGAGAGCTCATGTCCCTCCTGCCACCGCGCTGCCCCTCCTCCTCACCCTCAGAGGGTTTATTTCCCCCAGGAAGGTGTAGCTCAGCTCAAAGAAAGATTTCAGAGCCAGCCTCTCTCCCTCTCCAGCATGTTTTTAAGCGGATGGCTTTAATTCCATGGTCACACCAAGTGGAGGGTGACCAGAGGACCTTCCCCTTCCGCAGGGACGCCGGCGGGAGCTGTGCGATGTGGTGACAGCTAACGAGGGCTGCAACAGCCTCGCCAAACTGTAAACTCACCCCGGCTTCCTCAGACGGGGAAGGGGCACTGGTGTTTTGTGGATCAGTCTCAGCACAGGAGAATACACCTAACCCTCCTGGGTTTGGGGCATTTTGCAGGCTGTGTAGCCGGCAGCCCCTCGGCGCGGGTGCTGAGCCCTCTGCCCCGATGGCTTGGCCGACACCGCTCCCAACTCAGCCCCGCAAAGAAG
This sequence comes from Jacana jacana, assembly GCA_013400555.1. NCBI lineage: Eukaryota > Metazoa > Chordata > Aves > Charadriiformes > Jacanidae > Jacana > Jacana jacana. The sequence continues at coordinate 94,672 of VZTM01033363.1, forward strand.
GGAATAAAGGCCCAAACAAAAATAGTAACTATTGCACGCATTTATTGTGCTAAAGCAGGACATTTCGAATACAGCGTATTTTCCTGAAAATCCCTGTTTGGTGTTCCAGGTGCCTTTGTGTAATTCAGTCCCAATACTTGTGGATGAACAGAGGGCACGGGACCTGGATTGGTCCCACGTTTGTCCTCCTCCAGAGCTCAGAGGCGAAGCTGGGGCTGTGTCTTTGCCAACCACAACCCCACGTGTTGGATGGAGGGGCTCGCAGGTACCAGCTCAGCCTGACATGTTTTGAGGTACTTATTTTCACAGCTGGGTGCAGACGTGGATGCAGACCTCAAGAGAAGCTCCACTGACCAATGACTGCTGTGAATACATCCCAATGACCCAGAAATTGCTCCTGGTATTAGTTAAGTAGCTGTGCTCCGGCAGCATCGCATGCATTTCTCTGCGTGGGCAGCTCAGTGAAGAAAATGTGCTCAGAACTGGTTTGGAAATTCAAAATTGTGTCCTCCAGCAATACCAGCAGCAGGTCTACCTCCTGAGCCTTGACACAGAGCCACAGAATGCTCTGGGGTTGGAAGGGACCTCTGGAGATCATCCAAGTCCAACCCCCTGCCAGAGCAGGGCCACCCAGAGCAGGTCCCACAGGAACGTGTCCAGGCAGGGTTTGAATGTCTCCAGAGATGGAGACTCCACCACCTCTCTGGGCAACCTCTGCCAGGGCTCTGCCACCCTCACAGTGAAGAAGATCCTTCTCATGTTGAGATGGAACTTTATATGTACAAGTTTGTGCCCATTTCCTCTTGTCTTCTCACTGGACTCCGCTCAGATCCCCAGACTTTTCCCAGTTGCTTTGAGACCCATTTCCTTACTCTGACTTTTTTCTTTTAATGCAAATCTGGTGCCTCTCCTCAAAGCACCACGAAGTGCCTGGAAGTAAAGTGTCTCCTTCCCACTATGTCCTGCCCTCAGCAGGTTCAGCATCCCAGACAGGCATCAAATCAGAGCAGCAGCATCAAAGCCAAGACAGCTTTCATCAGGAGAGACCCCCAAAAACCCATGCTTCCATGGGGGAGCTGGAACTTCCAGGGCTGGTGGATTCCTGTACACTTTTGTGTCCACCCTTAGTTCTTCTGGTTTAAGAGTTAACCCAGCAGAACTGGTGCGCCCCTTGTTAGGAGCCTTTTCCCAGAATTACCTCTTTGAGAGAAAGAAGCTGGCAGTGATCCTGCTTTTCCTTTAAAAAAAGTAAAACTTAAAAAAGGTAAAACCTCGATGCCAGACCTGTAAGACTGCTCTGTAGTCTGAATGTCCTGGTAAAGACACACCTTGCCAGTGCCCTGTTAAGGAAATGGGTGCACTGAGATCCCGGTCAGTTAATAGCCCAGGTTTGGCAATTTCTCCTCCTCCTGGTGCCAGGCTGGTCAGACAGTTCTCAAAAGCAACAGAAGAACCGTTTCCACTTCATTAAATGGGTCTTTCAAGGAGCAGCTCCAGTACTAACTCAGTGGTGTGATCCATCAGCATTTTGGGATGTGTTTTTCTTCTCCATGGAGTGCCCGGCAGTCAGGGATGTGCATTGGCTGGTGGTGAGAAACCTCTGGGAAGTAGCTTTTTATCCAGCAGGAAAAATTCTATCCCAGTGTTTTGGGGACATCTGTGCAGCTGTGGTCCGTTTCTGAGCGCTGATGGTTTCTTGGTAAGACAATGAAAGTTGGTCTTGGTTGAGCTCAGCAACCTCAGCCTCTCCCTTCTCCCTGGGGAGGCGGTTGGGCATCTCATCCTATCAAAGAAAAGCACACATTAAAGTCTACTTCTGGGGTTGCTTTTTCTATAGGTAGCTAAAATTGTTTCCAATGCTACAATTTCCAGGTTACAAACTAGAGCTAAGATTTGTTTTACACCCGACAAAAATGTTTAGAGCCCCTCAGAACTGAAAAAATCCCTTGAGAACAGACCCACTGGAAGTAAAATCCTAAATCCGGTGATTAAAAATACCCTGATGTGGGCTATACAAAAAACCAAGCCTTTTACATCAAAACACAACATGGAAGCCAGAGCAGAGCATTGATGCAACCCCTGGAAAAGCCAGAAGGTGATGGGCAAAGTCCCCCAGCAGCGAGGATGGGCTGGTGGCTCACAAAGCCCTGCTCTGCCAGAGCGGAGTTCGCAGATGATTTGCAGAATTTGAAAGTTCTGGTTTGGGTGGGAGAAAACAAATTTGCTCCCTGGTTGTCCTGTTCCTGTAACTTCAGGCATGTTCCTGAGAAAGAAACCAGCCTATGCTTGTGTTTAATAACAACAACAACAACAACAATAACAATAACAACAACAAACAACAATAACAGAACCTTAAAAACAGAAAACCCTTTCTCTGCTCAGAATTTCTTATTTAGAAACAGAAATATCAACAAAAATGTGACTTTAAAAAGCCCCAGTTGCTCTGCATGTTAAAACTGACACAAATCTTGTGCCACTGTACGTGTAGGCACAGCTCCCTTGACTTCCTACAATTCCCATTTGGGCCTGGCCACTTTGCCCTGGCAGAACCAGCACTCCCAGCTCATGGTGGTGAGGTCCAGCTCTTGCACTGGGCTCAACCTTTGCCTTTTGGGAATTCCCAGGGCTGAGACGGAGCAGAGTCCCAGGCTCCTTGCACAGATCTCAAAACTAAGAACGATGCGCAAAGGGCAAAAAGCCAAAGCTTTTTAATACACTTTGGGTTTGTACGTGGAGTTGATAAGGCAGCTGCCTACCTGATGTGAGTATGAGGCTTCTCCAGGAGGTGGAAGATGAAGATGTCTCCTCTTGCTCCACAGGTGCAACGGCAGCTCCCTCCTTGGAGGGCAGCTTGGTATCTAATGGCACCTTCTGCTTGCTGAGATGAGTGGAGGCCAAATCAAGGATGCTTTGGGGTAGGACCAAGCGTTAGGCAATCCTGAGAGACCAGGAAAACCTGGAAGAGCCACTCCAGCAGCCCCCAGAGTGTGGTCCTTCCCTGCAGGTGAGTATAAGAGCAGTTCCCCAAGAGATCACGGCTTGTGCATCTGTGCTGTCTGCAGGTATAGCTTCTGGTAGATGTTACAGAGGTTGAGTTCTCCAGAGTAGGAAATTCACAGTATCATAGAAGGGTTTGGGTTAGAAGGAACCTTAAAGACCATCCAGTTCCAGCCCCCTGCCCTGGGTGGTGGGGACACTTCCCACCAGACCAAGTTGCTGGCCTGCAAGCCCTATGGAAACCTGCCCAGGCTTGTCCCCCAGCATGTGGTGCCCCAGGACCAACTTGAGGACATGGGCAACACATAAGCAAGCTGGGACTCACTGCAGAGGAGACCCAGGTGCTGAGGATGTTGGAGTGCTCAGGATAAAGGGAATGGAAAGCTGTGGACCTGCATTTCTGGGTCTTTTTTTAAACATCTGCAGAAGATAAATACCAATCAGTCACGTGCTTCAGAACGACACTGCAAAGGGGGCAGCAGAAACACGGGCAGAATTTCAGACAACTGCAAAATCGTACTGACACAGTGTATGTCAGGAAATTCAAACGAAAAATAAAGATATTATTAGTTTAAATTCACAATCTGCAGAAACATGTGTACATTCATGTGCTTGACTATTAAAACTGCATAGAAATCGCCACACGTTTGCACAGACCAAGGAGGTGCTAATAAATAATTCAATAATCTATTCTAACAGGCCGAGATTAAAACACATCTTCTTTTACCTGTAGTGCCACTAGTAAAGCACACGATTGATAGATCTTCTGGTCGAGGAGGCTAGAAATACACAAGGAGAAGAAGAAAAAAATGACATCAGTGACGTGCAGCATGGTCAATGGCAGACTGGTGTCATTGTATAAACTCAAGGATCAGGCCAATTATGCTTCGGTTCTGTCATAAAAAGCTTTCATTCCCCTTGGCAAATATAAAAGAACATCATAAAACTCTTTTTATCAGGTTTCTTGAGCTTCTGCAGACTCTATTCCTCCCATGTTTTCTTCCAGCTACGTTAAGGGCATGCCTTAGTGTAAGACCATTGGGATGGAATATTTATCTTGCAGTTCCCATTTTCAAAAGACACCACCTATGCCTGTAGAGGTGTGGGAAAACTTGTGATGATTTACTGATTTCCAGATAAATTCTGGAAAGGTGTTGGTTACCCACAACAGGGGACAACTTCCTGAAGCTTCTGATCGCTCCCATCTCCAGTAACACCTCTGTGTACTCAGCACCACTGCACCTCTGTGCTGTTTTGGGTCACCAGTGAATAAAAAAGCGGCCTGAAAATGAGAGAGGCCGCTTTTGAAAGTTTTGCACGTGTATGAGCAGCCAGTGACAAATACCAGTGCAATTTTCCAGAAATATCCCAGAGAAAGACTGCCGAGTAGCATTTCTGAGCTGTAGAAACCACACTGGAAAACCAAGGGTGCAAACACGTTCCCCCAGTGCCACCAGGAATTGGTGTGGCTTAACAACAGCATTTAATTACTGTCTAATTAACGTGTTCAGCAAGGATGAGCTACCTCGGTTAAGTGTCCCAGGAGGAGGGTATGAAGCAAATACTGCCAATCTCCAGCAAGTGGTATCGATGGTCCCTGGGCTCCTCCACTGCCTCCCACCCCAAGAGGGTCCTGGGACACTGCCCTGGAGACACAAGGACTTCCCTGGGCCCAGAGCAGACCCTTCCCTCTCTTCTCAGTCCAATAAATATAACGTAGTGGCTCGCAATTTTATGTGGGGACAGCAGCGGGGCAACACTCACCACAGGCATGTGCCGACTCTCACGGCCACAGTCCTGAAAGAGATTAAAAAGGGAACAAAAAATGATTTCCACTTCAGTTTCTGTGGTGTAACCCGCTTGCTAGTAAGCTGCCAACTGCCAAGGGAGAGCGTGAGCTAGAGCAGAATAATTTGTGGCTAACACTTAGGTCATTTTTTCTCTCCAGAGCTTCTTGCGTCAACTGCAAATGCCATTCCTGGATTCCAAGCAGTGCTTGGGTTGGTTGAGCTGGATCCAGGCTGTTTCATAAAAGCCTAAGGTTTACATGTAGGAGGATGGTGTCTTGAAGCGCAATACCCCTTCCTGAGCTTAAATGCCAGCTGAGATCTCATATGAGCAGGAAGGTTTGAAACATTGGCTCCTGTCACCGAGGAATAACACTAAGAGGCAGCTGCCCTGAGCCACAAGCTGCTCTTTTCTGCTCTCCAGACACTGAACCCACCACACCCAGTTCACAAATCCAGGGATATTTTACTGTCTTTTTAAAAAATCTACAAAAATATAGTAAAAGGAGGGGGAGAGAGAACTTACCTCCACCTCCTGCATGGTCTGGATGCGAACCCCGCAGCGCCTTCCTCTCTCCGTCAGCTCCTTCTCAAAGGGGTCCATCAGGATGATGGAGCTCAGACCCGGTGTTTCTCTCCTCTCCACGTGGTCGAGGAGTATTCTGGCTTTTTCAGGTTTGTCACAGATGACTGTGGAAATGTCAGCTGGAAGAAAAGCAGCCAAATGAGTTGTTTACAGAACATCTTTTTTAATGCAAGACAGGCTGCTGGCTCACAGCTAACGTTATATCTGTTCTCTGATATCCACTTCAGGCTAACATCAGGAACACGGGAATATAACATACATTTCTCTTAGCAAATTACTGCAATTTTGGCTCACCTAAATGAATGCTGAAGCTGTAGCTGACATCTACAATTACTCTGGGATTCAGTTCAAAATACTAAAATTGCTCACCATGTGGGCTAAAAACTCTAGGAGGCAGAATACGAAGCAGCACAGGAGTGGGTGGCCGTGGAGTAATTCCCACTGTCAGAACAGCCCCCTCCACGGCTGTGCATGGCTGAGCCACGTGGGAAAAGCAGCAGAGGCATCCCTGGCCCAGCTCAGGGACACAGCTCCCCCAAAACCTCAACCGAACGGCTTCAAGACACTCAATGAGTAAAACAGCCAAAACGAACCATTCTGAGCAACAAAACTCATTTCTGAGAAGATCACACCCGTTTTGGTTTCACCTGTGTTGACGATGTAACGGATGGCTCCAGGACCCAAGGTGTCGTAGAGGGGAACCACCACCATGGAGTAGGTGTAGCAAGCCAGCTCAGAAATGATCCACTGCAGGAGGACATCAAGGCGTGAAGGTGAGAAGGGGACCACAGAAGCAGATTTAACACACGTGTTCTCAAGCTTCAAGCATAAAGCAAGCTCACAACTCAGGAACAGCATCAAGTTGGACTTAAAAATCTCACCTCTGGACGGTTTTGAGCAAAGACCCCAATGAACTGCTTCGTGGAGGGCTTGCAGCCCTGCTGAAGAAGCCCTGAACCCAGAGCTTCTGCTCTTTCAGCCACCTGGGATTTGGAGAGGAAAAAAAAATAGAAAACCAACATTTAAAAAAGGTGAATATAAGCAACAATTAGCAAAGATTAGGCTTATACAGGGAGGCTCTCAAATTACTGCATTTCCTAGCTTAAAACCTGATTTTTAATGTTACTGTGAGCCATGAGTAGTTGAGTAGCAGTTGACCTCTGGCTGGTGGTGCCCCATGAGCATGCCAGTGCTGCTGTCAAGAGTGGGCTAACGGCATCAAGCTAGTCTCTGAAAGCTGACAGACCTAACTGGTAACGCTGGGAGGTGCCCAACACACCTATAGAAGGCCGGGAGGTGCCCAGATGGGGAAACCAGGATCCCTCACACAGCGCATTGGCAACCTCCTGGTCTAGAACGTGTTATCCATGGACGCCTTAACACCCCCTTCTTCTGCTGGGCAAGGGGAAAGCACTAAGGGAGAAGACCCCAGCTGGGGTGTCATTTCCAGCTCACCTCCTTGTAGGACAGCCACTGGTAGGGCTGCTTGGGCTTCCTGAACCCCAGGCAGGGGCCGTTCTCTGGAAGACATAAGCAGAGATGACAGAGTTACTGGGGGGGTGCCAGGAGGCCAGGAGTCAAGGCGCTGCCTACGCTGCAGGGATGTGGTGAAGCCCTCAAAGATTAAATCTCTTGTTTTCAGGGCTGGTTCTCCCACATGGGGCAGAGCTCACAGCAAACCCGATCAAACAGATAACTGGAGACGGGCTGCTGGGGTCTCCCAAAGCATCGCTTCACTCTCCTCCCCGAGCCCTGGAGAGGAGGGACAGCAGCAGTGTGTCAACAACCTCAAACAACCTCATTAAAATATTCCCCACCCAAAGCAGCATGAGCACTGGTGTCTGGTGAGGCTTTTCACCCCAAACACCGTCTCCCACTGCTTTCTCCGCCTTTTTGATTTAAACACTTCAAAGTGAAAACTGCCATTTTCAGCACAGCCTGCTCTGGAGGAGGGTAAGACAAAGCAGCAGCACTACGTGGCAGGAGGAATATTTGAGAAATATAGTACCAGCAACCATGAGGTAGGGGCAATGGAGTGATACTCCACACTCAGCTCTCCTAAGAGCTTGTGGCAGAGCCCCTCACCCTGCACTGCTGTGGAATAAAAGGTGGAATAAAACTGGAGGAGTTACTGACGGCAAAGGCAGCAACAAGCAGAAATAAGTATCAGCGTCTGCAGAGGAGGAAGAGCTCTGTTGGGTTCCACATTGCTATGCCTGGATCAGCCCTGTTTAATATATTCATAAATGTTCTGGAAATGAATAATGTTCGATGAGCTTTGCTGATGCTGCAAAATCCAGGACGTTAAGCTGTCTGCCAGCGGCAGCAGAAAGATCTCGTGGTACCAAGAGACTGTGCAGTAACATTCAATGGCATCAAGAGCAAAACAATGCACGTTGCAAATAATAACCCTAATTATAACCCCCACGCTCCAAAAGCAGCACCCACATCACCACAGGCTGCAGCACCCGCCCTGCCCCTCACTGGGCCTCCTCTATCCTTGGGCTCTACTCCTTGGACCTCCCACTCTCTGGGTCTCCCACTCTCCTGACCTCCACCACTCAGGCTTCCCATTTTATCTGTGTCTCTATCTCTGCATCTCCCTTTATTTTGTTTCTACAATATTGGCCTCTACTCTTTGAGTCCCCAGTTCTCCAAGATGTCCCCTTGCTGGCCCTCCCACACCAGTTTAGCTCCCACTCTATAGTCCTCTCAAACAGTTCTTTTTGGAGCCTCCTATGCTCCTCTGGTCTTTGAGTCCAAAGGAACCTCTACACCATTTGGGCCTCCCATACTCTTTCAGACTCTGGACTCTGAACTTCCCTAAGCCTTTGAGTCTCCCACACCATTTGGACCCCTACATCATCTGGTCCTCCACCTATCCTCCCCCCACAGGCCTGCCTATCACCATGCTCTCACCTGAGATGCTGAACCCTCTCCTGAAGACCTCGTACATGGTCCTGGCATCATCGTAGTAGTGCGTCAGCAGCTGTGGACTGTCCCCAATCACCGACCGGCGTGCCCCGGCCAGGCCCTGTGTGACATGACGTGACAAGATGTGACACAGCCAGGAGATGAGGAAACCCCAAACTATTTGGTTTCCCAAATGCTGGAGAAGCCTCCATGTTCCTGCCCCACCACCCAAAGGGACAGGAGAGGTGGGACGTCCACCTTTGGTCCCCAGTAACATGGAGAACCACCTGGCCAGAGAGGAGCACTTGACCTGGCTTGTTGCCACAGGAGATGGCTGACATTTCCCAAGAAGATTTGAGGAGGAACTATAAATCTGCAAGTAATGGAATGGGGATGTGCTGGAGGGAGCCACTGCTCTGAGATCCCCAGGCACCACAGGAACCTTCTCGAGGACATCCAGACCAACACCAAGAATAGACCAAAGCCTTGGTGTGTGGCTTCAGTCGGGGTGTTTTAGGAGCAGAAGACAGGCAGGGTGAGAGTGACCCAACTGGGGACATGCTGTGAGCCAGAAGAAAGTCTCACTGAAGCCTTAACCACAGGGAAAACTGGCCTGGAAAGTGTAAATTCCTCCCACCCTTTTAAAAACTTGTTAGAATTAAAGAAAATAAGGTTTTGGAGGGGACTTCACAAAAGGCTTTAAAAATTCTCATCACACTTTCACAGTTTAATTTAAGTGGAAACAATTTTCAGAAATAGTTCTGCTCTTCAAAAAGGAGCAGCTTCATTAAACTTTAAAACCTTTTGCAAGCATGAAAATTAATAACTCCTCAGCCTCTCTGCATGGAGGTGGGTCTACTTTTTCCTATCATTACAAAGTTTGCAGCAGCAAGCTTTGTAAATGGGCACAATGAGAAAGTGCTGGCTGGTTTGATCTTATCGGCTGTTGCCTCTCAGTGGTTTCTCCCAGGTAATGGCAGCTCCTGCAATTTTCGCTCATGGATGGTTTCAGCAAAGCCAAAACGTTGCAGAAAATCATAGAATCATGGAATCATAGAGCGGTCCAGGCCAGAAGGGACCACTAGGGTCATCTAATCTGACCTCCCCACAGTCAGCAGGGACACCCCCATCTAGACCAGGTTGCCCAGGGCCTCATCAAGCCTCACCATTCACTTATTCTGTCATCTAAGAATAAATGAATGGGCTGGATTCTAATTCTCTGGAAAAAGTGAATTAAGAAGCGATCCCTGGTGTACTGCATAACACAACTGATTTCAGGATGGGGTTGGGCAGCCCTCAAACCAAACAGAAGCACCTCCTGGCATCCCCTGGGCTCGTCTCCAGCTGTGCAAACCTTGGGCCAAAGCCATCTTCTCCACCCGGCCTTGTCCCCGGCCTCACCTCGACTTCCTCTGACTGCATCCGCAGGTCGCAGGGCGGCTTCACAGGCCGGGGCCGGCTGGCGAACCAGTAGGCCACGACGGCGGCGAAGGCACCGATGCCCACCAGCGCCGTGGCCGGCAGGTTGCGGAAAAACTGGCTGAGGTCATCGAACTCGGGGAGCCTCAGGCTCCGCAGGATTTCCTGAGCCTGCATCTTCTCCACGAGGGAAACGGCGAACTCTGAAAGAGGCAGGAGGAAGCAGACAGGTCACGCCATGGGACCGGCATGGGTGGCACTGGTTGGGAAGGGGGGAAACACGCTTTTCTTCATCAGCCATTGCAAACCCACTGCTCTGCTGGCCCACGGCGCTGCCTACACACAACCACCCTAACTTGGGAAGAGCAACATCCATGGTAGACAAACGAGACAGGAGGAAACATCCCAGCAAAGGGGAGCAGGAGCAGAGAGCTCACTCCTGAAGGACACGTGGGTACAAGAGCACATCAGGCGATGCAGTTATCTGTACCAGAGCAGATGCTGTGACAAGCTCTGGGGTCCAGCTATGACTGCACCCTCAGGGCTGCTGGGAGCTTGCTCTGCCTTCCTTGGGGTAGGAGAGGGGCTGCGTGGTGACCACAGGGGGAGCAAGGACAAGCAACACGGTGCCAGCTCTGGCCACAAGCCCTCAGCTCACGTGGAGCAGGGCAAAGCCAGCGTGTGTGCAAAACGCTCTGCAGACACACTCCGAAACACCACTGTCTGCCTTGATACCAGCCTCACATTCCCAACTTCAAGTTCCTCACGATTTACACCAGGGTAAATGAGAGGTGCTTCAAGCCAAGGAAAGCTTCAGTTCATCGCACAAACATTTCCTGGAAGAAAGAACAGGCGACTGCAGAGAGGGGATAAGGGAGTGCCGGGGTATCGGGCTGAGGACACGCCACCACAGGGTCCCCACCCTGCACCCCACCAGCCGCGATGCCTCCAGTGCTCCATGGGGAGACAGGAGGGAGCTGTGCCAGGGCATTCCCGATGGGCAGAACCACAGGGAGCTGCTCTGACGGTGCCAAATCTAAGAGCAAAGAGAAAAAACTTTCCTCTTTGGGATGCGCATGGAGGAGACAAGTGTTGTCACACAGGATAGTAACACTCACAGAAGAGCAGGGTCTGGAAAAGACCTTTGGAGATTATTTAGTCCAACCCCTTGCCAAAGCAGGGTCACCCGCAGCAGGCTGGACAGGAACCCCTCCAGGTGGGGTTTGGATATCTCCAGAGAAGGACACTCCACACCCTCTCTGGGGAGCCTGTTCCATTATGCTGGCATCCTCAAAATAAAGCTTTTCCTTGTGTGGAGATGGAATTCCCTGTGTTCCAGCTTGTGTGCACTGGAGAGCTCTGCCATCCCCAGCTCATTCCCTTCATACCTGCCATCAGCATTTCGCTGTGGGCCATGGGAGGACGGCTCTGGCTTGTGCTGGCATCACAAGCATCTTCCCAAGCACAGACCCTGCAGATTACCTTACTTCTTTTTATTTTTGCATGTACAGAAACGACCACTGGAGAGAGAAGCTGGGTACCTGGCTCACTGCCCCTGGGGTGCGAGGTGAGGCTGTCCTCAGGGGACTCCCGTTTGCCTGCTGAGTGCACAAGAAGCATTTTAAATAACTCCCTATTTACAGCATCGGCCCTGGTATCAGCTCCCTGCCAGGGAGTCTCCAGTAACCGCCAGCCCTGCAGGGGAGAAGCCAAGCAGACACTGCAGAGGAGGGGATCCAAGCACAGTTAAGGTTTCCTGTTAAGCCCCACAGCTCTATTTATGACTTTATGGGCAGACGAGACCTTAAAGAAAAGGCCTTTCTGCTGCAAGAGCCCAAGCAGCCCCTTTCCTCTCACCCTCTGGCCACGCTCCAGCTTCAGAGCTACAGAGTAATTAATGCAGGGGCTTCACTCCTGGGGGGGGGGGCAGGACTTCCCACACAATAGCACCACTGACGTTAACACAAGCCAGCTTTTCTTGCTCCTGGGAACAGTGTCTGGGTTATGCCAAAGGTCAGGACTACCCTCTCGCCGCCTTTTCCCGTATTTGAGCCTAGCGAGCTCTGGAGGTTGGCACGGGCCAGCCTGCAAACAGGCAGATGGGTCACCTCCACCCCTAGAGCTCCAGAGGGGGGTTTATTACATTTGTATGAGCAGAACAACACAGCAAACAGTGAATCTCACCCATTGCCAGGCTACAATGTGGTGGTGGGACAGCAGAGAGTGGTAGCAATGACACAGAACCCATGTTCGGGGCCACCTCCCTCCTGTGGCCTCTATCCCAGCCATCTCTCAGAACAGATGCTGCATCCCAGTGTCAGCCCTGCACCCTTGCAGCCACCTCTGCTCCCCCAGGGCCTCCCGAACCTTCTGGGACCACAACCAGCCCCTCCAAGACTGGTTGCGATCACCACAGCAAATCAAACAGCGTCAGGATGCTGCTGCAGGGCAACACCCACCCGCGGCACAACTTTCTCCTGGACTTGGAGTCCTTTTTCCCAGGAATCTGCTCATCCAATGACATACAAACTGCAACAGCAGTAGGATGAACCGAGACCGAGTGCTGATTTCTCCCTTCAATATTCCTCCACAGCAGGCTGTGAAAAGCAGCTTTGCCAGACACACTTTCACTAGCAAAGTACAACACAAAAAAACCAAAAAACAACAAAAAACAACAAAGAAGACAAAGCAGGAGAGCTCGGGGAGGGAGCTATTCATTTACTGATGAATTCACTATTTGTGCAAAAACCATTTTGGCCAGTCCATCCCACTGTCAAACCGTTTGCTCCCAGAAACCCAGCCTGTCCCACCAGAGGTAGCCACCCAGTTTGCCACAGTTGCTGGTTACACTGAAATCTTGAGAATAACTTGAAATCTGGGGAATAACTCCCTGCCATCAGCCCGTGAGCATTATTTTGGATCCACCAAGGCAGCCAAGCTGAGAAGGTGCTGGTGGAAAGAACAAAGCACTGCCATGGAGGGGATACTTGGCCACAGCCAGGTCCTTCTCCCCATGGTATTGTCTGGGTAGCACCAGGACTGGGCTTTTCTGCAGATCTGTCCAAGCAAAGGGCATCCATGGGCATCTGGAGCTCACAGCATCCTCAAAAGGAGCATGAGAGTCAGGGTTGCAATAAAAAAGACCCAAACAAACAAGTGTTGGAAGCCAGAGCCCCTACAATATGGGAATAGAACTGCTTCTGTTACAGTATTGACAATGAAGAAGGTGTCATTACACCTTTACTGACTTTGCACCCCCTCGACATGTTCCAGGTGTCACTTATGTCAGCACCTGGATTTTGAGAAATTTGCTCTAGAGGCATCAAAAGCAGGCATTTAATCTGCCAAAAAGAAGTACAGAATTAAGAATCACTTACGATTGCTGGGAAGCATCTGGCTTGAGCCAAGCGGTGGCCTCCTTGGGCTTGCATGGAACTTGTTCCCCTTATTGGGGCGGTGGCAGGGATGCTGCAGGCCATGGAGTGCCACGAGCAGGGGGTTGTTGGCAGCCTCTGCCTCCCCAGTGAGGTTAAAACATGCAACTTTGGCTGCTGCGGTACCAGAGCTTCAGGGAAACAACTTCAATTGCACTCGTTCCATCCGCTCCCGGGGGAACAATCAGAACATTCATCTCGATCAAGCGCTTAGGGTGTACTTATTATGTCTGACCACTTGTGCCACATCCTGCTCCCTCTGCTGAATTCCTGCTTGGGCTGCTGTTTCCCACCGACCTGAAGTCTTTGTCAGGCAGCAAAATCATACCCCTGGAACAGGAGCCCGAATCCTTCGTTCATAACCACACCAGCCGGATCACGTAAATATAACCGGGAAATAGAATTAACTGTTCCCTGCTCAAGGGAAGCTGTTGGCCCATTTCCACAGGAACTTGGGAGATTCCTGTGACCAGGAAGTCTGCAAGGATTTTTAGCTCCTTTATGATTAAATAAATAATAATTGAAAAAAGTAAGTACTTCTTGTCAGGGACTCTTTTAAGTACAGCGCAGGCACCTCAGGGGGTGCCGCAGTGATGGAAGTGTCAGCAGCGGGAAACAATAATAAAAAATACCAGAAAATTCACTTGAAAGCAGAAATCCACTCCGTTTTCTGCCCAAATGCAACAAGTGTCCCGGGATCCCTGGCAGAGAGAAGGAGCAGTGCTAGCGTGGCAAGGAGAAAGTGCGCAAACTCGTCTGCTTACGTTTGCCTGCTGTCACTTAGTGATCTAAGTTGAGTGAAAACTAAACATATACATCCAGAGCAAGATCCTGTTCTCAGGAGTGAACTTGGGAAGTTCATGGGAAGCTCATGGGAAGTTCCCAGCGCCCTTGAATCCCCTTCTTCAACCCGAGACCTCTAACTTCAGCAACCAGCATTTGCTTTTTGCCCTACAAACCTCATCTGGCTTTTGCAATGGTTAATCTTGATTTTTGCATCCCAAAGTCGTTCCTGATGAGCCTGTACTTGATCTGCTCCGGGGCAGCAAACCTGCCTCGGGAAGGCGGCCAGGAAAGGGGCCCAGGTGTGTTTGGGAGGAGCAGGATGGGGGAGAAACACCCCGGCACCCTCCTACCCAAATATTTTTCATCAGGAAAATAAATAATAATAGTAATAATATAAATAAATAAATATCTATTTTTAAAGGCAGCATGGTTGGGCTGGGTTTCCCTATCAGCAAGGCAGCATCACAGCCCAGAGGGCACCGTAGCAGCCGCTGGCTGCCGGCCCCTTGGCCTCAGGAGCACCCCAAGCACCCCTTTTTCCAGGGGTTTTGCCCCATTTCTGTTGCTGGCAGTGAATCCACTGCCTTTGAATCACAGACCAGCCTCCTTTAACAGGCCATCACCACGGGGACAACGCTTTTTTTCTTTTTTTTTATCAGTTTCAAATGGCACTATTGTACGATTCGGTTTTGATCTTTTCCTGCTGGAAGCGATTCGGCAGCTCCGGCGCAGTCAATGGAGTTTTAGTGACATAAACCAGTGTGGGAACAGCCTCAGACTACTGGTGTGTGCATAATGCAATTAAAATTTTACCCGTCCTGGGCAGCCGTGCAATCACATCCTTCCTACCCTTACGGCAGCACCCGGGCGCCTGCCTGGGAAGGAGAATTCCCCTGGAGATGCCTTTATCTCCCTGCCCACCAGGCACCCAGGGAAGAGGTGGGTGATTCATTTTATGTAGGAAACTGGGCAAAACATCTAGTTACCATCCCTATATTCAATCACACACACACACAAAACCAACCCAAAAACCAACCAACCAACAAAAAAAAAGTGGCTTTGTAGCATTTAAACCAAAAATCAAACAAACCAGCTTTTCAGTCTGAGCAAATTAACTATTTGCAGTGGGGATCTACGGGCTGGAGCCAGCAGACCCACAGCTTCTACCCCTGTGAGCTGTGGTGAGAGGAATGTGATTCTGGGAACACCCCTGTCAGCCAGGGCTCGTCACAGCCCCGTGTCCTTGGCTACGGCACCGGCAGCGCACGCATTTCACTTGAGGAAAGGGAATTTACAGGACTCTAAAACAGCTCAATCCAGAAAGGCAGATTTAAGAGGGGTCCGTTGTTTTGGGTTTTTTTTTTCATTCAAGAGAAACAGCAGGAGCTTTTTGAACTGTGTTTTCTCACATTCACCTCCGCAGACCCCAGACTTTTGAGATTTGCAGTCGCTTTCCTGGAAGAGGGTCAGTGACAGAGGATTTGCGAAAGGCAAAGCCCCCAGCAAACGCTGGGCCATGGTCCCTCACCTTCCCCTGCAGCAGGGAAACACGCTCGCCATGCTCCCTACAACGAGGCCCAGGTGACTGTGACAAGGAGGATCCAAGCCAGCGTGTGATGGTGTCACTACGTGAGAGTCTCCATTTACAGAGGACAAGGGAGCATCAGAATTCTCAGGGGCACAGAGAAGTGGTGGGTATCAGTGGAACTGCACCACCAGAACCCATTTGCTGATTTGAACAAGTGTGGCAGTTTGGGGGCCCTCACCACAATAAAACCTCCAACATTGAGGGGCTGGAGCGGGTCCAGAGAAGGTGATGCTGGTGAAGGTTCTGGAGACCAAGTCTTGTAAGGAGCAGCTGAGGGAGCTGGGGGTGTTCAGCCTGGAGAAAAGGAGACTGAGGGGAGACCTTCTCGCTCTCTACAACTCCCTGAAAGGAGGGTGTAGCCAGGGGTGGTCAATCTCTTCTCCTGAGGAACAGGTGATGGGACAAGAGGAAACAGCCTCAAGTTGCACCTGAAAGGGTTCTTAAGCCTCGGAATGGGCTGCCCAGGGAATGGGTCCAGGCACCATCCCTGGAGGGATTTAAAAGATGGGCAAATGCAGTGCTTATGACATGGTTTTGTGATGGTTTTTATCAGAGTTAGGTTGATGATTGGAGAAGACAATCTCAAAGGTCCCTTCCAACCCAGACAATTCTATGATTTTATTGCAGTGATTAAGGTATTTCTGGAAACCCAGGGGCAGAGGCTGCTGTAACCCTGCAGGCAGAGAGCCTTTGGGGGTTTGGTGCATTCCTTGCCCAGTACAATTCTTTTTTCTCCCTTTTCCTTTTTTCCAAGCTTTGTGCAAGCATGTGGTGGGACAACAATCCTTGGAGGAGCTGCTGCCATTAAATGCAGCTCAGGTACCACTGACTTTGTCTTGGCTGGGGCAGAGCTCTCGGGAGACCACAAGCTATGAATTCCTAATCACTGCTGTAATTAAAACCAGAGATGGTGCCAAGCCGGGCTCTGCCGTGCTCCTCCACAAGTTTTGCTTGTTTGGGCACAGAAGATGAGGAGAGGGATGAACTTTCAGTCCCCAGCCCGAGGTCTGGGCTGTGGTGGGGCTGAGCCAAGGAGGGGACACGCCAGCCATTCTAAAGGAGACTCACACTTGGAGTAACAGAAATGCAAAAGATTTTATGAGCAGAAGTGATGAAAAGATACCTCCAACCACAAAACCCGCTTATGTGCTTCAGCCACAAACACAATGCACAGTTTACTCCAAACCTGCAGATTTTTTCTTGTTTGTTTTAGTTAAAGAGGAGAAAAGTCTGGGAAGCTCGGGGTGCTTGGCCACCTTTCTATTTGCAGCTACTTGGAGATTAGGTCAATTTTACTCTCTGTTTTAATAGTTTCACACAGTAAGGTTTATGGAAATGGGAATGCCACACTTTACAGCAGGCACAAAGCCAGCTGATCAGCTTTAACCACAGCAAGGCAGTGCCACTATGTGCTTATTGAACATGCCAGAGAGCTACTGAAAGCCCCACAGGAGAGCTGCGCTGCCATCAGACAGGAAGCCAGACAAACTGTGAGCGCTACAAACCACTTGCAAAACAGTATAGGGGGTGATAAACATCTAGGGGAAAACACAAGCACCAAAAGTATCTGAAACTACGAGAAAATCAACGTGCAGAAACCCAGTAAAAACCCCCAAAGCAAAGCAGGAGATGAGTGATGCCTGGGTCATGGGTTTGCAGGACCCCTACCCTCTTCCTGGCCTACATGCGTAATTGGGGCACGAACACGCTGCCACAGCAGCAACCTGCAATAAAAAACCATAATGACAGAATGGTTTGGGTTGGAAGGGACCTTAAAGCCCCTCCAGTGCCACCCCCTGCCCTGGACAGGGACACCTCCCACCACACCAGGTTGCTCCAAGCCCCATCCAGCCTGGTCTTGAACCCCTCCAGGAATGGGGGAGCCACAGCTTCTCGGGGCAACCTGGGCCAGGATCTCACCACCCTCACACCAAATTAGTTCTTGAGATCTCATCTAAACCCTCTGGTATCCTGGCTGGTATCCCTCATGAGCAGCTTGGGCACCGGTAGCACCGCAGCCCTGACCCCCCGAGCACTCATCAAGGTGTGTGTGCAGGAATCCTCTGTGCTCTGCAAGGACAAATCAGCTGTGACTGCTTGGGACTCAGCAACTATTGGGATTATCAACCCAGCTGAGGCTAATACCCTTTAGAACTTTCTTAAACTTTACCTGCTTTTGCTCCTCTAACAGGACATGTTTTACTATAACCCTTTTCTCCATTTAGTGTCTCTCATCACGTCAGTGTGATCCAACTGAAGAACTCCCACAGCTCCCATGTGATGTATCGCCTCTTTGAGTTTTAGTACAGGATATTTGCATCAAGACCACATTTTTCATTTAAAAAAAATGCCTCCCACCCACCAAAACAAACTCTTGTAGATGCTTAAATTTACCCACTGTGAGAGAAATAATTGACTCCCAAGTGCCACAATATAAAATTTGTGTTTTTACACAAATGACTGTGGTTTCCTTAGATCACACAACTCTTTTTCAGGGTCAAATCATACCTTATATTTAATTTAAGAATCAATGCAGAGGTACTCATCGATGCAAAAGTACTCATAGGGTATGATTCCACTGTAACTTAGTGAGTTGTAATTGGGAAGGGGGAAAAAACAAGAAAGAGAGAGAAAAAGGATCCAGTTTAGAGATAAAACTGCTTTTTTTTTTGGATTATTATGCCAGGATCCAGACAACAGGAGAAGGTGCAAGAGGCCATGGATGTAGAATAGGTATTTGCTCCTGGACTTACTTCTATTGCCATGGATGGGGAAGAAGAGAGGAAAGGCACAGAGCACCTGGGAGGCTGTGGCATCTCCTGGGAGGAACACACCCTGGAGAATCACCCAGCGAGCAGGAAAGGTAATGAAAAGCAGGTTATCATTTTGATAGGTGATCTTTCCTAATGAAAAACGTCCCTCTCCCCTTCCTTTGGGGAATCAGGCCCCTCCAATCCGTTACGCTGGCCGTCTGCCAACAAGACTATTAAAGAATGAGGTTTCAATGGTCCATAAGCCTCTTTAGCTGGAATTGCTTTCGTGCTGGCGGAGCTGGCCGGGGGCTCGGTGCCCCCCGAACTGGGTCTGTGGGACGGAGGAGGCAGATGGGAGGCTGCAGCGAGGCCACCGGGGACCATCCCTGTGCCATTGCCTCCCCGCTCGACCCCTCCAGCCCATGCCTTCCCAGTGCTGTCCCCTCCCCAGGGTGCAAGGCAGAGTTATCTGCCGTGGAAAAAGGCTTTATAGCCAGGTCAAGCCTCTTCGATCTGCTGGAGAGGAAATTAGGCAAATAAAGTCCCCGGGGAGGAAGCCAGCAATGCTTTCGCGTGACCTCTGGTTCCTTCGGGGAGAAGAGAGGGAGGAATGGAAGGGGTTCAGCGTGTGGTTGGGGCTGTGGCATAAATTCAGGCCAGGGATGTAAGTGGGACTGATTCTTAGGAGACACAGGGAGAAATTCCTGGTGCAGAAAGATTATCTCAGAGAGAAGCCTGCCACAGGATTTGTTACTGTTATATATAAATATATGTACACATAAAGTGATGTCTGTGTATGTAGATGTATATACTTGTGTGCACACGTGGACATATATATCTATACTAAAAAATTAAATATAAATATATATAAAAATCCTCCTGCCCTGGGTGACTGATGATTGTACCACTCTCTTTATTGCAGAAACATCTCATTCTTCTGAAAAAAAAACCAACCCTCCTTTATGCCAAGTATCTGGTGTGTGTGAACAGCACGGGCTCCTCCTCAGCACCACCACACTCCTCTGAGGCTCCCGGGGACCGAGCTGGTGGCAGGTCCCAGGTCTGGGCACAGGGGGTCCCACTGACCCTCCAGCCTCCCCAACGCCAAAGCCAAGGCACGGACAAAGGACAGGAATCTCCAAGCAACCCAGAGGAGCTGCACTGGCCTCCAGCTCCCAGCGCTGCCGAGAAATGCATTTACAAGGAGATGCATTTGCAAGACACAAGATCTTTGCAAGCATCCACCAGAAAGAGAAAAACGCTAACAAGGAGCTCAGTGTCCTGAAAGTCCAATTTTACAGAAAGAGCACAGTAACTGCAATAAACAGAGGTATTTAAAGTATCTAAAGTATCCACAGCACACCACTCCCGTGCCAAGAGAAATTATTTGATAAATAATTCATTGCCTGTGCAGAGGTCTCACTTTAAGCACTTGTAATGTTTCAGAGAGCAAGAGCCACCACCCAGCTGGCTGGAAATGCCCCGTGCCCGGAGCCTCGTCCCTCTCCATCAGGCCCACCTATTCAGCCGCAGACAGCAAAAGCCCAGGGGTTATTTTTGTGGTCCCACACCTCCCCGCCACGCTCAGGCACCACTCAAAGATGTGAGCCAACCGAAAAACACCCTTTACACCCCGGAGCAGACCAGCGCAGCAGTACCCCGAAGCCACCGTGAGTCACGTCTACAGGAAAGCTGAGATTGGGACCGTGGTCCAAATCTGTCACTCCTCTGGGTAACAAAGCAGTAGGAAGCACAGGAAAGTAGTTTGAGTTTCCTACCAGGCACTCAAAGCTCTGTGGTCTCTGAAGTCTGTCAATTGCCTAAGGCACAGTGCCAAAACCAACCCTCCTCTAACTGATGAAACATCCCTAAAGCACATTTCCCAGGGCCAGCATGGGATGACCCTGAGTCATGAGGTTTCATTGACCAGGCTAAAAACCTCAGTGCCTGTGGTGGTGAGGATGAAGAGAGGATGAAGTTCAGATGAACCCCCACCTGGGCTACTCCTGCGCCCGCTGTTGTGTTCACCACGTCTCTCATGCCAGTGTGGCCACTGTCTGCTTGCCCAAAGCAGGCTTGGGTGATTCCCCTGAGATAAATCGTAACTCAGACAGAAGAAGCAGCAAACCCCCAAAGCTGTGAGGTTTTCTGGCTCTTTGGTCTTTCACCTGCAGCTCTATCAGGGCTGCTCACACAACAGTGCCTAAACCAGCTTGGAGGCTTCAACGTTTCGTCTGGGGAAACCACAGACTGCTCCTGCTTCCCCAGCCCCTGGGAGCAGCCCATGGAGGTGACCTAAAGCAGGAGAGAATTTACCCCTCAGCCTTACGGCAAGGTTTACAGGTGCCAGTGACTCCTCTGTGCGTTCCCTGGGGCTCATGTATAAGCGCTGTGCCCCACGGGCATCCTTCAAGTGGGGCATTGCACCATCCTGCTGCTCCTGCCAGGGCTGGGGTTCAGTTCTGGAAGCTGCTTCCAGGGCATCCCACTCTTCCCAGAGGTGCTCACAGAATCATAGAGTGGTTAGAGTTGGAAGGGACCTTAAAGATCATTGAGTTCCAACCCCTCTGCCTTGGTCTGCATGGTCAGTATGCCTTGGGCAGGGACACCTCCCACCACACCAGGCTGCTCCAAGCCCCATCCAGCCTGGCCTTGAACCCCTCCAAGGGCAGGGCTTCCACAATTTCTTTGGGCAGCCTGTTCCTCATCACCCTCACAGGAAAGAATTTATTTTGGTATTTAATCTAAATCTTCCCTCTTCCAATTTAAAGCCATTACCCCTCATCCTGTCTCTCCACTCCCTGACAAAGAGTCCCTCCCCAGCTCTCCTGGAGGCTCCCTTCAGGTATTGGAAGGCTGCTCTGAGGTCTCCCCAGAGGTCCTTTGTAAATCTCAGCTCTCACAAAAAAGGGGTTTTGTTGTTTTTTTTACCTTTTTTTTTGGTGGCTTTTTTCTTTTTTTTTTATTGAGTGATGCTGATGGTTGACTGTCCCATATACTACACGGTTCTTGAGTGCTGTGCGACAGGCAGCGAACAAACAGCTTAAATAATTGTATAAAAATAGTTTTCTGGGGCAGAGCACAAAGAGCAGCCCTGAAACGGGGAGGGAAAAGGCAGCTGCACCCACGACAGCCAGTTCTGCGGAGCAGAAAGACGAAGGTGCTCAGCAGAGAGCTTGATGCCTTGTTGCCAGGCAAAGTTCCGACATTGGCCTTCAAATGTTGATTGGATTTAAACAAGCCTTCGTGCTGCCTGTAGAGACCACAGTCCAGCTAAGGATCCCAGTAACCTGAGGTTTTCACTGGGGTGTCACTGCTGGTCAAGGCCAGGACCGCCAGCCCAATGTGGTGGGGGAAGGAGGGAAGGTGGCAGCACCCAAGTGCTGTCTGGGGAAGTTCAGCTACAGACCTTGCTAATTCCCATTTCACTGTTTCAATTCCTCTTTGTCCTTTCTTTCTCTTACAAAAAGCACACTTTCACTGCTCAGTGGAGGGTGTGATTTGTGATGGTGCTGCAGCCTGGACTGCACCTGCACTCACAGCCCCAACCCAGAGGCCACCCAGAGCCCTTGGGCATCACCTTCTGTACCTCTGCAGACCATATGTTGCCCTTCAATGCACCCAAGTGGGGTGTAACCCCCTCTGCAGGGCTCAATTTCAGTCTCCCTCCATGAAAACACCGGAACCAAGCCCTCTGTGGCCATCTCAGGCTGCAAAGCCCTGGGCTAGGTGGAAGAAGGAGTTTTGGGGTGGATTTTTGCACTCTTGCATGCCCAGGCAGGGAGGAAGAAGGCACAGGAGCATGCATTGCCCTGGCTTTTCTCTGTCTCCACAGCAGGTCACTGCCAGGCAATGCATCTCCATGACCATTCCCACCCTGCCCTTGGCTGTGTCTGCATGGTCAGTATGTGTGAGACCTCACAGTGACACAGCGAGGTGGAAGGGACATCAGAAGACTTGAGCTGGCCCTGGCTGCTCTCCCACTGCATACACTGGTGACCCAAACCCACACTACAACTGGACAGGACCATGGGGCTCTCCCCACCTTATGCCCACCCTGGGGCACATGGCAGTTGGCCAGAGCAGTCAACTGAGCTGGCACAGAACTAACTGTCCAGAAAGAGAAAAAATGGGTATTTTCCAACCAAATCCCCACCTGGGGTGATCACAGAGCACCATAAGCACGGGTACCATGAGGAGCCATGGGTGCAGGAGGGGCAGCTGGAGACCTTGGTGGCAGCACGGTTCAGGGTGGCTTCATTTAATGCCAGAGCTCCAGCACGTGGTCACAGAGACTGCTCACAGGGGCCACCCTGTGCTTAGCCTGGCCATGGCTTGTGGGAGCAAGGCATCTCTCCAAACCCCTGCCCAGCCAGCAGCAGGATATCCCAGCCTGTGTGGGCTGGACTGTATCCCAGTACATCCCAGTCCATGGAAGGACGGCAGAGAAAGTCCTGCGAGCACAAGGAGCCCTCCAGTCCTTGGTGTCATTCCCATTCCCAACCTGCCTTTCCCAGGCGCCAGCACAAATACTTGTGCATTGGCCCAGGGAAGGGAGCAGGGGGACCAAGCCACCAGCAAACATTTCTGGGCTTGTTGCTGCTGTTTCTCTTGGCATCAGAACCAGCTCCCTGCGGTTTCAAACACCGCTCCGAGCATCCTGCACGGCCACGCGGTTACACTCAGGCCAGTCCAGCAGCCCTGGGAACCCACCACCCAAAGTGACACAGAAACTAGAGAAGTTTATAAAGGAAGACTGTCCATAAGGCTTATGAGATGACACCGTGATGGCAGGAGATGACACAGCTCAGAGCTAGTCCTGCAGGTGACGGGAAAGCAGAGGAGCATTTCATACACCGCTTCCCAGCCAAGTGTTTGCCTGCACTGTTTCGCTGACGGCTGACATTTGGACCGAAGCTCTTACTTGATCCAATTTCAATTTTGTGTTGCCCTCAGCAGCATCAATGGTTACACAGACCCTGTTTGCAACGGGGCATCGCCTCCAGCCATGAAGATCCTGGAAACCAGGCCCCTTGCTGCCTGCAGGATGCTGCCCGTGTGGTATCACATGGCAGATTTTCATCTGCTGCTGCAGAAGACACAGACTGAGACCTTCCAGTTTATACCATGTCACACCTTAGCACTGTCTCTGCTATGAGGAGCAATTCTCTTTAAGCCAATATTACCGCTTGAAGAGCTCCAAAACTGACTGCCCTGCGGTAAAGGCAGAGGCACGTGAACAGTGAGCAAACCAAAATGCCCTCTGCCAGTCATGTGTCAAACGTGTGCCCATGAAGGTGGCCTTGTGACAGTCACTCTGGAATCCAACACTAAAAACTGACATCCAAAATGAGAGCTTAGGAAAAGTAACAGTCATGTCATGATCTAACTATAATAAATACGGTTGTATCCCTCGGTAAGCTGTCTATAATTAGATCAGCTTAATTACCAACCAAGTGTCCTGCAAGTTGTAGTGCTTTTCTGAAGGGGACCCCGGAGGTGTAATTACACCTGGAGAGAGCAGGGTTTTTTCCAGACCCTGTAGCCATATAGCCCAAAGGCCTGGATTGGGCCCAGGTTTATCCCAGAACAAACCAGGAGCAGAAGGCAGCTCTGAAAGTTGCTCAAGGCTCAGCTGGCAGCTCTGAAGTACAACAAGAGGAGAGAAAAACAAGGGTGAAGAAAGAAGAGGGTCCCGTGCCAAAAGACCTGAAGGGAAGGAACTCCATCCTCCTCCTGCTGTGTGTGGAGGGAAGGCAGAGGGACAGGACTGGGACAGGATGGGACAAGACAGGCAGGAAGGCAGTGCACAGGCCTGCCAGCTCCCACCGTGCCCTCTGCCTGCCCGGGCCCCGCGCCAGCAGCCGACAGCCATCACCAAAACACGGTGCCCACAGGCAGCCAGAGCTTCTCAAAATAATCTCTGCATTTTTTTCTGTGTGCAAGAATATCACCCTGCTTTTAGAGGAAGATAACTTTGAGTTTCTCTCTTACGCACCAAGCCAGTAAAAACAGTCCCCGTGTTGGGGACTGATCTCACTGCACGGGAAAACAGCAAATAACTATGTTTGGTTTCTGCAGGTTTCCAGAGGAGGCCCTGGAGCTGCACAGAGCCACCTGGGCAGCTGTCCTCAGCAACCATGACTGTCCCACCATGCTCAGAGCCACCAGGAACAAGCGCAGACCCTCCACCCTCCAGGACCCGAAACCCTTGGAAGCATCCTCTTCATGTCCCCAACCCAGCCTGTCCCCATCACACCAAACGATGGGACACATGCCAGCACAACGCAGCAAGCAAGAAACCACACTCTCGACGTCCAGAGTGGGTATTTCACACCTAGAGATGAGGTTTCCCCACTCTGTGCTTCACACCAGGGTACACCCCATCCTTCCGCACCCCACGAACCCGCAGGCTGTTCCCACATGGACGGAGCAACACACATGGCTACGAGCTTGGAGACTGTGTGAATCCACTGGGTTTGACTGGGAACCAGACCATATAGCCTGTTTAACACTTGTCACCTGCCACCGCCACCTCAGTCAGCAGAATTTGGAGGTCCCACCAACAGCAACCTCCGTCCCAAATTGCCGACTGTGAAGTCCAGGTTAAAACACAATATACAGAAAGCATAGAAACCCACAGGATACGAACTACAATTCAACAAGTCCACCGGTCTCTGCAGAGATCCTGCCCTGGGAAACAAGCCCTGACAGTGAAGGTCAGGGGTCTGGGGGAACGAAACCCAAACCGGTAGAGCCCTCCCTGGGCAGCCCCAAAAAACAGCCTCCGTCTCTGCATCCCAGTGACTTTGTCCCCGCTGCGTGGCCGGGATGCAGGCAGAGCTCCCCACGGAGGTGCCCGGAGGGGGCTGTCCCTGAGCTTCGGGGTGTCCCTGAGCCCCGGGGCTGGAAGCAGCAGCCCCCGAGGGACCGGCCGCCTGCAGCGCTCTGACCTCCAGCCAGAGCCGGGTTGGAGCTTTGTGTCTTCCCCCCCCGTAACCCGCCCCCCCCCTCTCGGCTGGTAGAAACATCTGAAACAACAGGAAACGGCAAAAGCCACAAACTCTACTGGTGCTCGTGTTTCAGCTCCGTCCCGCCGCCGGGACTCAGCTCTCCCCGCACCGCAGCACCCAGAAACGCAGCCGAGACCACCCTTTCCCGCAGCAGCAATGCCCGTGGGGTCACCTCCCGCACAGAGAGAATGGTCTCTCGCACCCCTTTTTTTTTTTGGGGGGGGGGCGGAGTTTGGTCTACTCGGCTCCGCAGAGCCTGCAGTCACCGCGGCGCTGGGCAAAGCCCTGCGGGGGTCCCGTCGGGAGCCACCACCCGGGCTCCTCGCACGGATTGTTTTTTAAAAATACATTATTTTTTAAAAAAAATAAAATCTCCAGGGCCTTACCAACTGCAGGGAAAGGCTCCTGTCCCCAGGCAGGCATCAGCTCATGGCTGGGTCTCCCGCCGCCGGAGCCGGCGTTCATGTACTTGCTGAAGAACTGCTGACTCTAGGACGGCCCACCCCCTTCCCATCTGCAAACTGGTGAAAGAAGTTAAGCTTGGCTAATATCAGCTTAGGCGGTATTAGCGCGGCAGCAGCCCTGCCCCGCTGTAACCCTTGAGGCACTGGAGGCTCCGCATCCCGGCCCTGGCACAACCAGCTTCTCACAGACGGGCGAAACTCACACCCTTTCTCTTCCCCTCCTGAATATTGCATGGATTTCACACCTCTATTTGTCACACTGGAAGCTCTCCGGCTCCTCACAGGCTCTGGGATGTAAAACTGCAAAGTCTTCCTGCAAACGCTCAGTTTGCAATGAAAGGCAGCGTCACTTTATTTTACTTTTCCTTCGGGAAAAGTCATAAAACGCAGCTTCTGGCTCGGAGAAAGCCTGAGCTGCCAGCCCCAGTCTGCTGAAGGAGAAGCTTCATAGCTCGAGGGGAATAAATGTAAATCATCCGAATCGATAAAATAGGAAGAGAATAACTATTGCCAACACCATCCTGAGAAAGAAGAGAAGAGAGAAGAGAAGAGAAAAGAGAAGAAAAGAGAAGAGAAAAGAGGAGAGAAAAGAGAAAAGAGATGAGAAGAGAAGAGAGAAGAGAAAAGAGAAGAGAGAAGAGAGAAGAAAAGAGAGAAGAGAAGAGAAAAGAGAAGAAAAGAGAGAAGAGAGAAGAGAAAAGAGAAGATAAAAGAGAAGAGAGAAAAGAGAGAAGAGAAAAGAGAAGAGAAAAGAGAAGAAAAGAGAAGAGAGAAGAGCATTTGAGCCTAAACCAATTTTATTAATTTACATTTAATTTACACTGATAGTAACAACAAAACAAAACCTTTGTAATTCATTTGAAGTGGTAAAAAGAAACAAAACAACCTATTCATATTTAAGATTTGAGCTGTCTGGCTAAGAGCTTTATCCTAACTAAAAGAACGTTCTTTTCAAGCGAAAGCCACCAGTCTCTGCCACCAACTCCCCTCTTCCGAGCTCAGATAACACCCCCCGGGTGGGCCACCCCCCGGGCCCCTCCAGGAGCCTCTCTCCTCGTTGCCACCTTATTTACTCTTACTTCTGTCATTGTTTCTTAGAATTGGGGCAGTTGGCGAGGCGCCTGAGGAGTTCATCCCTCCCGCGGAGGGATACTGGCTCCTTAACATTGAAGATACCGGTTTCTTCACCTCCTCCTCATTTTTTTTTCCTTTTCTTTTCTTTTTTTTCTATTTTTTTCTCAAACAGTAGATTTTGTCTGATCCAGCCGTTCTCCCACTATTCTCATAGTTAATGAAATGTCTGTCTTGTACTTCCACAGTTACGCACTTGGAGTCCCTACGTTCTCCAACACCCTACACTGCCTCTGTAGAGACTATTCAAAGAACTCTTAACGCTCGTGAATGAGGAGGGACAGATATTTAAGGAGATTGCAGGCAAGCTTGTCAAGCGTCACCCTTCCGGCTCAGATGTGGGTATTCAGGCTTAATTCACAAATTTGCCTGGGTCGGGCAGGCAGTACTGGCCTAAACGCTCTGCAGATGTAAACCAGCATCATGGTGCTGGCCTAATGGGACCTCAGCAGTATTCACCAGCTCCAGTTCTTGCCCCTTTGCTCCTCAGGAGCTTGTGTTGCTTATGCAGTATATATTTTTTTACCACTTACAATGAGCAGCAGGAAGGAAGCACGTTGTATCAATAGAGGATTAATTCAATAATTAGGAACACTACTATGAGGCTACCGGACAAGTGTTTCTGCCTCCTGTCCCTCCAGCTCTCCATTTCCTTACACTGCAGGGATGCCAATGGATGGCAGGGGAACAGAAATAAACCCATGATGATGANGAAGAAGTTTTTCCTCATATTGAAGTGGAACCTCCTCTGTTCCAGCTTGCACCCATTGCCCCTTGTCCTGTCATTGGGTGTCACTGAGAAGAGCCTGGCTCCATCCTCCTGACACTCACCCTTTGCATATTGATAAACATTCATGAGGTCACCCCTCAGCCTCCTCTCCTCCAGGCTCAAGAGACTGAAACTTTCTTTTCTTCCAGGGGAAATAACAAATGGTGTAATTGTTTGAAAGTTTTTAAACACTTGGGTTATGGTTCAGGATCTTTGCTGTTCCTTTAGTTTGGGTTTGTTTGTTTTGGGTTTTTTTTTTATTATTTATTTTTGCTGTGTTAACTTAAACAGCAATTAGGCTATTTGTATGTTTTGTTTCTAGTCAGTTCCACCTCCTGTTGTCACACCCCGTGGAGCATTTCTGTGCCTGGCACTACCCTGACTTGCCTTTGCTCTCTTATTTTCACAGGTGTTTTCAAGTCCCCGTGAAGATGTTTCTGTCCGTGCTAAATTTTACAAACTCTCCCCAAACCTCTCTGCAGCTGCACATAAGCGAATTTGCAGGTCCGAGATAGATGGCACCTTCCCCCTCTCAGCCCAAGCCCCTTTCCTTTCTCTGCTGCAAAAGCAGCTTTTAAATCCCCTTTTCCTGGATTATTTTTAAGACGCGTCTCTCCAAGACGCTGGAGGGAGGAAGGTTTCAAAGAGTTAAGGCCCTCAGACAGCCCATTCTTCAGTCTCAGTGACCCAGAGCTTTTGCCTTTTCAAACGTGTTTAAGCAAATAAAGCGAACAGAGGATATGCAAATGCCTTTTTTCATTCCTTTTCTGGTTTTTTTTTTTCCTTTTCCCGAAAGGAAGCGCAGCCCTGAATCGCCGTTGGCAGGTCAGAGCATCACACCACCCTCGGCAGCCTCTCAGCGGCGGGGATTTGCCGGCCTGGGGAGCTCAGCCGGCACAAAAAAAAACCCCAACAAACCCATAAAAAACCCCACCACCCTTTTTTCAGGCAAAATAAAAACCGGGCCGGGGCATCGCGCAGGGACAGAGGGAGAAGGTCACACTGGGGATGCCCCCACCGCTCTCCCCAAAACACAGGGCGGGGACCCACATTGAACGGGGCGCTGTGGGAATCAATCTCGGCAGACATCGGGGAGCAGGTACCACTTGGGCAACCAACCCCTCGCAAGTTGGCCACGAGCACCTCTCAGCTGGGCTGCTGGAAGGAGTTATTGGAACCTTTTTTTGTTGTTCTTGGCAGAAAAAAAGATTGTGAATGAGGTCATCTGGGGTTACAGAGGATGGTTCTCCCCAAAACTGAACTGTCTGAGACACAAAGTAAAATAAAGTTTAACATCTCAAGAGGGATTCGAATAATTTATATTCAAATTTTAGTATTTATTTTATTATTTTTATATTCTATATATAGGGAATAAATTCTTTGCTGTGAGGGTGGTGAGAGCCTGGCCCAGGTTGCCCAGAGAAGCTGTGGCTGCCCCATCCCTGGAGGGGTTCAAGGCCAGGTTGGAGCCACCTGGGCTGGTGGGAGGTGTCCCTGCCCAGGGCAGGAGATTTGGAACTCAATGATAATTCTATGATACTTTTAGCTTTTTTCCCCATCATTGGAAAGACTCTTGAAACAAGCTGTAAATAATGTTCTTTTCATTTTTTCTACCTAAATACTGGTCTCTGCAGGAAAGATATTTCAATCTGCATCATTCACACCTTTTGTAATTTCGGTGCAGGTTTGGCTTAGAGCACTTCCAATTCATTTAAATCATTAGCAGAATGATTTGTTCTCTTCCTAAACGCTTTTTCAAAGCCAAAAACCTGTAAAGTAAAACTGCTTAGCAATTTCAGTGCTGGCTCCTGTGCTGACCAGCTCATGCTCGCCCTTGGAGGAAAGAAAAATAAAGTTAATCCCAGTTCAGCAAACACCTCAGTGCTTTCCCCAGCTGCAGCTCTCGACTGGTGCCACCTAGCAGTGACTGTGGACACCCCATCCCAAGCAGCACGCACAGGGGCTGCTTCTCTGCTATATTGCCAGACCCTGCTGGGAATTTGCTATTTTTTTCTTAATTTGCCAAACCAGAGAGGTTTTTTAGGACTACATCCCGAGTCATTGGCCTCATCCTCCTCCCGATCACAGCAATGCCTGTATTGCTCATTGAGCTGATTTCAGGGATTTGGTAGCCTTGGGAAAGGAGTAGCTTGTTGCTCTGGAAGTGGAAGGAACATGGCTCTGACCCTCACCTTGCGGAGACACTTCCATGTCCTTCCCAGAGGAGTCTGGTCCTGAGCCTCCATCTCTCCCCAGGCACCATCCCCAGCTCTCAGTGGTCAGCACAGCCCAGAGGCTGCTCCAGCTTGTGCACAGGGGCAACTTAGCCTCAATTTCTCAATGAATGGTAGGAGAAGGAAAGGTTATTTTAGCCCTTTCTCTTCTTGGCCGTGAACAAACTCAGTAGCTTGTCTTGTCTGGGAAAGTGAAGGCTGTACAACCTTCCACCCAGTGATGGGTCAAATGGTGGCCCAAAGAGAGCCATGATGCCCTCTGCCCCCAGCCATGCACTGCCTGTGCTCTCCATAGCAGGAGAACCCATCCTTTTCAAAGACAAAAGCCACCTGGCTGAGGAAGGCACCCAGTCTGGGTGCAGGCAGGATGGGGGCAGAGAGCTGCCCCATGGGCAACTGTCTCAAAGAAGAGGCCGGACTGTGGGCTGGGAAGGAAACACCAGGGAAAAACAAATGGCTTCACTGAGACATCATGGTGGCATCCAAAACAAGCAGGATCTAGAATAGTCATAAGCAAATCCAAGGTGAAACTGAAGCTAGAACTTGTTTCTAGAACCTGTTTTGCAAAATGAAACTGTGTTCACAGGAGGGAGGGTGATGCTTCTACAGAAGGGCCAGCCAAGGTGACACCCCATACCTGGTCCCTGCCACCTCAGCACTTGTGCTTCTGAACCTGGAGACGAAACAGAACTTTGTACTGACTGCCATCGGGCTGATAGCCTTGAAGGCAACCACCTTTCATCTGAGGTCAAAGCACAACCCCAAGTGTCCAGATGGACCACCTAGATGGCCATTCCCAAGCTTGGGACTGGTGCTCTCCTTCCTACCATCACCATACCCCTCAGCAGTGAGAATGGTGAAAGGTGTCTTGGAGTCTGGCCACTAGACCATGAGCTTATACATGGTCCACAGGCATCAGCGGATAAAAGACCCTTCTCTGAGGTTATAATTTTCCTGAATCACTTGGCATCTGACCACTTGTGCAGTGTTTCCATCGGACAGGAATAGCTGCCCTCTGCGCCGAGTGACACGGTTGACCTCAGTGAGCAAAGCCACGGAACAAACCCCAGGAATCTCCAAAACCCATTGGCCTCACCAAGGCCAACTCTCCCAACACTGATTTCGCAGCGTTACTGAGCAGTAACGAAGTGGAAACTCTCCACTGTAGGTTACATGTGGTGTTTCTGAGATTGTATCTCCACCACAGCAGCCACATCGCTGAGCGAATGGAAAAGTGAGCTGCAGTCTTGCGACACCATAGCACCCGGGTCTAAATATACAGACTTTTCCTCCCTTGATGGGGGGTTTCCTATCAAGATGGTGATTTCCACTGAATGAGACTTTTTTCTTGAAAAGCGACCCTTTCTTCCTGTGGCACAAAAGAAAATGACTTGGACAAGGTGGTTGGATTTATCTTCTTTCTACGTTTTTGAGAGTGGTGTACCACAGAGGAGGACAGAAAAGCCCAGAAAGGAAAGAAAAGAGAAGCTGTGTGGCTCACAGGGGGGCTTCTGGGATGGCAAGAGCAGTACTTGGGTTTTGTGGGAGAATCACTGCAGTGTCATGCCAAACCTTGCTGTGAACACGTCGAGCAGGGTCTGCGCTCTCAGCCATACTTTTCCAAAGCATCTGCTGAACTATCTCTTTGGCTTTGAAACTCTTCCCAATTAAAAATCCCCGCTCACCTCAGTGTCTCCCCCTTTCTCATCTCCAGCCACCAAGTTTTCCATAGTGCAGCCTCCAGCAGAGTGGTAAAATATCTATAATCTTAGCTATATACAGAGCATAAGGAAGCAGCAGAATCAGACAAAGCCTTCCCCATGGGGTCCCTTCGCTCCACTGGCCTCCACACCCACTGCAGGTCACCTTGATGGCTCCATGACAATGTTTACAGTGGCAGGAGGATCCAACACAGTAAATGATTTGTCATCAATAAGCACTGATAGCACGCTACGGCGATCAATCCAAGCCCAGCAAGGCATTTCCCTGCATCGCACTGTACGGTACCAACACTAAGTTCCTCGCAGTCTCTGAAAAAGGATTTGCAAAGGCTCTGAATCAGCACGTCTGGGAAGAAAAGCCCCTGGAGAACCAGGTGTGGCTCTCAGCAAACTACAAGAGAGCACAGAGACCAGTGTGAGGGTTCCTTCTGGGGCTCCACAGATTTTACAGACATATTTTGAGCAAGTCTATCCATATTTTAAAGCCACATGCTCTCCAGTACAGAATCTTCATGGTTGGAAAGGACCTCTGAGATCATTGAGTCACACACACACAAAAAACCCCCAACAATTTTTGTGTCATCCACACACAAAAAACCCCAACAATCTCAGCCACTAGAGCATGCCCTGAAGTGCCACATCTCCACACCTCCAGGGATAGTGACTCAACCTTACCCCACTGTGTTTGACTGGTTTCCAGGGTAAGAGGCTCTCTGGGTTCATGAGCTCTGTAAGCCCTCCTGTTCAGAGGGAGAGGAAGAGAGAGGCCAAAGCAGTTTGGACACTGGAACCTTCTCCAGAGGGGAGAAGGCCAGAAAACTGCAGGAAGGGAGCACTCTGGGTGGCTCTCCCATGCTCTTGGCACCTGCAGCCCTGCAGGGACAGCAGCAGGGACAGATGGGACCCCAGTGCCAAGGACCTGCAGGACTTTGGCTTTGCACCATAGCACAAGAGACAGAAATAGCAGTGATGGACAAAACTCATTACCTGTATCGATCCATCACCAAAGAACACATGCAGAGCACTTAAAAACACAATTGTATTAATAGATGTTCTTTTTGCCTGTTCCTTTCTGATCAGAGAGAGGGTGATTAAGTCGATGATTTTGTTTGGCTCCCACTGAAGAAATAATCCAGCAAAGCCAAGGAAAAAAAAAAAGCCATGGGGAAAGAGCCACCCTTGATGCCTGTGCATCTATCGAGAGGTACACGCCCGTGCCACGTTACCGACCATCACTTCTCCAGGCTCCTCTCTAGTGACCTGCAAGTTACTCAGGTGCTGGCCACAACTCTGCAGCGATCAACAAGATGCTGGTCTTTCTCTCCAGTTGCTCTCAGAAATGCAATAATGAGGAAAGGTTTAAACCCCGTGGTGCTCTGCAGCCTTTGGTGACGTCAAAACAGCGGCAATTATGCTCTTACTGATGTAACGCCGTGTTTCTTTGTTCCTGGCTTGCTCCCAAGTCAGCTTTCCTATTTCTGTAGGTATTCAGTTAATTCAGTTTACCATCTGTCTTCAAAGCTTTTCTCCCCTTTCCATTACTTGATGATATTTGTAATACTCACAGCAGCGTGGAGACAAGAGTCAAAAATAAATGTCTAGATTAGTCCGGAGCAGCAGAGAAAAATCGCTCCGAGCTGCCTTTTCCTGCAAGCAAGCAGGGAAATCCAAATACATTTACTCTTTCTTTTTGATGGTATCCAGCAACTGTTCAAATGGAGCAGTAATAGAGGGAGGGAGAATAAGAAGAACTAAGCATACCTCATCAAATAGCACAGGCTTTGCCTCTTCTGCAGCAGCCAGCGCTCCACGGGCTGGGCTGAGCAGCCTTGGGCATCTGCTCCGTTTCGTACACAAAGCACAGCAGGAACTGTTTCTTAGCCAGAGACCTGAATTTCAGGGCCATCAGCAAGGACTCCTGTGTCACAGCACGAGAGCTGGGCTCAGAAGTGGGACTGGAGAAGTCTTGTAACACCAGATGAACCCCCCCCGTTTCCTTTACAAACAGGCACTGAGAAATGTTTGGAGATGTGCAGGTGCCGGTGAGGAGAAGGGACACTGCCATGGCAGAATTCCCTTCTTGTGCCTCCACACACAGGCACAGGTTCCCCCTGGGGCTTCCAGCCACTGCCAGGATTTTGAACAAACCCTCCTCTCCCTCGCTGTGAGACAGGATGGCGGGGCGGGAGAGCGGCTCAAGGTTGAGGTCACATGAAATGAGAGGGGAAGGGAAGAGCAGAGGAGCCCCTAGAATTTCTCTAGAATCTCTTACTCTTACTCAAGGGGAGAACCGTAGCCTTGTACTGCTTCACCCAAACCAGCCCAATGAGCAAACCCCCAGGAGGATTTGCTCTTTTGGGTTGGTTTGTTGTATTTTCCTATATCACTCTGTGCATCCATCAGACCAGCCAGGTCTGTGCATTAGGAAATAAGTAGCTTTGTCTTTCTTTGACTTAAACCATTATTTCATTGAGGTGAACGTTACAGACCTCAACTAGTCAAAACCCTTGTAGCAATGCCAGAAATCCATTTACAGTGAACAAGAGTGCTGCACTGGCCTGGAATGGCCAAGGAACCCCTTGTTCTGTAAATCAGCACAGCTGCCATGACTCCTTCGCAGCATGGAGAGGTATGTGGTGGGATGGGGCCACTAGAATACCAAGACCATGCATGAAAGCAGCAACCACAAGCACATGGGCTGAGCAAGTGCTGCCAAGTCAGGCAGGTCCCTCGCCTCTCCTGTGGGCTCCATCTTCCATGCTTTAGCTGGGGGGAAATGTTAGGTTTATGGGGGGACTTGGAAATATTAGGTTTATGGTTGGACTTGATGACCTGAAAGGTCTTTTCCAACCTAAATAATTCTACGATTCTATGACCTGTGATGCTGTATGTCTTGGCTGCTGTTAGAAGTGCCACTGCAAAGAGCAAGAACAACACATCTGTCTTCCAAGGGCACCTAATTCTGTAGATCAAAACGTTGGGCTAAAGTCATGTCCACGCTAAAATAAAAGCGGCACAGCACAGAGGGAGGCCACAAGTCGGAGCCACACCGGAACAGACACCCTTTGGGATAGCTGGATGCACAAGGGAGATGCATTTGGATGCAGCAGAGTAAACACCAAGACGGGAGACACAGGGATCAATACCGCTGGGTGGATGTGGAGGCCTGAGGGTAGGAGCTCGCACTGGAGACCCATTCCCAGCAGGCCCAGTTCTCCTCCTGTTGTCATAAACAAGCCTGGTCCATCCAGTAATGTTGCTCAGAGCAGTCCCTTGGGCCTTGGGGCCCAAAATACTGTAACAAACACTTGCCTGCAGCCTCTGAGCCGAGTCCTGCTTTCTGAGTCACCCATGTGATTCCCTCTGGGCCATATCTGCACTGCATGAGTTTTGCTACAGCTGAAAAGCAGCTGATTCAAGCTGCTGATGTAAGCAGCTGTGAGCCCCCTGACTTCATTGAGAGCCACCAGGGTATTGTCAGAGACAAAATTCAGGCCAGAGATATTAGGTTGCCTCCCCACCTTGTGTGAACCATCCCTTTTCATAAGCAAAAATAGCGAGTGGGTATGAACATAAAAATTGTGATACATTTTCCATCCTTGGTGCTCTCACCCTCCCTGATATTTACCTAATGATGCAGAGATGCTGTGTTTTAAAAACCATTTTCCCCCTTTTATTTCTTCCCCTTGGAGCTCTGCCTGCCTAGAGGGAAGCTGTTTGGTAGATAAAGGGGGGAACAACACAGACATTGAGCATCCCCTTTCCTCGGAAAAGACACTTCACGCCGATTCTAAAGGACTCGATTTCGGGTCAGTGCAGCAGATCAAAGCCGAGCCTTCCAATACCGTACAGAGAACCTCCCGTTTCAGAGCTGTGATAATTTTCCAGCCCAGACACGCTTTGCACGGTGACTACCTGCCCACACAACAATGGGATTCAGGGTCACCCCCACTCCAGCGGCTGTACCGCGCACACACACACACACACACACACACACACTAATGCACTGCCCTAGCGCCCGTACCCGCCACCGGCGAAGCGCCCTTACCAATTAGCCCAAGTCGGACCGGAGGAACAAACCGGCGAGATGATTTGGGAGAAATTATGTAATGCCGTGAGCCGACCCCGCCGTTCCGCGCTGCGGGAACACCTCATTGTGCCGGCCGCTCCGCTCGCATGCACGCAAGGAGAAGATCACGTTTCCATCTTTGCCAGGAAATGCGCGCTCCCGCCTGCCTTTTCCCTTCAAAGCATCCCAAATCCCCTCTACTCCGCAGCGGGAGGGAGAGGGGGAGCCGGATAACGGGCCCGGAGCAGCGAGCAGCTCCCGGAGCTCCTTTCCGCGGGGGCCGGCCCAGCCTTTCCCCGCCGGGGGAAGGAACCGGGAAAGAGCGAGGAGGGATGATGGGGGAAAGGGAGGGGACACGGACGGACACGGAGGCAAATCCCACTCGCCGAGAGGGTTTTTGGGGGGGAGCACTCACCCAGCAGCAGCCAGCCGGAGCCCGCGGAGCCCAGGAGCGGGGCGAGCATCCCTGCGGCGCGGCCCGCTCCGTGCAGCCGCGCACTGCGGCGCGCTCCCTGCGCACCCAGGCGGCCCGGCCCGCCGGGCACCGCACGCTCCCCCAAGCATAGGGCGGTATTTTTAGCATCCTTCCTCCTCTCCCCATCTTGCTGAGCCCTCCAGCTCAGACTTAAAAGGGGCGATGGTGCTGGCTGGTGTGGAAGAGCATCCCTCTCCCCCAGGAACAGCCCCGGGCATCAGCTGTGGGGGAGAGCAGGGGGAGGAGGGAGGGAAAAGGGAGAAACTTTACTCCATAATGGCTATTATTTTCACCTTTGGCCTATAAAATGACCATTAGACAGTGACCTGTACTGGAGAGGTCCCAAAAACCCTATCAGAGATGCTGAAACCTCTTATGGCTTCATCAGCAGTGCCTGTGGGGCTGATGAGCTCTGCTTCTAGATATTTTAACATCTTAAAATACAGTTAAAGGCTACTTCAAAAATAAATAAATAAAGGCAAGCTGTCTTTGTGATGCTAAATACACAGTGAGGGGAATAGCAGGTTTTTGTTCTTGGCGATTCCACCTTACCCTGAAAAAGCAGGTTGTGGAGAATTAATCTCTGAGCTCCACAGTACCAGAAGGGCTTTACAGAAAAAGGCTTTAAAAGGGTTTGTGCCCCTGGTGAGCTCACATCTCACATCCCCTCAGGCAATCCCAGCACCAGTGGGGTCAGCAGGACAGGAATGGCAAGAGGGAGAAGACACAGCGTGGGTTTTTCCAGCCTTTGGAGTGACTAACATGGCAGATCTGCAAAGCAGGCAGAACTGCTGGCTCAGAGCTGTGATATGCAGTTGTTTAACTCTTTGTGAGGGTAGAACAAGATAGAAAAATATAATAATTCCTTGCCTGTACCAGGAATTAGCACTAGTTCACCTTGGATTGCACCTGCAGTAGTATGGCCAGTAGGACTGGGGCAGAGATGGTCCCTTGGTATTCAGCTCCGGTGAGGCCCCACCTCAAGTGCTGTGTCCAATTTCAGGCCTCTCATGACAAAAAAAAAGGCTTTGAGGGGCTGGAGTGTGTCCAGAGAAGGGCACTGAGGCTGGTGAGGGGTCTGGAACACAAGTCTTGTGAGAGGGAGCTGGGGGTATTCAGCCTGGAGAGGAAGAGGCTGAGGGGAAACCTTGCTCTCTAGAACTCCTTGAAAGGAAGGTGTAGCTGGCAGGTTGGGGGGTGTGTGTGTGTGGGGTGTGTGTGTGTCAGATGTCAGTTTCTTCTTTTCTTCTCCCAAGGAACAAGTGATAGGACAAGAAGAAATTACCTCAAATCACTCAAATTGAATTTTAAGGAAAATGTCTTCCCTTAGAAGGGTTATCGAGGGTGCCCAGGGCAGTGGCTGA
The DNA here is from genome assembly GCA_013400555.1 of Jacana jacana. NCBI lineage: Eukaryota > Metazoa > Chordata > Aves > Charadriiformes > Jacanidae > Jacana > Jacana jacana. The sequence continues at coordinate 132,175 of VZTM01033363.1, forward strand.
GTCACCATTGCTGGAGGTGGTTAAAAGACAGGTCAGTGTGGTGCTGAGGGGGTTTAGTGGTGGCTTTGGCAGCACTAGGTTAATGGTTGGACTCGATGATCTTAAAGGTCTTTTCCTAACTTAAACAATTCTGATATTACAGCTCTTCAAGGCCCACAGTTCCTTTGAAGATAGAGTATTTTGGTTTTCTTAAAGATGAGAATGAAGTGTTTCAATTTCATGGCAAATTTTTCACAATACAGTTTCCTTCTGATTCACTATGAAGAGGATTTTAAAAGTTTCCTGTGTACAGAGGACCAGCAGCTGACTAAAACTCATGTCACTTGTGTTAGTGCCACCACTGCCCACTTCTGAAAGCTGTTAGAAAATCGCCACATCCATTTTATTCAAGGGTTACTTGGCTTCCAAGATCCATGGTCTCAGAGGAGAAACCCGTCCTCAAGCACACTAATAAATGGGCTGAAAACTGGGGACAACCATGTCTGGTTCCTCAGTTCTCACAGTAAATGCCCCTACAGCAATTGTGAGTTCAGCTACACTTGGCATCATAAAATCAAATAAAACAGCTATAAAATAGGACTTGGTAAAACCATATCTACTGTAATCTATTTTACTTAAAAGAGATTATAGATTAAATACTGCACGATCTGTTTTATTTAAGAACTCATCTGGCCTATGCCCACAGTCTTATCTTATAAGGAAGAACAGATTCTACCTCATTTTCACCTTCCTCTCTGCAACAAGCTTTATGTTGGAAGGCCATTAAGCATGTCTCATCCTCTGCAGGCGGCAACCCACATCCTACAGTTCCTGTGCCTAAGCAAGCCCAGACTTCTCCCAGAACCACCAGTGTCACTTGCTGAGCCATGCTTCTGGGCTTCTGAAAAACCTCCCTTAGCGAGAAATGACAATAAGGAAGTTCATTGATAGAACAAATGAAGCTGTCCTAGTAATTTGTGATCTCTTGTCCTCCAGGAGATGGACCTTTTTAAATAATAGTTTCTCAGGGAAACTGAGGGACCAGTAGAAAGTGGTTGAAGTGTACCAGCTTCCAGAACACCACAAATCAGTTTACAGCAAACAGATTTGCAGAGTTACACAAGTCCTGAAAACACCTTTCCTCCATATAACATAGGAGGGGTAAAGATCATTGCCACAACAACTACCACCTGGACCTCCATGCCCTTGCTTTTGGGGAGCCAAAGCATCTGCCTATGCTCTGCAAAGAGCAGCTTTCCTGACCTCATCACCTCCTGCAGCAGCTCCTCCAATATCTATGCAGATTAAAAGATAAGTGACTTCCTGTGTTTCACCATAAACTTCCTGCTGCTTTACGAAGTTCTCATGAACCTTCTTCTATTTCTTTACTTTACAACCTCAAGGCAAACTTGTCCCAACTGGTTATCAAAAAACCTATCCACTCTGTTTTCTGAAGTTGTTTACACCTCAACAACAGCCAGTTTAAGTGCTTTAACTGAATTAAGTGCTCTTGCTTAGGTGTCTGTCAACTGGGATGACAGTAATGGAGATTTTGTCTTCAGAGGTGTCGTGGTGACAGACACCTGCCATGCTGCTGCTGAAGTTTTCCACAGTAAGAAGCCACACAGAATCTTATGAGTCACAGAAATGCCCCAAATTGCTACTACAAATTGCCACAGAGCTCTCCTGCAGAGGACTAACCTTCAATCATCAAGACACTTAAGCCACAACCACAGGCCTACAGCTATATCTTCCTAACAGTCAGCAGAGGACAACATCAGAAAAGACTGGCCAAGGAATCTGACCTTATACCCCTCTTTAAACCATGGTAAGTTTTCCAATTCACCCCAAAACCTGTTACTGCCAGAAGAACCCTCTACTCTGTGTTCCTTCACAGCCTAGGCTGTGTTGCAGAGACTGTTGTACCACATCCCTGCCAATAAACACATACATATATATATATATATACACACAAAGTAGTTCCTACTTGTTAGCACAAGTAGATGCAATAACATGATTCTATCAGAGATGAAATCTCCATTTCTTTTTTTTTTTTAGTATATTTCTGTGTATGAATACAAGAGTCCAGTGTAATCTGTTTGCCCCAAGTAACACCCATTCAAAAAAATAAAATAACACCACCTTGGGAAGTGTTCCATTCTGTTAAATCTTTTACAAATATATGTAATGTATTTCAAGCTGCAACTTGTCTGATTTTTATTTCTGGCTTCACTTTCAGGATTTTTTTTTAGTTGGGTTTTTTTTTTTCAGTTTCTCCTCATTCATTCCCAACCAGCTGGTGAATAGTTACTATGGCAGCACCTAATGCAGAGTGAGTCAGCACTCCCCCACACCTCAGTAGCAGCTCTGCCTGTCCTCCTGGTTACTTACAGTCACAACCTTGCCCTCTTTACCACTTCATTGCAGAACTTTGATTTTAGAAAGATCATTCTTCCCTTGTGTAATTCAGCATTTATTGAGAGAATCAGCACAAGATTCTGTTAAGCAAAGACCATACCTATTCTGGATGCTACTTCAGCTTTCCTTTTGTGTTGATCACAAAGGTATTTAAACTATTTCCATCATGTCTCAGTGTCTCTTTGGAGCTTTATATTACCCATTGCCAAGTAAGCTTGTCTGATGTCAAACCACAACATGACCAGATCCCAGTCCAGCTGTCTGTGAGCAGAAACTCCACTTCCCTTCGTTACTGTTCAAAGCTCCTTGTTTTCTGTTACTCGGTAGAAATCTATTATTATTTACCTTGCTTTAAATGTTGTATTTACAACTTGAGGTTTCTCCTTGACCCTTTCTTTGGTCTTTAGAGGTAACTGGTCAACCAGTTCAGCAGCACTGAGCTAACAGCACTGCTGTTTGGGTGCAGACAGAAGCCACATACAGTTTTATATACCTTAATGCAAATTGTGGAGAACAGGAATCTGCCACAGTCATCCAATTTGTCACGTCTAAAAGCGTAAGAAGGTTTTGGTGTGTCATCAATCTAGAAATAATTAGTTTTGATAAGAGTGAAACCTTCAAAGCCTCTGGCTTTCCATCTCATAATTGGATTGCTCCAGGGCTAGAAGGGTGTGAAATCTCTCATCATGGCTTTTCCTGAAGTTGAGGTATTTGTTTTCCCTTCTTCCGGCATGTTACGATACAGGTGAGCCTTAGTTGGCTGGCTGAGGATCTCATCTGGTTTCACTTCTTAACTTTCACTTTCTAAAGTCGTAGCTGACAGGCTTACAAGAAACAAGTAAAATATCCGTGGAAAGGGTTAAAGTACTTTTCCAGCACACTTTTTGAAAGCTAAGGTAGCCTGTTTAACCCCTCGATGCAAAAACGTTCTGGAGGAAAAAAATCTGTATTTGTGTAAAGCTCCTCAGGCACTTTCCAATTTTTTCTCAACTAACCCGAGCACTCACAATCCTGATGTCACACAGGGGGTGCGAAGCCCTTCCCACCTGTGTGAGCCCCTTCTCTGGGGTGGTCTGAAAGAGGGAGTGAGGAAATCGATGGGGACCGGGCCCAGGACCCGTCGGACGCCGGGGGCCGCGGGGAGGCGCCTCCAGCACCACGGACAGCGGCGGCTCGGCCGCACCCCCGCTCATTACTGCTATTAATTAAAAGACCCCTTCCTGGCCCCATCACATCACTGACATCTGCAATGGGCTCCCTGCTCTGTCCCGTATAACTTGCCAATACTAGAGACACCAACACCGATTAACATATCACCCCAAGAACTTGCTCCTTTCCCATCTGCCACTTCCGCACCAGCCTCTTCTTTACCTATTTTCATTTTTTTCTGCCCATGGTAGCAAAAACGATTAGGTCCGTGCTGTACTTCCCAATGGTCATCTCATATAGATGAATGTGGGCTCCAGGCAGAGCTAGAGGGCAGCATGTGTGTTCAGGGTGAGCAGAGGATATATTTAACAGAAGGACAGCACTCAGATCAGTGCTATTTGGCTGCCCAAATCAGGAAGAAGTGATAGGACTGACATAACAGTAGACGTATTTTGCATCTCATCACCGAGAGAACAGTACAAATTGCTGATGAAAGCTATACAAACATGCTGCATGTTGCCAAGTCTCCCCACCTGCCTGACCTTGCAGATTTAGAGAAATATGTTTTCACTAAATGAAGGGACAAGGTCAACCCTTTGAAGTCTAACGGAAGCCTTCCCTCAAGCCAATAGAAACAATTACTTCCTCTGACCACTACAGAGGTGCCCAAAAGATTCTGAACTTTTTCATTATGCATATAAGCCTGCAGAACATTTTGATTTGCCAGCAGCTCTCATCTCCATTATGTTTCTGTCAGCATGTATCTTACCTTACAGTAAGTGTAGAGCTACAGCCAGGGTGTAGCAAGGGCTGACTTCTCCCTAAAATACAGGAAGCCAGGAGCCAAGCACAATAACACATCTGACCTCACCAGGCAGTGTGCAATTCTGTCATATCCAAGCATGGCAGACAGGACAGGCCTCAGGGTGGCTACCAGGACTCAACCAGGAGCCCAGACCATGAGGTAACTGTGTGGAGATAAGGCAGGTCCAAGGTCAGGGAGTCAACTCACATACTGCTGTCTAAATGAGCAGGTCCCACCACCAAGTGCAGGCATGGCTGTGACTGGGCTGGAGATCAGCGTCCCTGCAAAACAAGAATCAGCCTTGGGACTGAGCTTAAATGGGCTCTTGGGCCCATGGGAAGGGCATGGGCAGGAGCTCAGGTGGGGCCAGTCAGGGCCATCAAAGCCTGTTAGTTCTCTCAGGACTCTGGCAGTTAAAGCTTTCTGCAGTATGTTTGACTCAAGGTACTTGGTATAACGAGGGTCCCACATGATGCTGTAATAGCCCTAGTTTACTGCCTTTTATCTCTTAACTTTCACAGTAAAAATATTGCATTTGGAAATGCATATATATATAAACACAAAAAAGGAATTATAATTCTTGGACTCTAAAGCAGTTTGTCAAGTGCAAATTTGTAATGAGTTTCATTAATTCCATTGAATTTAACCTATATGTGACTGTCAGCTGAGAAGGACCTTAGAGACAAAAATCTTCCTGCCCATAAACAAAAGGCTGGAGACAAAACCTCAACTTTAACTGTTTACAGGATAAATCAGTCGATTGCCTGTGCAAATGAGGAGGAAAACAGAATAGTTCATCTTGAGGATACAAAAAATACCAGCAGGCATTAGGTTAGAAATGGTTTAATGACCGAGTTTATTCATTTGGTTTCTGTTGCCATCCATTCATCATCACGAACTCTCTGAACTGCTTCTGGCCGGGTTACGCAAGAAGAGCGTGGGTGTCACTGCTGCTCTGCCTCTGCCCTGCTAACAGGCTCCAGGGGCAAGAACAAAGCAAAAACTTACAAGAACTTTTTAAGAAAGAAAAAAAAAAGCACACAAAAAAAACCCAAAACAAATCCCAGTCCTGTTCTTCCTACGTGACAGTAAGAAATGAGAAAACAAGTAGTTCTATTATGGGTATTGTGGAACAAATTAAGATACCAGAGTTGGACAGAATGGCCTTTTAATCATAGAATCATAGAATCATTTAGTTTGGAAGAGACCCTTGGGATCATCGAATCCAACCATCAGCCCTGCTCTACAAAGTTCTCCCCTACAGCAGATCCCTCAACACCACATCTCATCGATTCTTAATTGCCAGCTATGCTAAAATTCACATCAGGCAATCGAGATATTCCATTTAACCTCTCCTGGCTTTGAGGACATACTTACAGCCTGAATCCGAGAGGCTCCTGTCAACAAACAGGAGGAATCTCTGGTCACATTTATGCTGTGGTCAGTGAGGATTAATTCTGAGGAGGAAAACTATGTGATGCCTCCATCAGACCAGGCGTAAAGCACCAAGCCCTCTATATAAGTATAAACATCCACTGTAATGACCTTTGCACTTCACTAGATGAAAGCTTTTCTCCTTGGATTTGGATAATGGAGAAATACAGATACTGTGACTTGGCTTGAGCCACACCTTTAAAGTGAATAAATGACAGAGCTTAGCACATGTGAAAGTGCTATCTTTTCCCAGTACTTTGATGGGAATTCTTCAAGTGGTGCTTTAAAGGATAATGTATACATTAAATAACTTTGACACTGATTTTTGGTGGAGAATTCACCAGAACATAGTGGTTTTATAGTTAGTATAAACCAACCTGTGCTTCACTTTTCCCTTCTCCCCCAGCCCATGGATGAAAGTCAGGAGGAGGGTGAGTGGGGAGCTGACGCAGAGCTGTTTACAACAGCATTGCAGTGAGGTTGTGGTTGTGTGGTGACTGTAAAGCAACAGACCTTCACGCCAGTGACTCAGCGAAGTGTCCATCATATCATTTAAAAACTGACCAGTCTCCTTTTGAGCTCGAACTGCTGCACACAGAGACAAAGCACTCAGCTCCCCCAGCGCAGGTGAGCGGAGAGATGCCCTCGTGGCTGAATTTTGCCACATCAATCAATGACATGACCTTGTCAACACCACTTCGTTTTCTCCTGTACCAGTCCCTCTTGCTCCTCTGGTTTTGGAGAAGCTGCCATCTGCTGTCAGAAGCTCATGAAGACACACGGCGCTGGGGATGGAGCCGGCGCTGGTAAAAGCAGCAAAATTCAGAGCTGCAGAAATAGCCCGTAGAGAGCACAGGCTGAAATGTCTTTTATATGACTCCTTATTACTATCTGTCTCATATATTTATTCATGATTGCATATACTTAGGTTGCACTGAGATGGAGCATCTTTTACACACATATGTGCATTGCTGACAACGAGCTATTTAAGCTGGTCTATCAGGGCTTTGGGTGTCGTCTTGCCATGATCAACCGCCAGTTGCCTATTTGTGTTAGCTTAATTAAAAGATAGAACATCCAGGTCATGCAATTTTTATAATAGCAAAGTTAAGAATGTATAAAACTGTTCAGAAGGAAAGATAAAAGAGGTAGGACTGTCAGAGCTGAACCTGACCGTGGCAGGCACTTTGGAAGTACTGCAGGAGCATCAGCACGGGGCCTGTTTCTGCCACATGGAAAGATCACCATTTTACCAAGTAACAGGAAAAGTGGCTGTGAAATAGTAAATCTTTCATTAATACTTTGAGTCAAAAAAATATATATCTCACAAGGGAATAAAATGCACTATATGACCTAAAATTGATGTAATAGGAATGAATCCGGACATAGGGATGCAGAACCGAATGTGCCAAACAGGAACATAAATAAAGTCAAAGCAATAAGGGGTTTAGATCACTTCAGTCAAAGGGAAAATGCCATTGCAAGAAAAAACTAATTTAGAGCAATTATTCACGAGAGCATGTGTCATCAGCAGGGTCTGAAGCCAGAATTAACAGTACGAAAGACCCACATTGCTTAATGTCCTCTGGAAAAGCAAGCGGATGTAACGTGAGGAAGCGTGGACGGGTGCCAAGCTCTCTCTGAAGCTGAGTGTGAGGTGTCCTGGTGGGATCTCGCAGCGATGAATGACTGGGCAAGAAAACTGCACAGGAATTTCAGTGTTGGTAAGCACAGACATGCACACGGGAAACATAGCATCTCTAAAAACAGCAAAGGGCTCCACATGGTTCTTACTCAGCGCAGGATCACTGCGGACCGTCCCCAGCAGCATCAGCTCAGCTGTGGGAAAGGCTAATGAAATACTCTACATTGGTTGGAAGTACATACCAGAAACATGGCTCTGTGTGCAGTGGTCGTACCTTAACTGCTGTTTATGGGTCTGATCGCTCCACCTCCGAAAGGGCAGCGCAGAGCACAAGGGGGTGAAGGGGACGCTGGGGCCACAGAGGAGCTTCTTGAGCAGGAGACGTTGGGATGAGGAGTGGCAGAAAGGGAGACCCTGGGCTTTGCAGAAGGTGAATGGCAAGTGATAAAGCAGAAAAACCAGAAAGGCAGTCAATGAAAATGTCAAGCAGCAGCTTAGTTAAAGCACGAGTTCAACTGCTGTAGAGTATAATGGAAAGAAAGGCTATATGTAAGTTCCAAAAAATGTTACACAAATTCACAGATCATGACACTGTAGCATCAATTGAACAACAGGGATCATCTGTCTTGGAGATTCCCTGCATTGCCAAGGGCCAGGTATCAGGAAACCACGGTAGGGAAAGACCTTTCTATAGCACCTGTGTCTCAAACCGTTTCCTTAAATAGCCACTGCTGCTCACGGGACACTGGGCAACGACAGGCCAGTGCAGCAAGTCTTACCCTCTTCATTAGTATGTTCTAATGGAAAAGCTCAAAAAGCTGAGAGCCATCACATACTCACTACTTATGTGTAGGCATTTACACTGAAGTATATGCAAGAAGTCAATACATTCACTATATACACCAGAAAAAGGACTGGCTTCATTAATGACATCGAGAAATTTCTGTTGACCTCAACTTTTTGTACCCAACAGGAGAGATGGTAACTCAGCTCAGGTCACTGCTGTGGTGGCAACAGAAACAAGGGATGGTGCTGCCAAAGAGCAAGGTTAAAACCAGCCCAAAACCCACACCAGGCTGGAAGCTGGTAACATGTGAGCCATAGCCCATCGTTGAGTACTTTTAAAATGAAACAGGTATTCTGTGGAGGGCTCCAAAATCCATGCTCACATCTTCACAACTTGTCTTTCCACCTGTAACCACAGACACAGTGATGTTCTCAGTGAAAGTGCCAATTTTAGTACAAAAGGTGAATTTTCAGAAGCTGTCTCGGGTTATACATCCCAAACTGGAGTCTCTTACAGAAGCAGTAGTACTTGTTTCTGAAAACACTGGTCTCGGAGACCTGAAACAGCAGCAGACTTTGACATCTAAGGAGACACTGAAATGACTGTGGAGTAAACCTCAGAATTATGCTCGTATATCCTATTTCTTAGTCTCCAGCAGTTCCTAAATGATGTCATGGGTCAGTGCTTATTCATACAGGTTTCAACAACAGTTTTCTTAAAAGAGGAATCAGAAATACGGCTCAGGCTGATTTGAGCAAACTTTGAACTAATGGCTGTGGGACCAAAATGAGGAAGCTGGTTAGTGAAACGAAAAATGGTTAAAATTAGCAGGCAAAACCACAATTTGTTTGTGTATGCTTTCTATGAGAGAAAAGCAGAAACTCCAACAGGTAAATTCTGGCTTTAGGTCTTTCCGCCGTGTGGCGTTTGGAGTTTCAGTGCCTATAAGAAGACAGGCCAACATCGTGGTGTGGCTTTTGACACAGATTGTTCAGAATTTCCTAGTTGAGAAGCAGAAACCCGTCCCAGCCCAGCGGCTGGTCTGATGGTGGAACACAAGTGCAATGTGCTGAGGAACGATGACACAGGTGTAAAAATCAGAAAGTCTAAGAAATCCATAGAAGGCTTTGACTTTCCATAGAATCATAGAACTGTCTGGGTTGGAAGGGACCTTTAAGATTATCTAGACCAATCATCAACCTCACTCTGACAAAAACCATCTCTAACCCACGTCACTGAGCATTCTGTCAACCCGGCTTTTAAATCCCTCCAGGGATGGTGCCTCAACCACCTCCCTGGGCAGCCCATTCCAACGCTTGTTAACCCTTTCCAGGAAGAAATTGTTCCTGATCTCCAATCTGAACCTCCCCTGGCACAACTTGAGGCCATTTTCTCTTATCCCATCGGAGAAGAGACCAACCCCCACTGGCTACACCCTCCTTTCAGGGGGTTGTAGAGAGCAAGAAGGCCTCCCCTCAACCTCCTTTTCTCCAGGCTGAACACCCCCAGCTCCCTTAGCCGCTCCTCACAAGACTCAGTCTCCAGACCCCTCACCAGCTCTGTTTCCCTTTTCTGGACACGCTCCAGCCCCTCAATGTCTTTCCTGTTGTAAAGGGCTGCAAAAGTGTTCAGTTTTTTGAAAACACCTCTTTAAATGCCTTTAAAGCTCACAAGAGACCTCAAGGCCTTCCCCTGAGTCAGGACAAGCCATTCCCTGGAGAGCAATGACTCCCGTACAGAGGAGAGCAGGAGCAGCTGGAGCTGCCAACCAGGAGCACTGAAGCAAAAGGATGTTGTGCTGCCTGTGACAGTTCTGCCTAATGGTGATAAAGGCACTCTCTGCCGGTTGCTTTAAAATAACAGGCTTACTCCCAGAACCTACTTCTCTTTTCCTGAGGGTGAGAAGTATTGAAATGCAGTTGTTCTTTAGACGAGCACATGAGATTTCAAAACCTATTTCTCAGCACCCCAGGTAGGGAAAAACAGGCTGAACTCCTCACAGCAACCTGACATCCCCCCTGCCTTTCTCCTCTGAATAACCTGACTCTGATATATATTTGATTTCTCAGCCCTGTGCTGTTGCCACCAGTCTGCTGTGGGGATGCTGTCACGTACCATGGTCTGTTTGTCACACACCAATGTACCACTGTCCCCATAGCTCTGTGGGGAAAGCCCCCTAAGAGGCATAGAGAAAAACCTGTCCTGGTTGTTTGCAATGGGTGAGTGCTAAATGGTCTCTTTTTGTTTAAAAATTGCATAGCAATTCTAAATATTGATGTTGCTCTCAGCTGATTTGGAAACATCAGAAACTTCCAAAGGATGTGATTAAACTTCCAGGCAGGGTCTCTTGCAGCTGCTGGGGAACCGCAGAGTGTGTTGAGACACTTTGCTCCACAAACTTCATCCAGGGCTCTTGAAGCGCTGACTCTTGGCATTTTTGTTGTTAAGACATTGCTGATCGTGGAAAACCTCCTGCCTCAGAAAGTCCTGCCTGCAGCAATGCAGTTTCTGCAGCACAACAGGTCACCGCCTCGCTCCGAATGGGAAGACGAGGCGCGGTTTTGCCATGTCACAGGATGTTCTCTTTTCAGTTTCACCCATGGTTTTGGCCAGCTACGAAACAAAACAGTGGTGGAAACGTGCTGATTTCTCCAATATTATTCATGCTGCTTTTCAGTTAGCCACCTGAAACACAAAAAAAAGGTAATTTAAAAAAAAAAAAAAGATATTTCTGTTAGTGTTAAAGCAAACGGAACATTCATCATACACTGACCAGTGCACAAAGCCAGGATAGATAGCTAAATGCCTGTAATTTTAATGAAACCAGAGAAAAACAGGTTGGAAGATCTTTGTCCTCCTCTGAAGGCTGCCTGTAAGTGAGAAGACTATCTATCCCCTGTGCTCAGCACTGGTGAGGCCACATCTTGAGTATTGTGTCCAGTTCTGGGCACCTCAACACAAGAGAGATCTGGAGGTGCTGAAGCAAGTACAGAGGAGGGACACGGAGCTGGGGAACCACCTGGACCATAAATCTTATGAAGAGCAACAGAAGGAGCTGGGACTGCTTAGATGTAGGAAGAGGAGACTGAGGGAGACCTCATCACTCTACAGCCACTTGAAAGGACATTGTAGACAGGTTGATGTTGGTCTTTTCCCACGGTTAATTAGTGATAGAACGAGAGGGAATGGCTTCAAGCTGCAGCAGGGTAGGGTTAGGCTGGACATGAGGAAAGAATTCTTCACAGCAAGAGTGGTCAGAGCCTGGAATGGGCTGCCCAGGGAGGTAATCGAGTCACCACCCCTGAATGTGAGTCGTTTAGATGTGGTGTTGGGGGATATTGTGTAGGAGACAACTTTGTAAAGTAGGGCTGATGGTTGGACTCAATGATCCCAAGGGCCTTTTCCAACCTGAATGATTGTGTAAGAGAGTTGTTTCGATTTTGCTAGGGATTTCCATGAAAATGATATATAAAGACTATATATAGCTTGTGATAGAAAAAAATGGCCAAAAGCAGAGGGCTGGGTAGCCATCAGAAGGGCAGTGCTGCCAGGGCTCATTGGGTGCTGTCTCTCCTGGGGTGCATCATCAGCTCCCACACAGCCACAGGTGTCTTTCCATGATGCTGAATCCCACCAGTTTTACCAAGTGGGATGTGACGCTGTCTCATAACACGCTTTCGAAAGATGCACCTTTTCCCTTTTATCGGGCAGCCTCAAGCACTGCCCATCATTTTCTTTTGCTGACAGACTTGCCAATGTCAAATCACCAGGTCAAAATTTTCTGTGCTGACTGGGAGCTTATCTTGATGGTAGGGTTTTTTTCTAAAAACAGAACTAAGTAAAGAAGTTGCTTATCAAGATTGAAAACACATAAGCGACCTTTTGTTTGAAATCTCTGTAGCCTTATGTAGTGGAGTTCACTGAGTTTCTAACCATGCTGGTGTCACTGTGGCTCCACAAGGTACCTTGCCTGGGATTTTGGTTGTCAAGTTACTTGATTAAAAAACCCCTTAAAATTAGGTAGGAAAAAACTGTCTGAAAGGATTATTATGGCTTCAAAGCAACTACCTGAAAGTGAGAGGATGCTAAAGCAAGACAACTGCTGTGCTCCAAGAAAGGTCCACCCTGAGCAAAGAGGGGGCTGAAGAAATTCGTCCTGTCAAAAAATATATGAAACATAAGTAAGTTTGAAAGCAGAATGTAAGGAAACCAATTTATGGCCACAGAAGCAAACTTCACAGAGTCACAGAATGTCAGGGATTGGAAGGGACCTTGAAAGCAGGAACACCTAGAGCAGGTCACAAAAAAAAACCCTTCATTTTAGGATATTCTTGCTTAGGAATCATAGTGCCATTTACATTGCAAAAGACCTTTAAGATAAGTTTCTGAGTGTTCAACTTTGGTCTTATTAGCAGTAAGGTGTAAAAAGTGTAACAGGATTAATTACTCAGACAACAGAAGAAGAAGAGGTCAGATTTGTGTAATGTATTGTCAGATCATTATGTTCTGGTATCTCAGACTACTACAAACCTGTAAAAATTGCCCAGGTAAAACCCTTGGCTACAAGGACCCAATCACCACTTGTGGTTTTATGCTGATGGTTCCTTTCCTGGAGTCTGAAGGTTCATTTAATGAAAAATACTCACATAAATCCACAAGTACTTGTAAAAACTCGTGTAAATTGCACAAGAACAAAGTCTGTCACAGGCATGGGCTCGACTCCAGAGCAATGGGATCCCAGTGGGATGGAAGGTTATGTGGATGGGGAGACAGAACTCAGGCTCTGGTGTTGGGAAGACCCAGACTGACCCATGCAACACACCTGAGGTTGTGGCTTATCTTTTTACTGTCTGAATAAACTTGCCTAAACTTGCCTAAACTTGCCTAAATGCAGTTGATGATGAGGTGGCAAACACAGCCCAAAAGAAGACTCAATCTTTACCCTGTCATGTCACGCTGACAAAGCTCAAACCTGGAAACCTTCACACAACTCAGAGCAACTTTTTTGGAGGTCCATTTCACAGACACAGGGATTTGGGTCCACACCAGAGCCAGAGTTAAAGCGCTCACCAAAGCTTGCATTTTTGGTCTCTTCCTCACACAGGATTTGGTAAGAACACAGAGAAGCACTTGTTATATGTTCTTGTGGTTTTCATGACAAAGCATCTGTAAAGCTTCCGTAGGAGACTGGAAATAAACCCTCTGTAAGAAAAATTAACTATCTGACACGAATATTTCAGTTACTCTTTTGTTCCCTCGGGAGTTTAGTTAATTAAACATAATTAACGGGATTATTTAATCAAGATCATGCAATATAGTAAGTCTTGATAGTTCCAGGGGAAAACATTGAGTGTTTGTAAACACAGGCAACTTCCAAACTAAGTAATCTGAAGAAGAGTAAATAAATGGAGAATACTGAGCATGGAAGAAATTCACCCTTTTGCAGAAGCTCACTCCCGAGAATGGGCATCCCAAAAACCAATTAAGCCTTCAGCCCAGCTTAATGGGAAGCTGAGTGTGAGAGCAAGTCAGTGTCCCACAGGACAACAGCAGACCACTGATTCCCCTGTGTTTTGTCATCTCACTTCCAGTCACCCCATCGCTGCAGAAGAAATCAAACGACTTCCTACACGTTGTAGGAGAGTAGAAATGCGTGTAGTGAACAGGGGTGGCAGCTCTGCAGGTGGGCTCACCTGCAACCTGCGTTTAGGCACTGAAACATCTGGATTTTTTTCAGGATTTACAATCAGTGCAAGCCGAGTAAAATACACGCCGTTCAGAGAAATTAATCTCATCTCACTGACATGAGATTCCACTTGGCTGGTGGAAGAAGAGGCACCTTTCCTTCCCCCGTGCCTTCTGGCACTGTCCTGCATGACCAAAGGAGTGTCTCTGACTCTGCACATCTCCATGCAACCCCCCCCCAGCACACAGAAACCGCACATGGGCTGACGTAATCGCCACCAATGACTGTGCATGAGTCTCCCTCTGCACCACTCTCCAATGTAGGTCAGTGCCGACGATCTGCCACAGGTATGCTGGTTCCTAGAAAGGGCTTCTGCAGGTTTCTTAGAACGGACTGGTACACTATTTTGGTAAGGAATCTGTAGTTTCATACATTGCAAAAGTTGGCTCGGCGGTCGGATGCTCGCAGCTTTAGAAAACTCTATTGCAGCTTGAAGTTTAAGGCTTCATGGAGTTCTTCTTTAACTAGAGAGATAGTGAACACTGGGTGGGCCAAACTCTGAGATGTATTTGAGGAGGATAACCTATACGTTGGCCGGGTAACCCCCTGCAACTGGGTTATCTTTTTGAGGCTCTTCCTTTGCCACCAACACACAGCTGTTCTTACTCATCTATTGCAGAAATTTGGAGCAAAGATTCTGTAAAGCAGGATGTTTGCTGGAGGCCTGGTCAACAAAACACACTAGATGATGGCTTCATAAAAAAAAAAAGCATGAAAGAATATTTAAATAAGATGGCCATAGCTGAGTCTGCAGGACATGATGCAATTAATCTTTGTCTCTGCAACGTGACTGTGGATGACTCCCAATAATCTTGGAAAACCCAGGGGACTGTGGGTATTTCTGGGGAGTGGGGAAAGGTAAACACAGCCTAGGACCAGAATAAAGCCAAGGAGCATATAGAGCAGCTTGAGCTGTGGGAGGATCCGGGATCTGAATCTCCATCAGTTTTTTCTACCGCAAAGTAAGGTGACTGACGGGTTTTAAAATAGTCAGTATGGATTTGGGGTGACACGAACAGTTCTTCACAGTTCAGCTGTGCTTTGACAGACTGAGGGTCCTTGCAGCCGAGGGGGAAGGTGTTGCTGGGCTCCTGGCAGTGCCTGACGTGCCAGCCTGGAGACTGAAAAAGTTGAAAAGTCTGAAGGCATTTTCTTCAGAGGACGAAATATCTCGTCATGGCCGATGGTCTCCTCTCAAATGGAGGGAAGGCACTACAGGTTTCATAGGCAGGGTTCTTGGCCCAGATATAAAAAAAAAAATACTTGCCCCAGTTAAATATATAAATATGTAAAGATATAAACTTGGCCAAGTTAAAAAAAAAATTAAAATGAACAATTTGAATCATAAAACAGGGACAGTCCGTATCAGATCTGGGTGCACTTGGGAAGACAAGGCATCAAGTGTGACACTTGCAGAGGCAAATGGCCAAAACACAGAGACGAAACAGCCAAGCAGCACCAACGGATCACAGACACCAGCAGTGTTTGCCTGGTGCAGATATTTTTCCTTTTCCTTTCTTTTTCTTTTTTTAATCCTGCTTCACATTATCCAAGCGTGCAGACGCCCTTTGGGACCTATGAGTGGGCTGCGGAGATGTGGGACACGACGGATGCATCCTGTGTCCCGCTTTTCTGTCCTTGGAAACATGATTTAAGTGTCTCACCCATTAAGCACAAACGCTTTTTCCCGATGAAGCACTTCCTCAGCGGAGCGATGCTGACACCAGACGGTGACACTCTTTTTCCATAACCCCCTCAGCGCAGCTATTTGCTCACCCTGACAATCCAGATCGCATCCAAACAAAGTCATCGCAAAACTCCAAGTCCTGGCATTTATCTCAGATCATCAACCCCGAGTTTAAGGCCTTTTTTTTTTCCTGACAGGTGTCTGGGTTGCAGGACGGCGTGAGTGACTGCCTCATGCTGGCCCCTTGTAAAGCGCTTGCTGTATTTGACGTGTTCTTACTAATACATTTTACACCTGCTGGTTCTCCTCCTGGACCACTCATCACTCTCTGCACAGTCTGTCCCTCCTGCCTGAACTTTCAGCCACTCTTCAGCCCTCGCCTGGACACTGGATCCCTTTGCCTCGGCATGAAAATATGTCCAGAATGCTTAAAAAAAAAAATAATGAAATCCCAAAATATTGCATGACCCTGACAGCTGCCCTAAAAATGTTGGGAATTACCAGAGAAGTGTCATAGATTATTGCTGGAATGTGGAAGGAATTATTAACCAGGGCTGAAATATTAGTGAAGTGATGAGGAAACTATAGCTCATAGCTGGAAACTACCTTTAGATGAAACACAGAGATATGGGGAACACTGAGGTGGCTGGAAGAACATGCTGCTGCCGTGATGTGATAATCTCTTAAATTAGGAGATATGCTTTCTCCGTTCCCCTCTAACTTTGCATTTTAGAAAAACTGTGCAAACTAAGAGTGACGTCTACAATGGGCTTGTCAGGCTGCAATCTCCTTCCTATTCCAGCAGGAGAGAAGCAGATTTTTATTGGAGGGTCAACATTTCGGGAAACGAATGTGTTTGGTGAATTTAACAAAGCGCATCCTAGAGATGGAAAAATGCAAAACTATGTGAGACTTGAACACAGCTGATAGCGCAGGAGCTAAACCCAGGGGCAGCATCCAGTTCCCTGACCTGTAGGTGACAGAGCACCCAAGAGCAGAGTAAGGCCACAGCCTGCTCAGGAGACAACCGGGGTTTGAAACCTCTTTCAGTTTCTGGAAGGCAAAAACAAACAAACCAAGAGCAAAGCAGGCCACGTCAAACATAACGTTTGGAGAAAGGAGTTTGCTCTTTGGGCTTCTAGTTTAATTAGTAGAAAAACATTTACTAAAATCTTTGCTCAAGGATACCTCAGGTTTTCATAAGCAAACTAGGGGAGAATAACTGACATTCCTATACTAAATACCGCTCTCAAAAGCGCAGGTAAGCAATAGTTCACTGTCAACTTGCAAGGCTGTACCTGGCCCTGGCTGTAAAGGGATGGTCCGGGTCTAGAATTAGGCAGGATTTTCAGTAGCAATTTTGGGTTAAAAGGGCAAAATCATACCCTGACAAATTTTCTGGGTGACAGAGTGGCTACTCCTACTACTTGCTCCGAAAGTGGGCTAGGCACAGGGAAATACTGCGTAGGAGATTCCTCTGCCTCTCCACGAGATGGCTATAACCACATCCAGCACCTCCAAGGGCATTCTCAGTAGCCCAGGAGGCAAGAGATATCCCAATACTGCCCTGATACGGAAACTGCTTTTTCAGACTTGAAGTAAAACATGGAAAACTACTGCTTGCTTCCCATCTTCACTTGCAGCCCAAGACCCTATGGGTGCAGATGCCACAGCCATCCCGTCCAGGGTAAAGCTGATCTAACACCGCTTTGCCGGGACTCAAGCATCCCCGGCTCATCTTCCTTCCATGCCAGCCGAGGGGAGGAGCTGTTCTTATGAAACCTGCCTTTTCCTTGTATTCACAGCCCAGCAGGCTTCTGAATCATTCTTTACAAAACTTGATATTCACAGTTAGCTTGCCCTGTGCATTGGCAGCTCTACCCGTATCTAACGAAATTTGTCGGCAAACTTTCTGGATTGCTACTCAAGTTTTTGTTTTTCTCCCCAGACAGTTGGGAAACCTACCCCGAGGCCACCGGGCCTTTCCTCAGAGCCCAAACACCTCGGCACCTCTAGCCTGACTCAGACAAGTTGCAATAAAATTCCTGACTTTAGTCACAGAATTAATCACAGAATCATGGAATGATATGGGGTCAGAAGGGACCTCGGGAGATCATCTCGTCCAGCCTCTTGCCAGAGCAGGTTCACCAGAATAGTTGTGGTAGTTTTAATATAAATGTAAATGTAATAAATTTGAAGATCTAAGTGTTCTAGTGTTGAGGACTATAACTCTAGTTTTATGGAGGAGCCTGTATATTTTCTTTAAATGACCTCTAAGTTTTTGGAAGTGCTGGAGACTTAATATATGCCCAGATTTAGTTCTCCAGCATCTACAACGGTGTGTACTTTTGTCTATATATGTCTATTTATAGCCTATGACCGCACGCTCTGATATAGTCACACAGGGATACAGATATCTGTCCACGCTTCAGCCACACTGAAGAGTTCAGTGCCTCCCCTTGGAAGCACTCCCTGCAAACGGCTTCAGGTATAGAGTCTATAAGGTGCCTCTTGGTATAGAAAGTATGTCGACTCGCACTCATTTGAATAACCAGCAGATTCCGCTCTTCAGGTAAATCTTCCCCGCCTCCCCTTCAGCAAGAGCATGTTTGTGGTGAGCTATTAATCATTTCCTCCGGCAGTGAGTATATAAGAGGAACCCCAGGCAGAGGCAGAGGCAGTTCACCCAGCCGAAGGGCAGAGTTGACTTCATGATGCTGGTCCAGGCAGTGGCTCTGCTGAGTCTCGGGGTGCTCTGCAGCTCTGCACCCACACGGGCGACCGAACCCACCAACCCCAGGAAACACTCGCTGCAGGAGGAGCGCTCCAGGGCTTTGGTAGGACTGATCATTCGAGAAGTTCTCCAAGACATGAAGAAACTCAATTTAAATGCAGTAAGTTCCTTTCTTTTGAATGGCTTTCCCCTGACCACCTTTCTACCCCCAGTTTTATTTTGAAGTCACTAACTTTTTTTTGTCTCTTGAGCAGGTTCCCAGCATGGTCACTGTGAACGCTACGGTAAGAAACCCCATACTTTTCTTCTATTTAAAATTATTGACTCAAATCCCCAGATTTATTTCCCACTTCAGAACTCTGATAGCACTAAAAGAGCTCTAGGAAGCCAGGAAAATGCATAGTTATTCCCAGAACCTTAAGAAAGCTGCTGCCAATACTACTGTCCTTAAGATATCTCTCTGGAGGTATAGGTCTCACATACACACTGGCATCTTCTCAATAGCCTCAATAATTCACTTGGAACCCTTAGTTTTAGAACAGATCAAAACCTACTCTTTGGTCTATATCCCATACATTTTCCTGAAATCCAGTGAAAAAAACCCCAAGGAGCCTTTTGTGGAGGAGATGCAAAGGACAAGTGAGAAGTAGGAGCCTATCTCCTATTCAAAGTCAAGGGGAGACAAACAGCATCAGCCCCTCTTACCTTTGGGGGAAAACTTTGAAAATTCACACCTGTAGCAATAATTACTCATATTTCATTAAGACAATCCTGATCTAGTTTCAACAGAGACACAATAGAAAGAAACAAAGTCCTAATGCAGGCTGGGCTTCCTTTTCTTCAGGGAACAAATGCCTCCTGTGTTGGACACCTCTAAATTTGATATGTCCAGCTTATAGTGGCACCTGCAGCTTCCACTGAAGGCAGCGGGAAGGTTTGGGGGTTTGGTTTGGTTTGGGGTTTTTTTTTTGTCCCTGGCATGTTTTTAAATGAAAATTATAGATTTTACCACAGTTTCCTAAATTTGGCATCTGGTCAATTTCACTGAATAAAAAATCGGGGGGTCACGTTGGAAAACCCAGCTCGTAATTCCTGCAGGTCACAATTTTTCACGTTATTCATGCGTTATTTATGTGGTGCTCGTGTATCCCGCCGCTGTTGAAATAACCATTGGCTGTCCTGGCAGGTGGAGAGGTGTATTCACAGCCACCTGAAGACCTTCGCTAGCACCTTGGCAGCTCTCGACAGGCCGAGCAAAGTCATCGCCCGGAAACTGGACAGAGTCAACGTCTACAAAAGCATCCTCCCCAGCGTAAGTTTGACTGGGTGGCCTTCGACAGCCCAACGTTCAGGGAAGGCTGCTCAGTAACGGGACACGGCAGTGGGCAATGATTTGGCTGCAGTGGGTGCTGGAAATCTCTTCTGAAAATTAATCACAGAATATCAGGGATTGGAAGGGACCTTGAAAGATCATCTAGTCCTTGATATAATTAAGAGGCTTCCTTGAAGCACCGTCCCGTAAGGAGCCATGAGCTCCCCATGGTTATCTCAATTTATAAGACAGATAAAAATGCAAAACCCAAGCAGATATGAGCGGAAGCTGTGAGGGCAGTGGGTTGCTGGGCCTCCTCGGCGCATCGCCTGGTTATCAGCTCTCATCCATCCCCACATCATCACGCCAAGCACCAGTGCCCAGCTCAGCCCGGGCTCCAGAACACATTGGGGGATACCACGCTGTTAGGATTCTTTAGAAAACTGATGTGTCAAATAACGTGCATTTAAATATTCAAGTTACATGGCTGAATTATATATATGTCTCTATATTTATATCTTTTTAAGGATCTCGACAAGGAGTGTAGGACTGCACATGTAACGAGTGATGTGTTCCTGGAGACGTTGGACAGTTTCTTGAGATTGCTCTCTGAGAAAATTTAACACGCCTAAAGAGAACGACTACACCAAAGCCAAGAGGAACCACAGAACCTGAACTCTACTCCAACCAAAATGTGTGCAATTGTTAACTTATTCTCAGGAATATTTGCCATTGAATATTTATATACTTAGAGAGAGACATATGTTGTGTGTATATATGTGTATTTAAAATATATTTATGTGTATAAAAATGATGTTATGACAGCAGCCATGTCATAATGATAGAAAGATGCCTGTCTGTTAAAAGACAAGTATTTGAAAAAATATTTTTATATTTTATGTTTTATTTTATATTTTAACTTATTTCATACTGAGTCACGAAGAAAGAGTAATTTTATTTATTTATTTATTTACTTACTTGATTTGTTTATGGATATTTTAAGATATTTATTGTGATGATGCTGTATTTACATATTCCCTTTAGGGAACTGCTCATTAGTGGTGTGTGGAGGCACTTTGGGGGTTGCTGCCATACTATTTCTCTTGCACACACCAGCCCCAGGGCTCAGCTCTGTAGTCCCTGGGTGCCCTCAAAGCTGGGACAAAGCCACCCCGCAGGACGGGGACCATCGGTACCACCAGCACCTTTACCTTCCTCCTGGCCCCAGACCAGGCCTGGGGTTGGAGAAGACCTCACTTCAGTTTTGAGCCCTCATCTCTGCTCCCTCCCTGGGTGTGCGGTTCCTGCAGATAACTTCAACCACTACATGTTTTATTATTGACTCAGCAGAGCCACATCACCCAAATCCAACTAAATTCTGGATAATACCAAAGCAAACAGGGCTCCGATAGTCTTGTTTCCTTTTCCTCAAAGTTTATTCACCTGATATGAGGAGTTTCCCACATCTGGTGTGAGATAAGCTTTACTGAGCTGAATCAGGCAAGACTTGTTTTTCAAATTGTTTAAGTATCAATACCTATGGGAGGTGCTCAGAAAGCGTGCACCCATGTAAAACTATCAGTGTAGATTCCAGAAGTTAATATTTAATAAAACAATATTCAAGAGGAATGTTACTGTTTGGGCTGGTTTGTAGGGACTCATGCCACGTGCCGCCTACGCTGACTTACCCATTACCAACTGTTTGTAACCTTCCATGAGAATGCAAATGGACCTCTACAAAAATAAATACATTTTCTTCCAGAATTCAGTGACCTCTATTTGTGAAGGGCGGGTGGTTTCAGAGCTGCTCAGGGCAGCCGGGTGTGAATTCCAGGTGGGATGGACACACGGTCACTCCCAGGGAAGGGGGAGATGTGCCCTGCTCAGTGAGAACCCAGCATCTGCTCTCACCCATCTAGGCACCTTCTCAAGGACTCACAGCCCTCATGCTCCAGTCACACCGTGCTTGAGTTTTTAAGACAAGTGCCCTCTTCCCTCCAAGGGTTGCTCATTTCTGGCTGCACGGTGTCCCTGTCACCTTCACAGCATGGCCAAAGCAGAAAAGCATTCACTTGCCACAGCCAAGAAGTGTCCCCTCACCTTCTCCAGCATGGAAAACTTGGGAAGCATCCATGTTCTTTGAGAGGATAGGGATGGAGAGGACAGCCCAGCTTGGGGAAGGAATGAGCACTCAAAGAGCCAGAGTGATGCAGACACCATGGCAAACACCAACAGAGCGCAGCCTGTTCCTCAGAGACACACACGCTTCCAAGGGGCACCCCGAAAGTGGCCAACCTTTGCACTCAGATGGCATCTCCCTTGTGCAACTGTTGCACGTGGCAGAGCCCAGCCTGGTCGGATGGATGGAATTCATCCCCTGCTACAGGAGAAGCAGCCCTGAAAGGCCCCACGGTGAAGACAGCCACCAGCCAGGGAAGGGGTGAGTGCCCCAACCATCCCTGGGTATCACCCAGGCTCAGAGGGCAAGGCCACTGGTGCATCAGCTTATAGTGAATTCTCAGAGGAATCAGGAAACCTGCTAAACCCGCAAATAAAGCCAAACCCTGAATCTGTTTAGTGAAATCAGAGAAATGGGGAGCAAACGTCCAGATGGACTCGCTTGGGTTAAACAGGGTCAAGAAATCCTCTGGTCCTGAGCACAGCCTCCTTGAGTGCTGGGATAGTTCAATAGTAAGAACCACCCTGAACAGACTCCTACTGCCACCGAATGTCAAAGTTTTTGTTAGCAACGAGGGGCTCAATTTTTCACATAAGGCATTTTAAATGACATTTAAAGATTTCACATGAAATTTTAAATCCACCCTTCAGGAAAATGGGAAGTCATGGAATCGCAGGTGTATATATAAATATATATAGAAAAAAAAAAAAAAGAGAGAGAGAAGAATGTCAGGGTTTTAAGCAGAAAATATTAATCAGGCTCAGCATTCTTGGCACGGCACTCCAGGAAACTCTGACAAACAGACAAGAGGGAAAAATGAAGCGTTAATAACTCAAAGTCAACACTGGGCTGGCTTGCAGGCAAATGCAACCGGAGCCAGTTCTGTTGCCTGGGGCAGCAGACTGCTTGGGGAAGCAAAATAGTGATGGGGCCAGCAGCTCCGGTGCTTTCCAGGGTGGGATACAGGCAGTGGGATGCAGGCAGCGGGGTCCACGCTCTGTATGGAATCTCCCATCCCCGGTGCTGGCAGCACCCTGCAAGGCTCCCCAGCACGGCACAGCCCTTCTTCCTCCCTGCCCTGCCCAGGCGAGGGGAAAAGTATGTTCTGCTGGAGTTTCCAAGAACCCTACAGTCATCTCTGATCCCACACAGGCTTCTAAATCATCTGAAAATCATGAAACCGACCAGAAAAGCTGTAGTGCAAACAGGAGTGAAGGGACTGTCTGGTTTCAAGCCGGTGGCAGAGCCCTGGCACACTGATCCTGATAACCACGATTGCTTCATCACTCTGATAAGAATCTTGCATCGTCATGATATAATAAAACACAAGGCTTAAAATCTTAGTTAAGTGCCAACTCTGACTCTTGAGGGCTGCTGCTCGTATAGGAAGTAGGTTTTTTTTCCTAATGAAAATATCATTGTTGAGTTTTCTTACATCAGCAACAGGCCCAGGCAGCTCTGCAAAGCCCCAGGTTGTGGACGAGACTTGTGAGATGGTGACAACGGGGAAAAGTCTATTTTACAGAGGTGCCTTCTATGTTCAGAAGTTGTAGGTGTGAGTTATATTTAGCACTCCCCATTTGATATGAAAGGAATCAGTCTCAGTAAAACCCATCTCCCCACTGTGGTGGCTGGAAAGTAGATCCCCAGCCTGCCCAACCTCTTCAAGGTTGACACCCCATGCCAAAAGCTGCCTGTTCCCATGGGCTCCATGATAGGCTTTCCAAGGGAGAAAGCCCATTCACCATCTAGGACCAGCCACAGTCTTGGCTGCCCTCTAAATCCTTCATGGTGACTGTTGTTCTGTGTCACCACCATGTCCAGCACTGGGAGAAGGTTCAGGGCTTTGGGAGGGCTTTCCTGCACTGAAATTAGCAGCTCAAGTCCATGTTTTTCAGCTTGGTCCAGGGGTACCTGTCCTAGAGCCCCACTTTCCAGGCTGTGGATGGCTTTGGAGAAGACCCTCCTGCACAGGAGCATGTGGTGGGGCAGCCACGAGGGATCCAGATTGCCCAGCATCCAGTGGAGGAGGGCTGTCCAGCCCAAAGGTGGGGTCCCTGCTCTCCCCCTTATTTATGCCAGGGCAGAGCCTGCAGAAAGCACCTTGGACATAGAAATGCTGTTCCCGTGCTCCATCCTTCCCCTCCTGTCCAAGTGCCACCTCTGTTGCCATCATTTCTTAGCCCTAAGGATGAGAGGGACAGAGAGCAGCCACAGCATTGCTCTCCCAATCAACCATGTACACGGGGATGGTGATGCCATCATGGGCAGGTGAAGGCAGCCTCAACTCCCTCAAGCTGCAGTCAGCAGCTAAATCTGGGCTGACACCCTGCGAGGGTAACTCCTCTGTTTTCTTTTTTGAAATATTTGATTACTCATTTTTTGTTGTTATTTTATTCCTTTTTCTTTTTTTTTTTTTTTTCCCTTCAGTTGCCATTGGTTACTTGCTGGGATTCACAAATTCTTTCCAGTTTCTGTAGAACATGAACCCGGTTTCAGAGGTTTTTGATCACACTTTTTTTCCCCCCTCTCATTCACAGGTAGTGTCTTTTTTACCATCCCTTTCCGGCCACCCCCTCTCTGGAGCCAAATTTCAGCTGGGCAGCGGGTTGGGCTTGAAAACTCCCCCCTGCAGATTGATTTGATCATCTGGGTTTCTCTCAGACTCTCTTGGTTTCAGACGGGTGACTGAGAAGGCAATGAATCACTGTTAAATATGGCCACCCTTCCTCGGATGCTCCCCAACGGCCGCCAAAGCCACCCCCCTGACACTCGTGTGACAGGCACCAGCTCAAAAATGTGAGACGTGGGGCTGGGGCTGCTCCTGGGGTACACCAGGGTTCTTGGGGCGCTTGAAGGGGTTTTACACCTTAAACTCAAGCCCAGACATGGCGTGAACTGGCTGTCCATATGGATGGGAATAGAAGAATAGACAGATGATAAGAAATTGTATATAATATATATAATTTCTTATATATAATAAGCAATTGTAGAGACAATTTATGTCAAAAAATAGGGCAGAATTTTATTTTCTCTGCTGCCAGGGTGGATGTGTGCATCACAATACTGTGTGTTGCCCAATGGGCACCAACCCGCCATCACTGCGGCTGGAGAGGTGTGGAAGCTGCCCATGAAATCTCTTCTGACAAAACAGGCATCTCATTTCTTAGAATTTAACGCCAAAATCCAGAATTTATCTCAAATTTTGCCTGAAAGGTAAGGAATTTGTTTCGGGTCTCCAGGACAACATCTCTCTGAGACAGCAGGGAGTTTTTCCTTGCTTTCCCAAAGTTGGGTACCCCCAAAAAGGTCCGTGAGTCCTAAAGCATCCTGCTACTCCCCGATCCAGGACCTTTCCAGACCAGTCTAGACAGGGCTTTGAACAACCTGGTCTGGTGGGAGGTGTACCTGCCCATGGCAGGGGGTTGGAACTCGATGACCTTTAAGGTCCCTTCCAACACAAACCATTCCACAATTCGATGATCAGATAGAGAGACCCTGGCAGAGCTTCAGAAGACAAAGGGACAGCAGAGAGGGCAAGGGGTCAGGAGGCTGAGATGTGCAGAATGAGTCGGCTTTGGACTAATTTCTGATTTCATTAGTCTGTACAGCTCTCCCCCGGTCCTACAAAGGAAGGGCATGCCTCTGTGACTAACAGGCTTTTTGTTGTTGTTGGTTTTTTGAGTAGCTACAGGGGAAGTCCTACAAACCATAGGGAATACCTTTTGAGAAATGAAGAGCCTTTCTGTGCCTGGAGGCTGCTTCAAAACGCCCAGCCTCTCCTCTTCCATTAGCCTGACTTGGAGCCCTGCTCCGAGGGCCACTTTCCAAAGATGACAGCCCACTGTCCAGACAGCTGGCCACGGCCCAGAGACCACAGCCAGTGCACGAAATGCAAAAGGAATGTCCTCGGGCTGGGGAGCGGAGCTGCACATCTGCTGCAGATGCCCCGGCACAGTCATCGGCCACGGCCATTTCAGTTTCTCCCGTTTCTGAAGAGCATTTCAAATTACCCTGCACCCCAGAGAGAAGTATGGTTTCCTTCCTTCTCCAGCAGCTGACCACAGAGACACAACACCGCTTAACTCCTTCCGCTACCGAGGCAAGGAAGTACCGGCGCCGTTGCGCAAAGAACATCGTAAAGCGTTTCAGCCTCCCGCGCCCAAGATTAATCCAAAGTGGAAGGGAAAGAGAGAAGGGCCAGGGAAGGGAAGAGGGAGCACAAAGGTTTGGTCTGCTCAGAGCTCAATGGGTGCAGCTCCCAGCTGGAAATGTGGCAGGGGCAAATATCTGGGGCAAAAATAAAAACATTTCAAGGTGGCACGAAAATGTGTAGACGTGAACTCCACACAGGCGTGAGGAGGATGTTCAGAGGGGCGGAAGGGGTCGATGATCCATCTTTTCCTAGAGGAATGAGAGCAGGAAGTTGGATGACTTTAAAATGGAGTGCTGTAAATTAGTAAAATTACTCCCAGAAATCTCTGTTTTCCCCCTAATATGACAGGAAGCCTCACAAGAGATGCTCCAGCTGGCTGAAATTGCATTCAAGTGGTTTATACGTGGTGATGAACATATAATGATCACAAGTGGTGATGAACCAGATGTTCTCCTGCAAATCCTTCACAAGCAGCGAATTTTGCCTGGGAGGACCAGTCCCTGTGCCATCCCTATCCTGAGCCTTTCACCAGGATTTCTACTCTAGTTACGCAGAGCCCAGCTCATAAAAGCCCGTCATCTCTCCAGGATTAGAAAAGTGAACATTTCTGTTAGTTTTCAGTTAATTTTCTGTCAAGTTTCCAGTTAATTCCTAATGGGCTAGGCCGTTTGCTGCTCATTAATTTGATCCTGTGCCTGACTAGGATGTGGCTATTTCAGATGGCTCTGCCCAGGAGTGATATCATATCAGTCATCAACATCTTGTCAGCTCAAATCCTCCTTGGGATTTTTTTGGCGGAGGTGGAGTTGGATGGAGGTGCCCCTGCATGAGCCCTGGCTGGAAACTCCCTCCCGCCATCTCAGCATCCCGCGGAACCTGTCCCCCAACCTGCAGACCAAGGAACAAAGGTCAAGGTTGATCCTACCATGGGAAGAGCAGAGTGGTCACAGTGGTTCCAGTTCTGAGTGAATATCTAAAATGAGTCAGTGTGTGAGAGACCACTGAGAGATCAATGTACGTACACGAGCGTACCGCAAGTTCCATCTTCCTTTCTGATTTTATCAGCTCTTTCTTTCCACCCTGGCTGCAATCTAAGAATGTATTTGCATGTCGTTAGTGGCTATAAAAAGAATTAAGGGAACAAGGTGGAGTCTTAGGTTAATGATTCTGTTTTTTCCAGCAGTAAAAGTCCGTCCTGCCCACACCTTTCCTTTCTGCCCTCTCTGCAAGGATTCTCGTTTCTTCACTCAGTTTTGAGATGAAAGCAAAATTCCTGGTGCTCACTGACAAGTTTAGCTGCAGCCCAAATTCCTACTGCGTCTTCCAAGGGAAGGAATTCTTCCCTGTGATTTGAACCTGGCACCAGAACGTACACTCATCCACATGACACACGCGATCCACCGCTTCCCTTTAAATCACACCATACCCTGTTGTATCTCCGGCAGCCGCCGCCGTGCCAGAGATGTGCAAAGTCCTGAACCAACCGTTCACTACGAGGGCAGCAGAGACAGGGGTGAACCTTTAAGGTCCTTTCCAACCTCAACAGTTCCATGATTCTACGCACATCTGAGTCTGAGGAGCAATTCTGTTTCCTGGGGTGTGCAATGCATGGTGTCACTAGAATGCTCCACAATACTCTTGAACTCACGAAAAATCAGAGGAAGGGTTTTCTTAAAAGAGACCAACTGTGCACCATGGTGACCCTTCGTGACTGCTCACCTGCCACCTGGCTGAATTGATGCAAATCCATTGATGGCACAAGGCAAAGACAACAGTCTGATGGACCACCAAGGTAACACACAGTGGTTTAACCTCAACTCCAGAGTAAAACTGATCTGCTAACTGCAGGGAAACACTGGGAATATCAGGGTGACCTCCACCAAGGCAGGAGAAGTACCCCAGCTCCTGCAGCAGCAGAGCAAGGGAGCACGGACTGGATGGCTCCCAGCTTCTTTCTCCAGGGTGGGTCATCCCAGCAAAGGCTCCTAAACACCAATCTGTGGGGAAAGGAAGGAAAGATGCCTTCCCCACCTAACAATTAGCCTAATGACTGAAAGCAAAGTTCTGAACAAGGTGGCTCCTCAGGGGAAGGAAGTGCCCAACAGCCCCTCCAAGACCTGGTTTGTACCTAACACAGTGGTGGCTCCTGATGCAATTCATATCCTGCAGGGAAACCACTGGAGCTACAATTTGTGTTTTGTGAAACATCAGCCAGTAGGAAAATGCCACACGAGGGTAGGAAAAGCAGCATCTGGGCTTTCATCACCTTGGATGGTGCACGTGTGTGTCTCACCTGCCTTCACCTTAGGGGAGAAGCGGTACCTCAAATGAAGCAGTGACTGTAGCTATGTGCCACTGCATGGAGCGGGGCCAGAGGAGGTTATGGACTGGCTGAGAGAGCTGGGGGGTTCAGCCTGGAGAAGAGAAGGCTCCGGGGAGATTCCTGGGCTCATGTGGGGACTGCAAGGTCTCAGGAGGGCTCTCAAATTTGTCCTTTACATTTGAGCATGGGACTGTTGAGTTAATCATAGGGTTCGTTACGAAAACCACACAGAACAAAGCAGGAGAATTAATTATCAGAAAATCATAGAATCATTCAGGTTGGAAGAGACCCTTGGAACCACCAGCCCTGCTCTACAAAGTTCTTCCCTAAATCCCACTAAATTAGTAAAGATGAGACTGGTATTTAGTGTAATTGCAATATTAAGTAAGGTAGATATGAATGTAAAGATCTGAGAGACATTCAGGGAGCCCTGGCTTATCTTACCCCAGCTCACAAAAAGGCTTCGGCATCTAACATCAGAATGGGCTCAAACATCTGAGTTATGTAGCTCCTACTGCACTTTTGGGGGAACCCTTATTTTAGAAACGTGTAGTTTCCTCTCTCAGATAAGAAAATAACAGCTTCCACCCTACAGGTGACTACTCGTCTTCACTTTAGGCATATTTGTGGTGAGGTATTAATCATTTCCTCACACCAGAGCGCGTATAAGAGGAAGCCAGGAGCCGGCCAGCCCCAGTGCAAGGAGGGGAGCACAGAGCCCTCGCCACAATGCTGCTCCTGGTCGGGGTCCTGCTGTCCTGCGGTGCCCTGTGCCTGGCGTCCCCCGTGCCACCCACCACGGGAACGGGCTGCAACATCAGCTCCCTCATCCTGGAAACCCTCAGTGCTGTCGACAAACTACTCTCCGAGGTTGTTCCATTTTTGTTGTGCCTCACCTCTCACTTTTTCTTTTTGTTTTTGTTGGGTTTGTGTTTTTTGGGGTTTTTTGTTTTGTTTTGTTTTGTTCTTTTGAGGGCTAGTGGAGAACCTGCTAATGTGACTTTTCTTTTGTTGATCTCTTTCAGGGCAGCAGCGAAACGATGCCTCCGGTAAGGCCGCTTTGTGGCTCCCGTTGCAATGTTGCGTGCTCGTGGTCGCGTGTCTGGCGTGCTCTGGGAGACGGAAGGGGAAAGCAGCTACTCTCAAAGCTCATTCAGGATGTCCACGAGCCCTTACGCTCTTAAGATAGGTCTCAGGTGGCAACCGAGCCACTGGTGGGGCTGCAGGGGAGCGCTGGGCTGGAGGGAGCTGTGCTCGTGTGTGCTGAGAGGCGACGTGCAGATGAGCCTTCCTCCATGCACAGCTGTCAATGCAGTTATCTCCCTGAAAGAACAGTGCTTTGGGTGGACACCTTCAGTACAGCTGTGTGTAAAAGCCTGCTTCCACCCAGCGCAGGTTATCCTGCTTCTCACGGGGCAGACAGTCAGAAGTGACCATCTTCTGAAGTCAGGTGGAGGCCGGCATCTTCCTGCCACTGGGAAGTGTGGGGACAGGCTCATCCCCCTGTCCCTTCTGGGAATCAATACCCACATTGTGAGAGACCAACGCCAGTGACAGCATTGGCATCACACTTCATGGGGGAAGCTCAGGAAAGGCAGAGAGTGAGTACCAGGCTTGGAGGCTGGAGGCGTTCCTCAGCATCGCTGCCTTCCTGTGCCTTTAAAACCCCAAAGGGGCCTGATCCTGCTGCATTTTATCTCCACAGTCCCACGCTGCAGCTCTTGAAGGTAACATCTGCCTTCAGCAGGAGGCAAGCACTGGGTTGCAGAGGTGGTTCCCTACTCTAAGGAGTCCAAAATGACTAGACAATGTTGGCCTCAAACTATTGCGCGATATTATTTCTTGTAGTAGGCATTTTAATTGCATTAACTTGATATAAACTGTGCCAGCAACAGAGTACAGAAAAGACCCAAATGACTTGACTTTGTTCTTCTAGAGCGACACGATGGAGGAGGGAGGGGATGTAAGCACCTATCTGGAAGGATTCATTAAAGCCCTGAAACACAGCAAAGAGCACTCAAAGAGACGAATAGCCCATAATCTGCAGAAAATCCAGGATGCTGGGAAGTCATGCCTCAAGTGGACGGTATGTTTGGATTGGATTTGCTGCTCACTTTTGTTGTTTAGATGATTATGGACTCTACAGTAGGGTTTGTCCTGGTTGCACTGAGAACCAGTGCCTGACTAAAAAAGGTGGGTGCCTCTCCATTGAGTGGCTGATGGAGCCAGCAGTTGTCACTTGGTCATGGCTTTAATGTCTCCACTGCTCTGCTCTGCTCTTCCTCATGACTCCTTGGAGAAAGCCCATCATTTGGGGCAGTTCCCCCACTGCAAACGGGGACCCAGGAGCAGAGGCTGCTCTTGCTGAGGGACAGCCACTCTAGATACAACTTGCTGTCCTGTCCCACTATCCTCATCAGAGCCTTTGTGGTCTTAAAATTAATTATTAAGTAAACAGCTACAGTCAGCAGTTAAGAGAAGGCAACTTGTGTCTCCACATTCTGTTCTTCTAACTCTTTTCTGTCTGCCCCCAAGGAACAGGACTGGGAGCCAGTGGAAGAGGAGGATTTTTTCAGTAATTTGCAATATTTATTGAGGTTCCTGAATCATTATGCCCTTTGAGGAGACAGCGGAGTCTTCAAAGAAGCCTGAAGCACTCCTGGTCCAGGAGACCTGAGCTTTGCGTATCCCCATTTGCGTATCCTTACTCCAGTGAGCAAGGCTATTGGGAGCTATTATTTATTCATAGATCTACTCATATTTATTTACTATATTTATTTGTAGAAACTTTGCATTATTTATTTTTACAAGGAAGAACTGCAGTAATTATTCACTTTAGAAAACTGCCGTTTAGCGGTGTGGGAACAATTTGGGGGTGGCTGTCACACTATTTCTCTCACACACACCAGCCCAAGGGCTTGGCTCTTAAACCTGGGGCAAAGCCACCCTCTGAGATGGGGACCACTGGTGCCAGGCTGGAGATGCTACCCAGCATCTTCACCTCCCTCTCGGACCCCAGGACTAGGGACAGCCTTGGGGCAGCACGGCCGGACAGTTTCTGGCCTTGGTTCCCTTGAGCCACCACCAGACATGACCAACGGTGGCTCTCAAAGACGTCATTCTTCACAAACCCATGAAAAGACGGTTTGAAAACTCAAGGCATAGCTCATTAGAGCCTGTGAACGTACAAGTGACTTTCACCATGTCTTGCAAGTGCCCCATAGACATAAATTGCTTAAATGCAACCTGATGACGAAGAGCCGATTGCCGTATTCCTGTTGTCAGCCAAACACAGCCTCCATACGATACGCTTCAAACGCTGCCACATCTGGCAGTTTCAGCACTTTGCTACCACAGCTGAAGTTTCCAGATGTTTGCATAGCAGTTTCACATCTCTTTAAGGAGGTTCGGGGCGTTTTCAGCGGAGAGTCTTACTTTCACTTTTAAAATTACGCCTAATTACTTCCACTAACGGAATAACATTACTGCCTTATGAATGCAATGGTGATTATTTTCAAATGTAAAAAATGTGAAGTGCAAATTGTGGAAAGCTGACTGTTCTTCCAGCTCTGAGCTGCCGACACACTCAATGTATGTTTTTTACAATTAAACATTTGGGAAACTATGTAGAACTCTATGAAATGTAACCAAACTCTAATACCATCTACGCAAAATAAACCTCTGGCACAAAGGTGTAACTCCTACAATTATTTTTATGTGTTTATGGTAATTTAAGGAATATCCCATCTAAAAAAAAGTTAGATCGATGGAATCGGAGTCTTCTGGTGGTGAGGTTCTGGCAGTTTTGGGGGGGGTTTCTCTTCAGAAACACACAAGTTGGTTACATACTCTACAGATGACTGATCTCCTTGTGTAGAAGATCACCATGAGGTCCAGATGCCACCTAAGACCACCCGTGTTTTCAGATTTGGGCGAAAGTATTACCTATCTGGTGAGTCAGGATTTTGTTTCTTCTTGTCAGAAGAAAGCAAACATTTAGCAAGCAGCCATAAAATCTTACTTTATGCAGCTGCACCCACATCCCCATGGACCATTGGGGCTTTTGGGCACACACCTTCCCCTCCGAGGGGAATCTCCCACTGGAATTTCACCTTCAATCCTAGCCCGGCCCATCGTCTTGATCTACTTCTGCAGGTATCACTGAGCACCTGAGAAAAATTTCCCTAAATGGCATGATTCACAGAAAATTAAGCAGCGTGCGGGGCTTGTGCAAGCCGTGGGGAGCCTGTGGGATCCCCCCAACACCACGCTGCCCATGGGAAAGGGCAGGCAGAAGAGACAGGGAAACCCATACCGGAATCTGCAGGGATTACTTGAGGCAACTAACGTGTTTGAAGAATTAGCTAATGTTTTTGAGAACATCTGAAGAGGAGTTTCTTGTGGGTGGGGAAAGCCAGACACAGCAGTCATCGTATGGACAGGGAGGAAAAACCCCGAACAACGGGAGGTTCAGTCATCCTCGCTCTCCCCCCTCCCAAAATAGCCAAGAATAAAGCATTCAGCAACACCTACAAAAATACAGAGTGCGTAGTAAAGGAGGTTCAACGTTTTTAGTGGCTTTAGGTCGAAGCAGTTCATCCTGTGAGAGGGCAGGAGGGTGACACTGGGTGTATCTGTGCTCTGGAATGGCACCCACATGGCCTGTGGGGACACCCTTGTGAGGAACCCAAGGGGATGTTCTAGACTGGAATAGAGCCTGCCAAAAAGATGTTCTTTGAGGGTAGTTTCTGATCTCCAACTCAAAGGCTGAAAGCTCTTTGGAGAGCTGGATCACAATCCAACATCCTGCACCCAGAGCTGCTCTCATGGCTGGAACTGGGTAGAAAAGAGAGGAATGGTGACAAGCTTCCAAGGAGGGAAGGGGCCGTGAGCTGTGGGATGGCAAGGAAAAACATGGCAAAGGGCTCAGTTGGCTTCTCGTACATTTGTTAGCTCAAACCTGAGAGGGGGACAGAGCAGTGGGCCAGGACTACCAGGAGATGCTGAGGGACCATCGATGGTGGTGGGGAAGGAAGGCTGGAAAACGGTTCCCTTAGAGCAGGCTGAACCCAACCCACTGTCACCGCCGGGTGCTTGGGGAAGGGCAGATACACGTATCCCTAAACATGTTTAAATGCAAATACAAATTCCATTTCTATCCTTATAAATCAAAACACGTCACCCAGGCAGCTCTTCAGGCTCTCGGGCTGGGGTAAATCACAGGCAGCTCACCCTGCTCCAGTTACCACACGCACTCCGGGTCTGCTGAGGTTTGGGCAAGTGTTTCTTTTCCAAAAACCCGAGAAAAATCAAGGTCTGCCTGCAACTAACAGCAGCTGCTCTCTAGGTGGCAGCCCTTGTCTGCTGCATGTCCCTCCATGGCCACCAGACCCAGGGCTGAGGCAGGGGAGGGAGGAGAAGGAAGGAGCTGCCGGTCTGGTCCTCACTTAGGCTTTGAATCAACTTTTCTCAATATTACTCCACAGGGAGCTCACAGGAGTCACAGGGAGGTGAAGGAAGATTTCAGACTCGCTGTTTTCTGAACGAGCCTGAAAAAGGGCTTGTTTGCCCCAGGTTCCCCAGCAGCGCCCCAGCTGAGCCCACAGATAAAAGCGTCACCTCTTCATACAAACTCCCAGTTCCTTATTTTTTGCTCTTCTGGAGGATTTTGTGTGCTCACTTGCTTATCTCAGCTTCTCAGAACTCCCTCTGCCAACACCCTCCGCTGTTCTTCAGCCAGTTACAAATGTGAGCAGCCCTGCTTATAACAACTTCTTTGTGAAACAGCTTTTTCTAACCGAAAGGCTAGAGCTGGAAAGGGTTTATTTAACGTAATACAGCAGATTCCAGCCTCTCATTCCAGAAAAAGTTAAAAGCCAAACAGGGCAGATGCCATTGTGAAGCCCCTCAGAAGATGCTGGTGGGGAGCAGGAGAAGAACTGGTACCCGCTCCTGGCCCCTGCAGCATTGCTGGAAGATGCAGCCCGTGCACAAGGAGCT
Source organism: Jacana jacana (assembly GCA_013400555.1). Classification (NCBI taxonomy): domain Eukaryota; kingdom Metazoa; phylum Chordata; class Aves; order Charadriiformes; family Jacanidae; genus Jacana; species Jacana jacana. The sequence goes on from VZTM01033363.1 coordinate 166,529, forward strand.
GCTCTCTCTACACTTCAGCCTATTGATAACGTTTTGCTGCTTCTCTCCAGCACCTCTAAAGCCATTTGACATTCAGCCACGGTGTGTTTTCCAAGTGGGCGAGTGTTAAAGAAGCAACCTTGTTCCAAGTGGTATCTGGTGTGAAAACCATTCAGCAAACGGATTTAGTGGGTGTCACTATCTGCCTAACAGCTCAGATGAGCGTACAGCCCACGTAGTGGTTTGCATCTGGTGGATCTGGTTATTTAATCCTTGTACGCAGCAGGATGGTGGCTGAGCCTGCTGTCAGCAGCTGCCCCGGGGCAAAGGATCCAGAGAGAAGCAGGAGAAGGTAAAGGAGATGGGCTGTCCTGTCCTCTCTTCTCCCACCTCCAGAGCTGAGGAGCAGAACGGAGCCCCTGGGGTTACCAGGGGATAGTAAAGTTTGCACAGAAGAAGGTACAGAGCTATTTTTCTGGTTTTGTACATCCTTCAGTGTGCCAGTTCAGCACCTTTAAACGTTCGCTTTAGTGAGTCATTTTAATCAACTCTACCCCGGGTTCTTGGTTGAAAAAAGGTTGCAGATGCCAAATGCTGCTTGGTCTCCATAACAGCATTGGCTGGGAAATGAGGGGGCCTGGACACCCGAGAACCAAGAGCAGTTTGATACTAAAATTTTCCTCTTGAAAAGCAAGATTGAGGCCTTTCATCAGAGAGGTGAATGGAGGCAGGGCTGGAAAGCACAGCCCTGAGGACCATCTCCCGCGTGGCTGTTGCTACCAGAACCCCTCACCCAGCACTGGAAAGAGCAAACTGGAGGAGTCAAATCAACAGTGAATAACGTGGCCATGATTAACACCCAGACTTGCATTATCTGGTGGGGGGCAACCCAAAATGTCTCTAGACAAAGAACTTCAAACGTCACCCAGTTTCAGATTTTCACCTTACATTAGAACACTACCCAGAGTGAGGTGTAGCCCTGACTCAGCGGCAAAGATTTCCCTAATCAGAGCAGGTAAGTCCCATCTGCCACTTCTGCACTTCGGGTATTTCATATGAAACAGCAATCTGAAGAACTATTGCAGCTTTAGAGGAGAAGCTGGCCCATCTGGGAAGTATTCAAGCCAGACCCTCAGCTGGCAGAGGTTGACAGGGATATTTGCAAAGCTCCAGCTGATGTGCTCCAGCTGAAGAGTCTGGCTCCTCACTCCCCCTTTCCAAACAGCACTTGCCAAGCGTTATTTCTGCTGGCACTAGAAAAGGACCTCCTCGCAGCTCCCTGATGGAGCCAGAGCTGTTACCCAGCAGGGTGAGGAGCATGGGTGTCCCTGAAGCAGGTCACCAACCCTCCCGGGGCAGGACACAAACCCTGCCTCCACGCTGCCAGCCGTGCCTGGCACGAACACTGCCAATTCGTGATTTCCCTTTTCTCAGCGGCCAGAAAGAATTCCTCTCTGAGAGCTCCCTTGATGACACTTCTATTATTAACCATAACATTAATTGCCACCCACCCTGGAACAAAGCAGGCTTTTGGGTTTTTTTGTCTTTAAAGCTGCACTACCTTAGAGTTATCTAAAGCCCTGGCTCTGCAACCGCTCTGGCAATAACTCCTCAGCCACAGAGTTATCTGGAAGGGAACTCCCTGGTGTGTTTACTCAGCTTTGAGTCACCTCTGCTGGGAGAGCCACGGCTCCCCAACAGCTGGGGACAAGCTGGCTCCCCCTCCCGGGGGCACTCTGGGGTCCCAGCCAGCAGCACCCTCCCACCCCTCCGCTCCACGATGCTCCACTGTCCCTTCAGCCCTTCTCCCCACACATTTGCAGGTTCCCACAACCACAGAGCACCTAATCTCCCCCGGGAAGTGCTACAGAAGGGCCCAAGTGCCATTAAGGGAGAGATGAACATCCCCTCCTGCCTCCTCCTGGAGAGCCGAGACTGACGATTTGAACAGCACTGTCACAAAAATTAATCAGGGCAGGGCAAGATCCAGCCCTCACGCTTGCTAATTACAATGAACAAACCAGCTTTTGTTTTCTTTTCAGGGCAAGGAAAAGCTGTGTGCTGCAGAAAAGCTGTCAGCTTTGCTCCCTCCCAGGGCATCCCTCTGCTCCCGCAGCCCTGCCCGAGCCCCGCTGCGGGGACGGAGAGGATGGATTCGGGCTTCATCGTCGCCTGATATCAACTCCTTGGGCACGAAAAATCTTGACACTGTGATATTTTACAGCGCTGTAGGATGTCATCTCATCTGATGGGAAACCAGCAGCTTCATGGCCACCTCACGACGAGTAGAAGGTGGGGTTTTTTTTTCCATACTATCTCATCCATCGCAGCGCTCTTGCACTGGAGGGCTGCTCCGGTGTGAGAAGCTTTAGGAAGTTTACCAGAAGTTTAATTATACATGTTTTTCAAATCAGATACGCTGCTAATTTGAAAGCTTGAGTTGTTGCCTCTCTCCTATTTTAACGATTTATGAACGAGATAAGATGGCAATCACATCCTGCACTCCTCAGCTTCTCTATATAAGCCAGATTAGCATCTGCCCCGGGAGAGGAGCTTGCATTCAAACCCTGCTTCGGATAAAAAGGGTCGGGCTCCCAAATACACCACCTTTAAAAATGTATCTTCACTTCTTCTTACTGCTACTCAGCTCCAGTTACTTTCTGCCTCTGAAGGCCAGCTATGCCATAATCGATGAGATGCTCTGCTTGCTTGAAGCTGAGAACGCATCCATAAATGTAAATAACTCTCCACTCCCCCCACCCCGGGTCTGTTTTCTGAGGCGATTTCTACTTTGTGACTAACGGATTCCTGTCCTTTTCAGATGCAGTTCTCCAAACCGCTTCACATAAAGGTAAGAAGCTGTTGTTTTACTCCGTTATTACCGGTCAGAGCCTCCAAAGGGAGCTGAGCCACAGCGGCGGCTCCGGGGACATTTAGAGGCAGGATGTAAAGGGCCAGCTGAGATGGGGCTGAGGGCAGTGAGGGCTCAACTTCGCCCCTTGCCCACTGAAAAGGCAACTGTGCTCCTCTTGCCAGCCCGAAATGCCAATGCAATGTCAGATTTTTAAATGATTACAGGAATGGGGCTGCCAACCCGTTCTAACTGCTAACAAAGACAAACTATGCCCTACCTCCGGTTTTAGCAGTTACTTTTAACACTCTTCTGGAGAAATTTCTGTGGGTGATGGTAAAGCCCGGTCTCCAAATGACTGAATAGATTCCAAATATACAGAAAAATGGTTATAGCAGCTCTCCATAAGTGTCCTACTTCCAAGGCAAAGAAAAAATCACTCTCTGATTTAGATGGCATTGTATTAAATTATTAAATTACTCCTGCTGTCACATTCACCGTTGACAGAAACAGGATCATTTTTATTGCAAAGTTTCCAGTTATGATAGTTTTCAAGGCTGTCCTTATGAGATGACTTCTTAAAAGAAGTTATAAAAAGAAAGTCAGATAAAAGAAACTAAGGTTTCCAGAGAAGAAGAAGAGCTGGCATATTCAACCAGATTTATCAACAGCTATTCTAAGACAGAAAAGCTCCCAGTTGCAAACTAGAGCAGTATTTATTTTCCCTTTTGCTCCTAGGACCAAAGCTGTGCACATGATAACATCAAACACTTCATCAAAGAACTAGGGAAGATACCCAAGTACAAGTGTATGAAGATAGTTGAAAATGACATGAGAAAGCTACAAGATTGCTGTCCCATCTTGAAGGTAAGCTTTTACTAATTATTTGATTTGAGTTTCAAATATTTTCTTGTAGCTATTTATATTTATCCAGGATTTTTTACTCCGGCTTATTTTGTTCAAACGCTCACTCGGGCACAAGCCCAGTTGGGCTGGTTGTTGCTGGAGCTACTGGACTGGTCCAATACTTTCACCTTGGGTTTGCCACAGGACAGAGGACAAACTGTCCTTACCATTTAAAAAGGAATCCCCAAAAGTTAATCCTCCCTAAGGCAATAACTGAAGAACCATTGGCAGAAGGTGGTCAGTGAGAGGTCTCCTGCCACTTCACTTCTTGCTTGCTTTTGGGTAAATTCTAATTCAGAGTTTTGCGATTTTTCAGCAAAGAAATTGCTCCTCCTTTTCACTTTTGGCCCAGCTGCAGGACATCACAGTTTGTCTATCGTGACAAACTCGTTCTTGTATGGGTTGTATTAACACCGTTCATTTAGACCTGCTGTAACGAAGGTGCAATTAGTAATGACCTGTACGGCTTGTTCTTTGGGAAGAAAAGGGCAATTCATAGCAGAAAAGATGCAGACCAGGAATACTACAGAAGAGAGAGAAAGACAGAGAAAAGAAGGGGATGGAAATTCAGGTTTGCACCTCCTGCCAGAGGCTGCACTTGCAGCAAGGACCGTGTTTGGGTATTTTCCTGAAGCAGAGCCAGGCTCCAGCAGGAAAATCAGGTATTCACCCATGTGCTCATTGCTGCAAGTGGCAGGAGAAGCTGTGTCTAAATCTACCCTCTACCCAAAGGCTTGCTGAGCTCCATGCTGCTGCAGCTGGATCCTGTGCTGGGATCTCACCCTGCATCCCACTCTGCCCTCCCTGTCCCCAGGATTCGGGTATTAGGAGAAGCATTTTGACTTGACTTGCCTTTTCCCAGTTTGGCAGGTAACTCTCCCCCACACACCCCCACTCAAAAAAAACCAACCCAAACCCCAGAAAAATCTGCAGTACTGTTAAAGCCAAAGACAAATAGCAAGGTCTTATTTGACTAACGATCTGTAGGAAGTGGGTAAAATGGTTTGGGACCAGCAAAGGGCAGCTGGTGGCCTTCCTCAGTCCCAGTGAGCTGAGGAAGCCATGGAAAAGGTGCAGCATTTGGGTGGAATTCCTCTGTAACCCGTGCATCTACCGTTTTCCCTCAGAAACCTTCATCCCATAACCACAGATGCTCAGAGGTGGCGAAAACACATTTCTCATACTTTAAAAAGAGTCTGGAAGAATTCTTGAAATGGATCAACGAGAAGCAGGAGTGCAGCAACACCGAGAGAAGCGACTCGGGTTTGTACCATCACGGCAAATGCAGCTGCCCCAAACCTTGGGATTACCAAGAATGTTTGGTCTAGGGAAGAGCCACCCAAGCTGGGAGGACAGGGGAGGGACAGGGGGAGAAATGGCTGTTATAAAGATAGTAGTTGCTAAATATTAGTGCAAGTAGGTGAATTAAACCTGTAAACAGCAATATAACCTGTACACGGCAATTAAAACTTCGTGCAACAAGCCCAGCCAAGTGTCATGATTTATCTGGTGCACAGTTACTCAACCTGAAATGTCATTATGTCACTGGAGATACGGCGCAAGGCTTGAAGTTTGTGGGGGTTTTGCACAAAGGGACAGAAACCCCAACCCTGACCCACAGACCCTGAAACCACTCAAACGCTTCAGGGCTGGGAAAAGGCTCTGGCAGGCAGGTGCTCCTGGGTTTTAGAAAACACAAGCTATCACAAACTAGCGGTTTAGAGGAATTCTGGTCACACAATACCAGTACTCCCAGTCTGCAGTAACAATACCAAGTTATCAGATACAAGAGGTTCTGGATGATGGGTCACCCGAAGAGTTCTTGCCTGCGTACAGGCAGCAGTGAAGCAGAGGGACTCACAGGCAGCACAGGACAAGGGTTTTGTCCTCAAATAAGATGGGGGAACCCAGACTACTGCCTTCTGTAAATACAGATAGAAATACAGTTTGCCATAAATTTGCCTGGTAGATAGTCAGCTATCCCTGAGCCAGCAATGTGCTCTTGTGGCCAAGAGGCCAATGGAACCCTGGGCTTTGTAGGGAAGAGTGTGGCCAATAGGTGGAGGGAGGTCATTCTCCCCCTCTGCTCTGCACTGGTGAGGCCACAACTGGAATACTGTGTCCAGTTCTGGGCTCCCCAGCTCAAGAGAGACAGAGAACTACTGGAGAGAGTCCAGCATAGGGCAACTAAGATGATGGAGGGATTGGAGCATCTCCCTGGTGAGGAAAGGCTGAGAGAGATGAGGCTTTTCAGCCTGGAGAAGAGAAGGCTGAGGAGGGACCTTTTTCATGCTCACAAGGATCTGAAGGGTGGGTTGAAGGAGGATGGAGCCAGACTCTTCTCAGTGGTTCATAGTGATAGGATGAGGGGCAACAGGCACAAGCTGGAACACGGGAAGTTCCATTCAAAGATGAGGAGAAACTTCTTTGGGGTGAGGGTGGCAGAGTCCTGGCAGAGGCTGCCCAGGGAGGGTGTGGAGTCCCCTTCTCTGGAGACCTTGAAGCCTTGCCTGGATGCAGCCCTGAGTGCTGTGCTCTGTGCACTCCTGCTTTAGCAGGGGAGTTGGACTGGGGGATCTCTGGAGGTCCCTTCCAGCTCTGACAATTCCCTGATTCTGTGAAAAGTGAGCCAAAATCCAACTGGCATGTACCGTAGTGAACCTAGCTGGTATCAGTTAAAAATCTAGTTCTCAGCCCAATGAAAGGCTGAGAAAGGAATTTGAAACTGCTGTGATAGAACACAATGGAGTCAACAAACAAGTCTTCTAACTTAGACATACCACAAATACCTGTTTGCAAGACAAATCTTATCTTGGTGCCGAGACCTTTGCTGCCGCTGAACACGCTTCACCACTCTCATACGCGCTACCAAACGTCCACGGGTTTTGGACAAGGACCCGTGTCGAAGACAGTAGCAATCACAGAAATGAAAATGATCTGTCATGACAGTAGGATTCATCACCCATGTAAAACCAGATATACACACAGACCAGAAGGTCTGCACCACTTTTCATCATGCTGTAATCACTAACTCAGAGCAGGACAGCGGAACTGATTTTTGCAGCTGGCTACATGGTGGTAAGAGGGAGAAAAAGACACAGTATTTATAAGACACGTGGAGGAGAGAAACTCTCTCTTCTTTTCATGCTTCATTCCAAACATACATAGTTTTCTAGCACACTCAGAAGGCCCCAAACCATCAGGCACCTCCAAGTTACATCAGGGGTGGAGACAGGGTGGTACGGGGTCTCGGGTTAGCCACCTGCATCATTCTGCATCCCAAGCAAGACTGGGAACACCCACATCGCAGTCATCTTTGAAAACTAGAAAAGAAATGATAAACTGACAAAGCCCAAAGCTGATGGAAACATGAGAAGCACCAACACGATCTGAATTGCTGCGGGGTCGTGAAGTGCCATAATCCAACAATCCCCTAAAGGATGACTTTCATTTTTATTTTCTGGTTGTGCATGGGAAGGATGGGACCTGCACAAAGAAACAAACCCACTGAATTCCTGTTCTCAAATCATCCCACAGCACTTGCAGTAAATGCCACCGGCTACTGACCTTCCACCAGGGCAGCTGCTGAGCGATACCTGGACCTGCTCACGTGCTCAGCCCCACCTCACCTGCCAGAAGACTTTAAAACACACCAGGCTTAAAACAAACCACTTCAAAACTAGCTATCTTCTCTTGCTTTACATCCTCAAAGCCACTGTTTTATGTTATTTATCTCTAATTTTACCTTAGCTACAGGGTTTTGCTGGAGGGGATGCAGCTCCCTCACCCTCCCAGACCAGCCATCTCAAAGAGCAACTCAGTTTAAAAAACAGAAAGCAACTGAGTTTAGCTTCAAAAACCCTAGAGAGGGACAGAAGCGCTCCTGTCCAACCCTTTGAGGAAAAGCAGATCAAACCACAGAATTTTTAGCCCACACCTAAAGGGCTGATCCGTATTCACAGAATCTCACAAAACCAGAGACAACTCCGCCAGTCAGGGTATGAATTGGAATGGTTGACAGAAGAGCAATGGTATCCTCAGAAAAGCATTTATTCTGCAGGAATCTATGATTTTACAGGGTTCATAGTAGAAAATGCCTTTTTATTACCTCCTGTGGCCAGCTTTGCTGAGATAGGTTCAGGTTTTTCTGCTGAGCTCCCAGCCTGCACCAGCAGCTCCTCCAAGGTATTAAGCTTCATATTCAATTCAATTCAATTCAATTCAATTCAACTTTTAAAATTCTGAACATGACACTTGGGCTCACCTCAGAACCTGTGGTATCCCACTGACACGATCAGAAAGTGCACATTTAGTGTTTTAAGTTCATAGAGAGGAAAAAAAAAAAAACCCACCCCAAAAACCCAACCACCCACTCTCACTCCTACTCTATCCACAGGTAACTCCAGGTCATTGTCGCTGTAGAGATGTTTACTTTTCAATACACCCACTTGCAGCCCTTGCATTGAGCAAATACAGAAAAGGAAGCCAGCTCAGAATTAAGTCTTGACCATTGGAACCAGGGAAGTAGCAGCATTTTCCTCTTCAGCTTTGGGAATGCATTTGTTCTGAATTTACACCATTTCCTGTACACACACATTTTCCTTCCACAGCACCAAGTCAGGATGGGCACAACCTAAGATAACTCCAGACCATGACAAGCAAGATTCATTTGCCCAGTTTTCCTCCCCCCATGATCTCAAATTATTTGTGTAATAAATGAAAAATACTATTTTTGTATGAAAACTGGGCCTTGGGTTTGCTCTTAGACCATGGTGACAAGGCGCAGGAAAGCTTCACCCCTCTGGACAGGGAAAAGGGTGACATCCCAGCTCATTACACAAGGGCTGTGGATAAAACACTCCGTAATTCAACCTCAGCTTGCAAAGCAGCTACGTGTCAGAATGGCAAAGGAGAAATGTCACCTCACTGCTGCTTATTTGAAAAGAGTTTCACATTCTGTTTCATCACCACCTTCTTCCCAGAAGTTTCCAGATCACAGTATCACAGAATGACACGGGGTTGGAAGGGACCTCTGGAGATCAACGAGTCCAACCCCCTGCCAAAGCAGGGCCACCCACAGCAGGTCCCACAGGAACGTGTCCAGGTGGGTTTGGAACGTCTCCAGAGATGGAGAGTCCACCACCTCTCTGGGCAGCCTCTGCCAGGGCTCTGCCACATTCACAGGAAAGAAGTTCTTTCCTCCTCAAGACCTCCTTCCACCTGCTGGTCACACTTCCTGATGCCCCCCAGGATGCCAATGGCCTTCTCGGCCACAAGGGCACATTGCTGGCTCATGGGCATCTTGTCCACACAGAGCTGCTCTCCAGCAGGTCACCCCCAATGTGTCCCGGTGCAGGGGGTTATTCTCCCCCATCACACATGAGAAGTTCTCACTATCCAAGTGGAAGCCCCCCTGACACATCCTCTTGCCCCCCATTTTGGCCTGCCTTTACTTTCAGCTTTCTTGCATTGCCTCAGAAAATCAGGTAAATAGTATCCAAGACAGACTTTTGCTGAACCTGCCTGTAGTTTGCCCCAGTTAAACTGCCACATGGCTGATGTGTGGGGTGAGGGAAAGGTCTGCACCAGGTTCCCCTCTCCCGATGGTGGGGCCAAGGTGGCCAAGCCCAACATGCCACAAGTCATCCCCAGGCTCCTCAAGATCAACGCCGTACTCGGCTACTCCTCATCCTTCCATGGGGTGAAAGAAACAACCAACCAAAACTTAGCAAACAAGCAAAAAATTAACACTGCCCCAACGCCCTGGCACCTTTTAAGATACCAGAGTGTGCACCATGATAAGATAGAGAGGGCTCATAAATATGAGAGAGTTTGTAAATATGTAAAGGGTGAGTGTCAGGAGGATGGAGCCAGGCTCTTCTCAGTGACATCCAATGGTAGGACAAGGGGTAATGGATGCAAGCTGGGACAGAGGAGGTTCCAGTTAAATATGAGGAAAAATTTCTTCACAGTGAGAGTGACTGAACACTGGCAGGGGCTGCCCAGGGAGATTGTGGAGTCTCCTTCTCTGGAGACATTCAAAACTCTCCTGGACACGTTCCTGAGTGACCTGCTCTGGGTGTTCCTGCTCCAGCAGGGGACTGGACTGGATGAGCTTTCAAGGTCCCTTCCAATCCCTGAGATTCTGTGATTCTGTGTGAGCTGAGTGTGTAAAAATAAAGACTCTGAAGGCAGGTGAGATTTAATGTCAACACTTCTATGGCAAAAGCACGAGGCATGAGGATTCTATGACTTCGGACGACGCCCGGTACCACCCCGCAACCCGAAATCTCTCATCGAAGCCCTCCCGCTCTCGGTGTCATCAGAGAGGACTGGCACAAGCCGAGCCCGCAGGATTTGGCCCAGAGGAAACACAGTCAGATAAACACAGCATGAACGTCGGCTCTTCCCATGCCTTTATCAGAGCGAGGAAATGCAAGAGGCACTGAGGTTACAGTACCTGGTTATCAGAGCTGAAATATTTTAAGTTTTTCCTTTTTTTTTTTAATTTTTTCTTTTCAAGACACAGTGAACTGTTAGCCACATCCTTGAGTCACGAATGCTGTGAGCTGTAGCAGGCAAAGAATATGTTCTTATTAAAATAAGCCATGCCCTTTCTCTAATAATTATGGGCAAAATGGAAAAAGCGTATAAACACACCACATTGGAAAAGAGTCAACGGAAGAAACGGCAACATTAAATCATTTGTTTGAGCAAAGAGCCCACCAATAACCCACTGACCAGAAGCACCATTGACAGTGACCTTATGGAAAAGGTATAAAAGAATTTCCTTCCCAAAGATGTAAGATCCACAGACACCCAACCTCATTCTGTGCCGCAACAATCCTGAACCAACCCCAACTCTCCATATCCAACTGCCTAAGTTATTTGATCTTCATCCAGACTTTGAAGCTTTCTAAGTGCAATGCTCTGAGCATTCACAAAGGCAATGAGGAAAAAAGGAAAAAAGAAATCTGGATTTAATATTCTTGGCAGCAGCACAATCTTCAAGCTAAGGACTTCCAGGAGCACTGGCCTCTCACGCCTTGAAGCTTGGTTTGTCCATGTAACATACAAGGCTTTCCCATTTTTAGTGCTTGCAATTAAATGTCCTGACTGCGTCCTCACGACAGGGTCTACACTTTGAGTGCAAGAGAGACCTCAGCAAGGACCTCCTCCACCGAGCCCAGCTTTAACCAGCCACCACCAGCAAACAAACACAGCACAAATACTGGGAAAGTCCCGTCCCTGCCTCCCTCCCTCCCCCTCCGCTATCTCTAAGAGCATCCCCTGCCTTATCTCACTCCAACCCAGGCTGCCAGCAATCCCCCTCCCAACTCCAGCCCGTGCCTTTCGGGGGCATCCACGCTCCCTAAGTTATCCTTGAAAAGCCACAGTGTTGTCGACACCCCCCTCCCTGACCCCAGAACCTCCTCGCAATTTCCAGTATATCAAAACAACCGTTGCACCAAGAAATTGTGGAGAAATTCAATGGCTAAGTCACCAGCACCGATCGCTTTCCCGGTGGGCCAGGCGGCCACTGGAGGTACCTAGTGACCTCCAAATTACATCATGGGGAAAAGCTTACCTTTTTCTTTTGCTCTGTTTTTGTTGACAAGATGCTCCACGGAACAGGGGTCACTTTGTGATCATTTATGGAAAAAACGCAGCCTGTGACGGGAGAGGATTAAAAAGCATTTTAAGCTTTGGAGAAGTTACAAAGGAAGGCTTATTAGCTGGAAAATAAAAATAAAAAAAAGCCCAACAAACCAAACAAAGGAACGAGCTGTGATACAGTAAGAGAGACCTCCCTCAGATAAAGGCGGGAGATAAGGCTGTGGTTGCAGAGCAGGAGCTGAGAGCGCAGGCGGTGGTCACTGCTCTGCCTCAGCTTCCTGCGCCGGCCACTCTGCGCTCCCGGAAAAGCCAGAGAAAAGTAAATTCAAATGAACTTACTTCAGTTTTGGAGACGAATCTGGTGCTGCTGAAAGGGTGGGCGGGGATGGACAACGCTGGATTCTGCATCTCGGGGAAGGGTCCTGCCTTCCTAAACCACGTCGCTCTGACCGCAGGGGTCTTGCTACCCAACCTGGTCCTCACCCTAGTGCCGCGCAGGGGTCGGTCCTGTCGGGTCAGGCTGGCAATCCAGCAGGGCATATAACAACATTTCCAAAAGTTCAAATGACTTCTCAGTTCTGCGACCTTGCAGGATTCAAATCAATCATCCGAAACATCCTTTATCCAGTTGTTACTCACCGAGCTTCTCGGTTCTGCAGAGCACATCCTCGCTCGGCAGCTCTTCTTCTGCAGCTTCCCAGTTACAACAGCATCCCTTTATTTGAGCTAAAATGCATTAAAATGCAACACCAGGCACTATCTATTTGCAATACACCCAGTACCATTTATTTGCAAAGCTGTTTATGTCCATCAGTTCCACAGGGCAGCATATTGGGTAATTACAGGTCTAGAAGCGACCCACACCATGCGGAAAGCTTTGCTCATGAGTGATGCTGGCAGAAGAAAGGGCTGCTCTGCCTCTAAACATCGCTACCAGGAGACACACCAGTTTTCACAAGCATGGTGCTGGCTCCTAAATAGGCTCTACAAGCCCTGCTTCCCAGCTGGCACCAATCTCTGTTATCCTACCCAAACAATAGCTCTCCATAGAGAAACTCCGTTTTAATTTCCACCTCGTTTAAATGGAATTTTAGCACCAGTTTCTACAGGCAGAGAAACTCAGTGTCAGGCCTGTGGGGTGATGGGCTGGGACTGGGGAAGACTAAAACCCTTGGAGAAGAGGAGAAGTTTCCTCTGCCTCAGCCAGCCCTGTGGAAACATCCCACATCCACCCACCCTTTGCATCTTAACCATTTCCTTCTGTCAGAGGTGCTAAACAGCATTTTTTTTGGTAAAAAAGTCCTCATTGTCCCCCCGCCCCGTATTCCAGGAACACTGAAACAAGGCAAGGGAGCAATGCTCTCAGGGGAAACCGTTGTTGAAAGTCACAGCCTGGTCTCTCCTGCTTTGATGAGCTCGTTCAGAGGCAGGTTTCAGGTGTGCTTCCACCACAGGATGACTCAGATCACACCCCACAGCCTTTTCAGCTCAGGTCAACCCTACCGGGGGTTACTGAAGCTGCTGAAAGTGCATTAAAAGTCTTACATGTACTGCAGATAACATGCCAAGGAGACAAGGTCACTTCTACTTCCCTGCCCCTCTCCAAAAGTATGTAGTTTAGAATCATAGAATGGTTAGAGTTGGAAAGGACCTTAAAGACCATTTTGTTCCAGCCCCCCGCTGCCCTGGCATCAACTTACTGTGCAGACAGAGCACAATTATTGGATGCTTTGGCTTCTCCTAGGGAAAATATTCCTTCTGTTGTGCAAGTCACACTAGTGACTGTGTCCTTTCACCCCGGCTGTGGCTCAGGGCCACCACGGCATGTTGACCTGCTGCTCCACCAGCTCCTCAAAGGCAATAAGGGAGAAGTCAGGACTTCATTAACGAGGACTTTGCTTTTAATAATGGTGTATTCTAAAGATTTATTTTCCTAAATGAAAGTACTTTAAATGAAGGAAAGCTGGTTTCTAGGAACCGGCCCTGGAGCAGCCAGGCAGCTGGACTAGACGATGGCTGCAGGTCCCTTCCAACTGAACTGCTGTGTTAATTCCTCCCTCCCGAGCGCTGGACGCTCCCTCTCACACGATCCGAGCTGCAATCCCCAGCCGATGCTCTGGCCGACAGCTCACCCAGCTGGATGTGATCAGCCTCACCACAAGGTTTGGTGCTTACGTGGCACCCCCAGGATGGGTCAGTCGCACTTCTGCTTACAGAGGGCTCCACAGGGGACATCCCATAAGGAAGGGCCACTTCAAAGCCAGCTGGGGTCAAGGCTGGGTGAGGAGAAGTGTTTCACTCTACTGTCAAACAAATCAAAACTCCCCAAAGAATTAAACCCAAACTGCAAACTTGTTGTGACTCTACATACACAATGTAGGGTCACAGAATCACAGAATGGTTTGGGTTGGACCTTAAAGACCATCTGGTACCACCCTCTGCCCTGGGCAGGGCCACCTCCCACCACACCAGGTTGCTCCAAGCCCCCTCCAACCTGGCCTTGAACCCCTCCAGGGATGGGGCAGCCACAGCTTCTCTGGGCAACCTGGGCCAGGCTCTCACCACCCTCACACCAGAGAAGTTCTTCCACACAGCTCAGCTCCATCTCCCCTCTTTCAGTGTCCAACCCTTCCCCTTCATCCTAGGACTCCCCTCCTCACCAAGAGTCCCTTTAGGGGCTGGAAGGCTGGTACCAGTCAAGTTAACAGGGGCTGTTGCTTACATATCAACAGGTCAGGAAGTTTTTCTTATGACGTGGTTATATAAATGCTTATTTTGAGCAAAGAGATTTCTTGGCCACCTATTTGGCCTGAGGCACACGAGGGATTGAACCTGGCAAATCTTTAGAAGGAAAGTGGAACAAAGTGCACTTTTTTTTTTTCCACTGCAGCTTTGGAAGGAGCTCGAGGCTTCCATTCACTTCCCGTGAACGCACCCGGAATCACCCCACCGGCGCTGTGCCCTGCTGTGGAAACTCTGGGTGCATTCACAGCACCGAGCCTCAAACTCCTTCCGAAGCCATGGTGAAGCTGCTCGGGTGCCTCTGGGCGCAGGCACAGGAATTATCTAACCCTCAAATCACTCCCTGTGCACACACAGTCCGCACACCCAGATCCCGATAGCGAGAAACACCGAGTTTTCCCACCTTTAACCGATACAGGTGGGAGATGTGGTTGCCTTTATCTGTCTATCTACTCCCAGAGCCCTGCAGGGGCATTTCTTAAAGAACATTTAGTGCTTATTGGTGGATGCTTTGAACAACAACATCTCACGTTGAGCTGCCTTTTAGGCAACATTTCTAAGAGACGAAAGGCTTCCTCACCCGTTTTATCCGGTTTCAGCTCTTGCAGTAATTTTGTGCTGAGCTCAGTAAAAGCCAGAGAACTTTTGCCTAAAAACCAGCTTGCCTAAAATACATGGCCAGACCATTCAGGTGGGATGATGCAGACCTTGGGGTGCACCAGCAGCAGGAATCAAACTCAACCAGACGCTCTCTGATCCACTGAGGGTCAGTGTACTGGGACATGAGCCCACACCAGTGCATTCAGCGGGGGGATTTCAACCATGGAAACAGAGGGAATGATGCACTCACAGACCATCATCATGCACTGGCTCACTCCAACCTGACAGTGCCATTTCTGATCCAGAGAGAGGGAAAGGCATTTTACACGTTATTTGCTGTTCCCTACAGCTTCTGTATCACAAGGAAGGGTTGGGTTCAGCCCACCCTGTGGTGCTGACTCCAGCGAGAGCTGGGAATTCTCTCTTCTGCTGGAATCATGGAATTGTCTTGGCTGGAAGGGACCTCTCAGATCATTAAGTCCAACCATCAACCCAACACTGACAAACCCACCACCATCTCCTTCAGCATCACATCTGCCCAGCTTTTAAATACCTCCAGGGATGGTGATTCCGCCTCTTCCCCAGGCAGCCTGTTCCAATGCTTGACAAACCTTACAATGAAGAAATTTTTCAGCTTTTCCCCTCTGGCTGCAAGGAGGCACCGTGGGTGCACCCCACCAGGCTGGCAGGAGCTGGGCAGTGCTGGGAAAGGAGGCCATTCCTTGTGCTAAACCCATCAGGAGAGTTGGGCAAGGGGGATGGGGAGAGGAGCTTTCCCGGGAGCTCCAGCCCCACTCCAGGCTGGGGTTTGCAAAATCCAACCTCCCAGCTTGGGGGAGCTCCTGTTTCTGAAAGAAATGAAAGTGCAACCACAGACAGAGCAGAGCCCTGGCAAGAGCCAAATGCCAAGTGTTTAAAAAACAAAAAGAGGCACTGATTGCGAGATGGCTCATAAGCAGCTTCTGACCTGTGTGAAGCTTCAAGTTTGTGGTTTCCCAGGTAGGAGCTAAAAATGGCTTTTAATATCGCAGACATTTCCTCCTAAACTGCTCTCCAGATCTTGTATTGAGCAACATTTCAGAACAAAGGCAGAACCACACCATGAAGACACCCACACAAACCCTGGATCTGCACATTGCTGCAGCAGGTTCATGAGGGTTCACAGGGGAAGGACTAAAGAGCAGAAAAACGGCACGAGATTCCCAACAGGAGAAACCACCCCGCTGAACGCACTGGTGTGGGCTCATGTCCCAGTACACTGACCCTCAGTGGATCAGAGAGCGTCTGGTTGAGTTTGATTCCTGCTGCTGGTGCACCCCAAGGTCTGCATCATCCCACCTGAATGGTCTGGCCATGTATTTTAGGCAAGCTGGACATGAAAATACCCTGAACCCCCCGCTCTGCTTGCCAGGGCTGTGCCTCCACATTCCAACCAAAAAGGGAAGCGCTGCCATCAGGCTTTGGATTTCACAGTCTTGGTCTTACTTGGGGATTCGGTTTCATAATTTAAAGGCTTTCTCTCCCCCTGCTTTTGCACAAGGCTGACAAACTGCTAGAAATAAAATGGGCCAGAGAAGCTCAGAGCCCAGGAGGAGACCAGCCCAACCAGTACCAGCAGCAGCCGATGCCAGCAGAAACAACAGGAGAGGCAGGCGAGGATGTGCCGAGTTATTCTCCAAAGTGAATTACAGAATCACAGAATCAGGGAATTGTCAGAGTTGGAAGGGAGCTCCAGAGATCCTCCAGTCCAACTCCCCTGATAAAGCAGGAGTGCACAGAGCACAGCACTCAGGGCTGCACCCAGGCAGGGCTTCAAGGTCTCCAGAGAAGGGGACTCCACACCCTCCCTGGGCAGCCTCTGCCAGGGCTCTGCCACCCTCACCCCAAAGAAGCTTTTCCTCATCTTTGAATGGAAGTTCCCGTGTTCCAGCTGGTGCCCATTGCCCCTCGTCCTGTCACTGGGAACCACTGAGAAGAGTTTGTCTCCATCCTCCTTCAACCCACCCTTCAGATCCTTGTGAGCATGAAGAAGGTCCCCCCTCAGCCTTCTCTTCTCCAGGCTGAAGAGCCCCAGCTCTCTCAGCCTTTCCTCACCAGGGAGATGCTCCAAACCTTTAATCATCTCTCTTGCCCTCTTATGCAGAAACAAAGATCTGGAACTCACTGGGGCGGCTCTGTCTGCTGCTTTCACTTGCTTTTGGCAGGTACAACAGCCATTCAGCTACAAACATCTATTCATATTCAGCTACAAACATCTTTACTCATCTTACTGGTGAAAATAAAACAAAACAAAAAAAGAAGATTTAACAGTAAGATAATGGCACGAAGCAGAAATCTACCTCACAGAGGTGGAGCATCCCAAGGTTGTCAGTGAAGGCTGTTCTGACACTCCTGGAGTCTCCCAGCGAGCAGCAGTTAATGATTAACCTCGTTAGTGCACAGCTGGTACCACTCCTGCCATCACCCCATCGCTCCTTAGACCCAGCAGGGGTGGGGGGGTCACCCTGCCCCAGCCTTTGCTGCCTGTGGTCTTTGGGGTCAAATCCCAACTAACAAGGATGGGGACATTACTCTGAAATCCACGTAAAAGGAGGCACTGGCACCGTCCCTGGGACCTGGGGGTGCAGGGTCAGTCCCCCCAGCAGCTTGGGGACCACACACACCAAGCAGAGGCCCCGTCCTCCACCTCCAAAGGCACCCACAGCTGTACAGCCGTTTCTCATGCACCACTTCAAACCCAGCGGCAGCAGCTCGCCGTTTCCTCTTTCCTGTGACTAAAAACCCTGCTCACTATCTAGAAAATCCAAAGTTCTCATTTATGCAGAGCAAAACACACTGAGAGAAGAAACCACAGCCATGCAGCCCGTGCAAAGCTGCCGAATAAAAGCACTGGGGGGGGGGAGGCAGAGGGGTGGGGGGGAAAAGCTGGTTTTTGTGCCCCCAGACGACGTGAATGCTGTCCCAACTGAGCTCTTCTGGGAAAGAATATTCAAAGACAGGAGTGGGAAACAGCTGAGAGGCTCAGATCTTACTGGGGCACAATTCTGAGCCAGGGAACAACCTCAATTTCTGTGCAACATGCCAATATAGAAATGGTTTAACAATGTGATGTACAAACCCTTTCTTGCTTGACTATGACATAGAAGGATGTTTCATAGAATCATTTTGGTTGGAAGAGACCCTTGGGATCATCCAGTCCAACCATCAGCCCTACTCTACAAGTTCTCCCCTACACCAGATCCCCCAACACCACATCTCATCTACTCTTAAACACAGTCAGGGATGGGGACTCCACCACCTCCCTGGGCAGCCCAGTCCAGGCTCTGACCACTCTTGCTGGGAAGAATTCTTGCCTCATGGCCAGCCTAACCCTACCCTGCTGCAGCTTGAAGCCATTCCCTCTCCTTCGAGCACTGACTGCCCATGAGAAGAGACCAGCACCAACCTCTCTACAATGTCCTTTCAAGCAGCTGTACAGTTGTAGTCCACCCAGTGACAGTGCCCAAAATCCTATCGGACCATGCTGCTGGAGCCAAATGGCTCTTCTCTGTGTACGTGGTGTCCCCGAGTTCCCCTGTATCCTCCTGGTCCCCAGGGATGGCAAATAAACCTCTGCTGGATGCAAATTAAACTGAAATTATATTTAGCAGGTAGGGAGCAAAATATAAAATGTTTTCCATAGGGAGACAGACCTCTCATGACAGGTCAGAAACAGAAACTCCTTGTCACTGTTATTAAAACACCTGGTCAAATAAAATCATAAAACAAGGTTTTGAGCACCTGTGCCAATGTTTTCCAGCCTCTCCTGACTCACAGGAGCAATTCTCATTAATATTCCCATTCTTTGGTTTATTTTTTCAGATAAACCCAACAGATGCCTATACCCCACTGATGCACTCTATTGTTTATTTGGTGTCTGGAATGTTGCCCACCCACCTGTCTCCTCCAGCTCCCTCCCTAAAACAGCCATCCCACCACCTGCACCTTTGACCAAAACCATGGCCATTTGGAGATTTCAACTGGAGAGAGTCCAGCAAGAGGCTATGAAGGTGATGGTGATCTGGAGCATCTCTCTGCTAAGGAAAGGCTGAGGAACCTGAGGCTGTTCAGCTGGAGAAGAGCAGATAGAGGGGATCTCACTGAGCATGGGTGGCAAGAGGATGAGGCCAGACTTTTCTCAGGGAGTCCAGGACAAGGGGCAACAGGCACAAACTGGGACATGGAAAATTCAACCTCAACATGAAGAAAAGCTTCTTTAGGTTGAGGGTGCCAGAGCCCCGGAACAAGGCAGCCCTTGCTTGTTCCCCTGCCATGGGCACAAGTCAGGGTGCTCCTCTCCATGAGGGCATTAGCAGGATCCACCTGCCTAGGAGATGGTGCAGATCAAGCAGAGTTCATGGGGGAGGCTGGTCATCGAGCAGAGCCTCAGCTGGGCTGATGGGCTCACTAAGAGATTTTGATCATTTATTTTGGCAAGGGTAAAACTACATGAATAAGAGCTGATGACCTCAGCTGCTCTTCCTGCTAATTGGAAACAGCTCCTTCCCTCCCAACCCAGAGCCACAGCAGCCCACTTGAGAGGCTGAGCTGGGGAGAGAAGGTGGGATCCAACTGTGACCAGTTCAGCCAGAGAAAGCATACGTGTCCCCAGATGCTGGAGGAACTGGGAAGGCAGATGAAGTCTTTGCGTGGAGAAGTGACACCCACAAGAGTCAGACTCGCAGGCAAAGGCAAGGCAGCCATCACCCCCTCCCTCCTGCAGATGAGCATGTCACACATTCAGCAGTATTTCTCCCCCCAAAACGTGTGTGGAGGCAAAGTGAGACCAGAGGGCACAAATAAATTAACACTTCTTACAAAGTGACAGCCTAAGGCCACCTGTGGTCTTAGGGCTTACAAATTCATACAGCTCTCTGAGTCAGAAACATTGAACTAGTTTGCCCTCAATTCAAGAAAGATTATAGTGGAGGAAATCAATGCAGAACCAAACGAAAGTGCTGTATTGTGGGAGGACTCAGGAGGGATCTCACTGCTGGAACAACCTAAGGTGCAGCAGCCACGGCCAAAGGCTCTGCAGAGGGCTCACCGATGCCATGGGGGCTGTCAGGCACCTGGACCACAGGTGGGTGATGCTCAGCAGCTGAGTGTGCTGCCACACTCAACTGAAATCACATCCAAGTGCTCCACAGACAAAGGAACAAGCAGTCCCATCAGCCCAACTCCTCTTCTCCAGAAAAAGGGGGAAAGTGCCAGGATCAGCCAACATTCCAGCTCCTTTTCCAGGAGATGAGTCACTTAGAAACTCTGTCCTGGTGTAGGACTGGAGGTGGGTAGAGGATCACAGAACCTCAGGAGATCAGAACTGGACCAGTCACTCCACCCCAGCCCAGACAAGCAGAGAAGATTCAGAGAGTTCACCAACTCCTGTCAGGTCTGCTGTTTCTGGTGCTCTGGATCTGCAACGTGATAAATCCAATCTTCCATGATCTTTGCAGATGCAGCCACCAACAATGACCTCTGCAGCTATTAGGAATTATAAGGTGCTCTGAGGCTCTAAAAGTCAGCAACCACACAAGGGGCAGTTGGCTCTGTCTAATTTAACATCACCACCAGCCTTCAGATGTTGCAGGGCTCCCACCTCCATGCTGGATGAATCCAGGCTCTGTTTTAGAGGTGAGGGCCTGATGCAGCAAGTGTTGAAGGAGAAAACACACCTGAGTCTGTGGTCAAAGAAGTGACCCCTCCTGGGTTCAGCTATCCTATTTTTTCAACAAAAGTGCACCAAAATGTCACTGCAGTGAAACTCTTCTCATCTTCTGCATCTCCCAGAAGCACAAAGGTGTTCCAAGCGAGACTTTAGCCAAGCCAGCAGCACCCGAAGCCCATCTCTTACCACAGCACTAGGGATCGGGCTCTACCCTTTTCATATCACAGGAGGGAAAACCAGGATCATTTCATAACTGCTACTCAGAGGTGCCCCAGAACAAACAGGGGAGTCACAAACACCCAGGGTTACACTGAGGGCACATCCAGGTCTGCCATTTCTCACCCATATCTTGATCCAAAACACGCGGTAAAGTGTATTTCTAGCCCCAAACTGTTGCCGAGCAGCTTCACCCATGCTCTCATTGCCCTCAGAGTGTGGGAGACAGATTCAGGACTAAGCATATGAAATTGGTCTCTTTCAAGAAGAACAGAAGGAAGAGGCTTGGGGGACAGCTAGATCCCAGGCTGCCTTTTATACACACGTGCACACATCATCCTTATCTCAAATAGAACTTGGCATCATTGAAAAAAAGACCCTTCTTCCACCATTAGGGGTTTTACAGCTCAGTTGAGTTACACAACTCTACTGTATACTATAAAAGTAGTCCCCTCCCAGCAGGACACCCTGATTTTTCTCTGCCACAGCTTGCACAGCTTCCCTTGTCCACCACAGCCAAACCCTTTCTTCACTCACACTGCACATTTCAGCCTGGATGCCAGTTTTCCCCTCCAAGGTGAGTAGAGAGATGATTTTCCAATGATTTTTTTTTCCCACTTTAACAGAGAAGAAAAGTAGGTACTAAGACAAAAAAAGAAGATAAGGTCTTGGCTGAGCCTAGACCAGCTGAACATGAATGCTTTAGGTGGTTTCCTAAGCCAGCTGGAGGGTTGCATAATTGCTCAGTGACACACCAGGTAGCCACACAATAGCATTCAGGCCAGGGGTTAAGAAACCACATGCTCAAACTGGATGTGAATTACTGGCATGGGCTGGGGGTGGTGGTTCTTCTTATGACTACACAAGCCACGATAAGAGACCTTCTTTCCATGAGAGTTCACCCCGTGTCCGCTTTCATCAGTACCTGCCACACAGAGCAGCGCCTCAAAGACCTCGTCGGCAGGAGAAGGCCAATAGATGTGCCTTGAATATCTCTCTGAAGGGTCCCAGAGCTCTTCAAAGTGTTTTGTCTGCAGTAAGCCATGGTAGCACCTATAAATGTCTGCACTGAGTACTTAAACCCTGTGAAATAAAGAAGAGTTGCCAATGTGGCAGGAGAAAAGCCATGTCAGTCTAAACAAGACTTGAGTACTTACCCTACCAGTCACATGCTGGCAGAAGCTCCCCGTGCCTAGCTGGAGGAAGGCTTATTTGGTCCTGCATGTGGATCTTCTCTCTTTTAGGCCAAGAGGACTATCCCTCAGACTTAATTTTGGGCTAATTGCCATATTCTGTTCATCTTCTGGAACGACAGGAACGAGAGTAGGGAATATAATCTGCCAGGCCAGCATGCCTGTGAGGTTACTGAACAGTCACAATTTTTTTCTCCAAAATAGCTATTCTTCTTCAGAACAGCTTAGCACTGAGCAAATCCTGCCCACAGTGAAGCTCAGTGGCCCAGCCGTTCCGCATCCACACTCCTCATGTCCTACTTCAGGGCCAGATGGAAGCAAACTCCAAGAATTTGCCCATAGAAAACAAAGAAGTAAGATTAGCTTCAAATTTTCAGCATAACAGAGTTAACAATGCTATTTCCCAGCCAACTATGCTATTTCAGAAGTGAGATGTTCAGATTTTTGGCCAGAGTCCCGATGTGAACTTTATCTGTCAACATACCACGTTGACAGAAAGTCTAAGTAGATTCCTCCTCCCCCCCGTGTGTTCCATCCCAAGATTACAGCTCTGGCTCATCATCAGCTCTTCATATCTGTGAGGCTGTCATGTGTCAAATGCTTTGTTTTAAAGCAAAACTCCTTATTTCCCAAGTTTATGTTGCGCTGAGAGATTTTACTAAGAAAACTGGAGGTCAACAGTGAAATATTCTGAAGGGGCAGCCAACAACCACAACATTCATGGCAAGCGAAGGAGCCCTGGGAGGGATTAGAGCATATCGAGCTGTGCTGTGCCGGGTCGTTAAAGCTTTGAGGAAAAAACACTGCAATTCCTACAGCTACCTGCTAGAGCTGTTCCCACAAAGCTCATTTACAGGACTGGATGCTCCTCTCACTTCAGTATCATTATCAGCTGCAGCTCAACGAGTCCCTGGCAGGACAACCCGAGGCCTCTCTCTTCAACCAGCTGTTTAACAGAAAAATTAAACTTAAGTGAACACACCTAATTACATGCTGCACCTAAATAACTAAACAAAGCAATAGTCATTAAGTTCATCAACCCCTGGTATGTAAAATTCAGGAGCACAGGGACACATACTATTATATCCCACTGTCTTATTACCACTACAATAAACGGGTGACATCTGTTAGAGCCAACGTGTAAAGCCCTTCTCTGCCATACACTTTTCCTAGAAGGACAGCAGTTACATCACTTCTCCCCCTGCCTGGCAGCTGTTTTAAACATGACCTCATTCAAGCTCATCCAGCCTTTGCACAACTCAGAGCAACGGAGAAGTGTGAAGATTTCATCATAAGATAATTCTGGCCACAACTGGATGTTTAGGAGTAGCTGGTTTCTCTTTCTCAGGCCAGTTTCATTTGTTGGAATATTAACAATTGCCCAACCTAGTCTTTAAGCAGTAACTTATGGTTGTAAAACCATTACTGTTTTTTGCCTGAAGTTCACCTGCAGTCACTCAATATTCCTGCAAAGTCATGGTCACACCAGAAATGGCCTGAGGTCCATCTGCCCTGCGCAGCGTCAGAGGGGCACAACACTCTGGTACTAACACCATGGCTCTACATTTGCCTATTTCTCCCCTGTTTCTGGGGCTTTTTTTAGCAATTAACTCTCATTTCCTCAGAATCATAACTCAGGAGTGGGATTTCCTTTCACTCATGGACAACACTGTCCTACATGTGGTGGCTCGTGGTCATTATGCACACACTAACGAAGCAAAAAGCCAATGGAGAACCCAGATCCCCGTGTTCTAAGGGCAGGGTTATACACAGCCTGCCCAAAGGGCAAGACAAAACCCTGCTCCAGTCTAGAAAAGCAGACTAAGATTTGCTTGTAGGCCGTCCTGCTGGCCAGCTCTGCCAGACCAGGCGTTCCTGTGGTAAAAATGCAGTGTTTCATCGGAGACGCACACTTTTAGAACCAACAATTGTCAAGGCTGTTGGAAGTCTCAAAAGGCTTCAGATTTTTATAATTGCCTGCATCAAAAATGGATAGTAGACCTCAAGGGAAAGCACCCCGGGGAAAGGCTTCTCCTGAGTGTAATGCATTACAGCGCTAATACACAAATTAAACTTTCCAGCTTCAGCAGAAGGTGCAACAGTTCTGTGTCACACACTGGACCATTAAAGAAAACCCTGTCCAAAGCCATCGTGTGTTTTCTGCAGAAAAAGGGCAACAAAACAGGCCCTCAATAAAGGAAATAAAATAAAGGCCCACAGCTCCCCAAACCCAAGCACTGAGAGGCCTATTAAAGGACACAAAATAGGGAATCATTTTACAGAAAGAACATTTATTTTTGTTTCAAAACTTGTGATCCATAGAAATACAATAAAATCAACATGTACACAAAACTTAAAAAAAAAAAATAATCCTTTGGTTCAAAGAAATATTTAACATCTAAATCTTCTGAGGTACAAAAGGCACAAGACCAGGCACCCAAACACACCGAATCGCCCACAGCACTGTTTGCACCACCAGTACAGAGGAAGCTGGGAGGGTGGGAGGGCGGGTGAAATGATGATGGTGGGGTTGGGGGACGGGACATGGAAATAACAGCAACCAAAACCCGAGTCTGTGTACAAGGCCATTTACTTTTCTTTCATGGGTGTTACATGTTTTGTCGTCCTTTTTTTTTTTTTTTGGGTAAAGTGCCAGGACTCTTGGAGAAAAAGATGGATCATTTCTTAGAAATGAACTGGAAGAACCGCCAGTAGAAAAGGAGACAGAGAAGCAAAGGCTTGCAGCAGGTTGGGTTTCAGTCGACCTCTGTTTTCCCACAGGGTCTTAAGAACTCGTTTCCTCTTTCGTGAAACCATTTGTTTGAAACTGTGGAACAAGGACATGAAATTAGTTACTACCACCCCCCCAGTGTGTGTGTCACCACAACACAGACTTCTCCTGAATTCTCATCTCTCAGTCTGAGGATCCCTGCTTGTCCCTCCTCTACTCATCCGATGGGAAAGACATGGGAAGATGCAATGGGCTGGGGAAGAAAGGATCTTTCCAATTGCACAATTCTGGGAGCAACAGTAACGGAGCAGCATATTCTGGGTCTGGTATCGTTTATAGCTCCAGCACTGCAGGGGAACACCTTGGAGGCCGGGGGAAGGCAGGGGAATGGGTGACATGAAGCTTCAGAAGCTTTTGGCAGTTGGCAGGAACTCCCAATCTCCAGACACGTTCACTTTCCAAGGAGCTCTCCTCCTTTTACAGTTAAAACTACGCACAAGGCTTTGTAGGAACAGACCCAATTCCAGCCAAATGATAATTTGAGTCATCCTCATCCTGACACGCTACGTAAACCCAGTGACCTTCTTAAACTCTTTGTGCTGTCACTGTCACAAAACGAACTCACAAGAAAAGCCACAGCTGAACAAAGTTGCTGCTTAATACTACATGATACCGATGGTGGGAGCTTTCATTATGGCCAAATGATTCCAATAATTAAAAAGGCAACACCCAGGTAAACAGATGCTGTTATAAGGGTTCAGTATATTGTCAGCCTTACATACACACAACCTTTCCTTCAGGTTTTGTTCCTAAAGGAGCCTTACTTACCCCATTTGCACCCTACTAGTACGGGACAAGCCGCGTGCCTCGTTCTATAGTCACCCTCGCCACTTCTGAACAGGTTGTACCAAAACACTGCTGTTCCCTGAAAAGTGAAATCAGAGCTGGGTTAGTCTGAACTCGATGTAATTATTCACGTTACAGTAAGGGGAGGGGGGAAGAAATGCCTCTGAATTCAGCCAGAGGCTTTTATGAAACGCTTCAATGTAGGCCCCCACTCAGCACAGAAACCCCTCGAGTCCCACTCCATGAGTTCAGCCGTGTCCAGAGTAGAGAGGAGTAAACGGACTTTACCTTCTTGGGCCATATTGCTGCCCCAAAATCAGGGAAAACTGTAGCTCCTCCAGCTTCTACATCACTCATCTGGGAAAAGAAAGCCCACAAAATGTCCATTTACAACATTTTTTTTGTACATTCAGTCTCACAAACTCAAGTGCCCCGAGCCCTACCAGAGAGAGATTTCTACTGGCACCTCTACGGGAGTCCCTGATGAGGAACGGATGCACCTCAGCCAGCAGGAACTGCACAGGTCACAGTATGTGCTACTGAAGGCTTTTATTTTCAGGCTTCAGTTCAGCACATTTTCTAGAAATACACCATCTATTGCACAAACATTAGCCATCAGGAGTTGTGGACCTGCAGCATTAATAAGCTTGTGCTCTAGAACAAGGGAGAGGACTCCAGAGTAAGGCAGCTTCAAGAATTTCATCCCACTTTACGATCCAATTAGGGAAACAAGTGTCTGTTAAACCACAGGTTTCCTCATAAATTGAAACCATGTCTTTGGAACTGATTTCCATGATTTAGTTTATGCATCTTGGTCAACCACATCAAGAACTCCACACACCATTAGAAAACCTCACTCTCCGCACTGTTTCTCTGCTGTTCACCAGTGATGTGCCACTCCATGTGCTTTCTGCATCTCAAGCTTTAATACAAACAGCTGTGTGACTCTAAAAAAACCATCTTTATGCTTTGCCCTTCTACAGGGGAATGAGTTTAACCCTATTGAATTCATCAGTAATGACAGACTGACTATAAATTCTAGACTCGATCCAAAACCCAGTGAAGATCCTGGAAACGCTCCCATTAAAAAAATTAGAAAGTCATTCCCCTGATTTCAGTGAGTTTTTGGTCAGATGCTAATTAAAAGAAACAAATGGGTCAGATCCAGCTGCCACTAATTTTAAACAGCTGAACTACTATAAATACACTCCCCAAGTCCCCACATTTTCTACTGTGACTTTGATTTCTGTTTAAAGTGGATGTTATTACCCCTCTGGTGTCCTCCTGCTCGGTACCTACAATAAAAGGGCATAAGATGCCATGGGTGCACAGGTTTTGGCCCCTTCCAACTAGAAAGCACGTGCATGTGACTTTGCAAGTTAATACCTACATCTCAGCAACACAACCACTCTTTTTAGTAAGGGTGTTGGTGTGTGTATGGTACGTTCTACACGGGACACACGAGGGTAAATCACCTTTGACCATGTACAACTGGCAGAGAGCACCATTTGCTCGAAATCGAGATTTGCCCGAAAGTCTGAGAAGCAAACCAAATCCAGACAGAGGTAATTTAAAATTAAAGCCTCTCAGCAGCAGACTATTCCACAGCTACTTATCTTACCTCAATTGTAGCTTCAGAGATTATTCCCTCCCCTGCCATACCGAGTTGAAAGCATTTCTGGTTCTGTTGAGAGCTGCATTTCACAGTGGCTCAGCCATAAATATTTTATCAGAGAATTTTAAATTTGAGGTTGTCTCACTCCAAAGCCAGACATAGTAGATTAGGTGTTCTAATTACTGATACAGGAAGTACAGTTCGAGAAAGCATTGTCAGAAGACCACTGTGAAAACATTAAGATCAGCAGCAGTTCTGTTTGCAGTTCCAGTGTGCATGGTCTGTAGGCCGTATAATGAATACATGCAATTAATCAATCTTTTTAATTCTGCATTTCTAACCCAGCTGCACCGAGTTTATTAGCTGTGTCTCCTCCATCCGCTGAAGCGACAGCGAGGCCAGAGTAACTCTAGCCTTGGCAAACAGCTAAAAATGGAGGCTGACAGACCACAGCATCAAGTGCTGTCAAACAGCGGTGGGAGAACGTGACTGCCTGACAATAAAGGGCTCGTAGTCAGGTTCTCAAACAGCGTAGCACGTGAGGAGTCCCTGGGAACTCATCTTTGAGAAATAAGCCAAATCCTCCTCTACCATCAGCCAGATTCCAATGAAGGTGAATATTTCAATAGCAGAGTGGCCAAAAGGGGAAGCTGGGCCCAATATTCAAATTTTCTGCTCTGAGGTTAAACACCACCGGCATCCCATCAGCTCAGACGGGGACAGCACCTGATGCTGCACGAGTAACAAACCCCCTACTTCCAGATGTCAGGGGGTCTCTAACAAATAACCAACTGCACAAGCTGTAAACAAGACGCTGCTAAAGTTTCAACGCAAGGATGGTCATACTTACATAGTTTAAAAAAGTGGCCACACGATTCCCAGTCCCTAACCGCTTGAAAGCATCTGGCTCATCCTTCTATAAAATTAAACGAGAGTAGCTGCAAACTTCAAGCTGACAGAGAGCAGACAAACAGAGGTACTTACATAGTTAAGAAACGTCGCTAGCCTATTTCCTTCCGATTTGAGTGTGCTGTCAAAGGGTCGCTGTAACAGACAACAACTTTAACCCCAGTTCCAAACGGGCTCCCACTAGAGTGACAGAGGTGTAAGCTCTGCAGAGAGATCCTCAAGCCCAGTTTAAAGAGTCGGGACAGAAAGAGGGTAACTGATACGGGGCAACACCGAAGCCATTACAGGTTGCAGCCATAACTGCATGCACGTAGCACTCGGATGCCGTACGGAGAAGCAGCACCGAAGCAATTCTTAGGGCAAGGTAGAAGAGATGTTTTCAGGGCCTGGGGCATGGATTTATCCTTGCAAAGTTAACAACAGGCCATTATGGCACTCGGCACTGATCCAAAGCCAACAACTGAGATGAATATGAAAAAAACCAACAAATAATCCCCAAAACCTCATCCTCAGCGGGTTTTTAGATAACACACTGGATTCTGGTCAATGGAGCAGTGACTCAAAGAAATTCTGTCATGAAAAGGGAAAATGCATTTTTTGCCAGCAGGCAAAAATCACAGAACAGCAATAATGAATTTTCAGGTGGTTGCTTCTTCAGGACTAAGGACCACATCAAAAAAAAACCAAGCTGCCTTTAGTCTGCAATTTTGAGTTTCGTTTGCTGAAGTGTGAGATCACACTGGTGCCAGTGTAGAAGCAGAAAGAACATTCAGAATACCAACGTGCCTCTCCTCCCTTCAAAAAATGCCATTAAAAGTGTATTCACATTGGTGACACACAGGAAGTCATTTCAGCCAGGAGACATTAAGGTGCACTCTTGGACACAAACCCAATCATTTTTAACATTTAAAAAAAAAGAAGAAGAAATCAGAATTAGAGAAGAAAGCTGGCAAGGAAAACCCCTGGCCCCATCTCTAAGATGTTATTGCACAGTCTACTTGAAGTACACGTCAAGAAATAAACTGTCTTTCCTGGAATGGGTTAATGAAAACCACCAAGACGCTCACATCTGCATATGCAAATGGCATCCAAAAGAGCCAACCTAAGAGCACTGAGATGCAGGGGATTCCCTGGTTTCCTGCCACTGCTGCCAAGCCTGGGTCCAGCCATCCATTTCTGAACCTCAACTTCATTTCAACAGCGAGATCTCTGTGCTGCACACAGAGCCTGGAGGACCAGTCCAGAACCACAGCAAACCCTGCCGTTGCCTTGTCTCAGCCAAGGCTTCGTTCCAAGCAGCGCTCTGCCCCAGTTGCCTAATCCAAAAGCAAAGTCCACACAGGCCAGTTTGATGGCTGAGGTCCTGGAGTCCAAAGGCTTTGAAGGGAATTTAAGAGCATCTGCTTGACTCAGGAAACGAAGCAGTCTTAAAGTTAACAGGAAAACTCTCTCTCACCGGGCCAGAGTTAATGGTTACAAGGTTCCACAGAGCTGAACTTCAGGATTTTTATTTTTATTTTTTTTTTAAACAGTGCTAAGTAGAGTAGCTTCAATTCTGCACTCAACTATTGAGTTGTACTCTGGCTGCAGCAATCCCTTCTACCAGTTAAAACCACTGGGACAGCCTGAATTTAGTGAGATTCCATTGAAATGCCACAGCCCTACTGGAAACCAAGGCATCAGATGGATTTTACAGCTGAAACTACTGATCACCGCAGCTCTTCAGTAGGATTAGCATGTTCATTAACTGTTTTATGGCAACAATCAAGAACCTGGTCCTCTTTCCTTCCCATTTGCAACAAACCAGAGCCATTATCTGCCAGGTAGAAGAGCCCTCTAGTGCCTAGTGGGGACCCAGCACCCACCAGCTGCAGGCTCTGCTCACTGTAGCGCTGCCTTCCTCATCCTCATGGATCCAACAAATGCTCCCCAGACCCCATAGCACCCCCACACCAAGGGTTTTGCCAGAAGGGCTTCATGACCTGTGAAAATTTCCATGATGGCTACTTTTTTGGAAGGAAGGAAGCAAAGAGCTACCTGCTCAGCTACCTCCTGCAAAGTGCTTTAAGATACCCAACAGGAGGACTCTGACAACCTTGCTGAATTCAGAAGCTCCACAGAACAACACAGAGCCATCACCCAGGGCTTGCAGACCTTAGTTTGCTAATAAAGCAATAGAAAGAGCCTGAGTGCTGCATGAGTATCTTTTGGTGTCTCCACACTGTGCAACAAACCAAGGTGACAAAGATATGCAGGCAGATTTGTTCATTGTTCTCTTGAACGTTCAGCGTCAGAGAAGGCAGTGCAAAAGGCTTTTCAACAGTCATCATCCATCCATGCAACAGCACTATACATGAAGTGTTTTAACAGCAAACAGTTTCAATGGTTTTATCTCAGAGCAAACTCTTCCCCTCTCCCCAACCAAGAAACGATCAAAAGTGTGATCTCACCCTAGAAAAATCGAAGTGTGGCTCGTACTGTCCTCCCATCCCATAGTTGGCAACCTACAGTGCGGAAGAAGGAAACAAACAGCCACTGAACTGCAGGTGACTTCTGCAGAAGATAGCATTTGCCCTCAGAAACCCAAAACACGCTTTGAGAAACAGCACTTTGTGGCAAGATCGTTATCTACAGCAGACTAAATTTTGCTTTAGATGGCCAGAAATGAGATACGTGGATGAGAAACAACTTGAGCGCTCTTTCCCTTTCCTAGTGTAAGGGTTTCACCGAGAGCATTTCTCAGCACCCAGCTCTTCTCAATGGCAGCACTTGACTTATCGTTACAAGAGCCTGTTTAACATGAATTAGCAGCAAGTTTTACCTCCTCTGAAGAGGAGGGAGCCGAGTATGTTTATTTTTCTAGTACGTGTGGCCAAACCAGGAGATCCACAGCCTAGAATCAGATTGTGTCACATACCTACATCCATCCAGGAACACAGAAGGCTGAAAGTAGCCAAAAAGCACCACTTTGCTTACTTTACATCTGCATAAGCACCAGACCACCCCAGGCAGCAGCTCCATTCATTCACTCTTCACAGAGAGAGTGGTCAGTCAGTGGAATCAGCTGCCCAGGGAGGTGGTGGAGTCCCCATCCCTGACTGTGTTTCAGAGTAGACTGGATGTGGTGTTGAGGGATAAGGTGTAGGGGAGAACTTGTAGAGTGGGGCTGATGGTTGGACTTGATGATCCCAAGGGTCTCTTCCAACCTATATGATTCTATGATTCTATGATTCCATTTTACCAGGATGCAGTCAGACACAACAAATGGACCAACCTGCAACAGCTCAGCTGTTTTCACTGTTAACCCCGTGATTTGCTGCATTCGTTGATTCACCTTGGCCACCACAGGATCATCGTCTTCCTCTAACCACGAGCTGGGGCAAGTGAAGGATCAAGAGAGGTTATTTAGGAATAGAGCACAATGACCTATTTTCCCAAGGCAGAAGGATTTTCTGTCCTCAGCCAGGTGGCTAAAAGGAGCCACTTCCCACACATCTGTCGTGCAAGCTTTTGCTACACACCAAGCAGTTCAAGCTTCCAGCTGTGAAGCACAAAAACCTTACAGCTAAACTCTTCTCTGTGCTTACCTTTTCGATACCCTGTAGCTGGCCACTGTAAGGACACCGGTTTTGGGATCACGTACCGTGGCTCGTGCCAGCTGTGTCAAGAAAAAAAAAGAACAAAAAGTCAAGTCCCAAGGGAGAAGAAACATCAGCTACAGGTTAGAAAAAGACCATAAAATCCTCTCATCTTAACCAAAATCAACACCTGCTTTTCCCAACTTCAGTCTATCAGCAGATGGAAGTTATAGCCCCAACGCAGGGCTTGTTCCGATCTCACACTAAAACAGTACATGCAGAAACACAAGTGCAATCCATCACCTGCACTCCATCCTGGAAAAAAATACCTGACTGACTGCACAAGCCATGAGATTTCATTAAATCCACAAGTACTGAGCAGGTTTTGATGGTACTTTTTATAAACAGCTGGAGTCAATATTAGGCAAGAGGGAACAACAAGAAATGAACAACATACGAAGCCCAAGTTCTTGGCAAAGAGGGAAATGGCTGGATACTCCATAAATTTAATCAGCCAGCTCCTTATGTGAACTGAGAAAACCCAACCTCATTCTTGGATGAAAAATAACAAGTGAAAACGTTTCCAGAATGAGTTACAAACTACGAAATTATGGGGCAGGCAAATCCATGATGGTGGAAAACTCCTGAGGGCAACTCTCAACATGACTGCGCTCAGATTTTGCAGTTAGAAGATGCCTCAGAACATCTAATTCACAAGGACAGTTTGAGACCATGTCCCTACATTCTGAAGGCAACTCTGCAACAGCACAGTTCACCTACATCTTTTACAGTGAGTAAAGTGAGTAACGCACCATCACCATCGACTGCATCTCTATTTGTAGGAAAACCATGGGATTTGGCCAAACCAGACGGATTGGCTGTGGTGCCAAAGCGATAGAGCACTGGTAACAGCACACCACAGGCCCCTTTGGTTTTATACTTGCAGCTGAGAACAAGAACTGGGACGCTCCTTTCTT
This sequence comes from Jacana jacana, assembly GCA_013400555.1. Lineage (NCBI taxonomy): Eukaryota > Metazoa > Chordata > Aves > Charadriiformes > Jacanidae > Jacana > Jacana jacana. The sequence continues at coordinate 198,996 of VZTM01033363.1, forward strand.
TGACTGTAAACTCAGACCACGTTTAAATTTAACTCCTGCAAACCACAAACACTTTAAATCAGGCCTCCTTCCTTCCACTTAATTATAGGTCACAGAAAGCCTTTTCATTTGCACTTTCTTCAGGGCATGCAGTCATTATTTCCCTCAAGTAAGTCTCCAGCCAGCTTCGCAACCCAGGTCAGCTGTCTTGTCCCTACACCCCAGTTCTTGGCACAGCTCTTCCTGCAATTCTGACTCACTGCTATTTTATACCAGATTTCTCCTGCATAAATCACAACACAAGAGCCAGGCAGGCTGACTGAACGTTGTTCTTCACTTGTACAACCAAGCAGAGCTTCGGGGATATAATTTAGCTTCCCAAACGTTTCATTCTGCTGCCATTTTCAGGCTTGTATATGCTCACTCGATTCCTGCCGCTCGCATTTGACCTAAATCAACTGGAACTCAAATAAGCCTGACTGCATTTGTGTTCTTCCATATCTCCTCTTCCTGATAGGCAGGCTTCTTTATCCAAGGCATACAATCTAAAACTCACTTGGTACAACCAACCGATAAACGCGAGGCTTCCTCCTTCAGGGTGGAGGACGCAGCCCTTATGAAAGGCATTTTCTGGGCTTTGAAGAATTGTAACACGCTGGATCAGTCAGAAACTTCATCCAGTCTTCCTCTTAAAAACCTGTGGTTAGTTTACCATGCACTCCTTTGGCTTTCCCGCTGCAATCCTGTATTGCTGAAAACCTACAGCACCGAGTTCAAAGATATTCAAGTGTCCCCCCTCCACGCCCTATTTTCTCCTCTTCAGGCATGAAGGAACTGCAGGTAACACCCAGAATTTGGGGAATAAAGTTCTCATGTTTTTATGGCAGACCTGTCCCAACACTGTAAGAATTTTCTCGACCCTTCCCAGTCAGCTCTGACCAATTGCCTGAGAAGTTGGAACTACTTTTTGGAACAGTGACTGCGTTTTGCAAACCCCAGTTTGACTAACTTGACCACAGCTACTCTCAAACACGTACAGATGTTGTTTCTCTACAAAAACAAAAAAACATTGGCAAGTGTAAATGGCAGATATTGTTAAAGTGCTTGGACCCAGGGGTAGAAATTTCTCACCACTGCATTTTAGAACAGAGGAAATGCTCATCTTTCCTAGCCCAAAACTAACACACTGCTTCAGAGTTCTGCCTGAAAGCTCCCATGATCACAAGCTGAAATCTCCTGGCTGAAATTAAGCTCTATTTATTAAAGACCATCTCATCACAGGACTTGCATTTTCCACTCTTTCAGTAGTACTGCAGAATTTAAAGCCAGTCCTGCAGCTGAGCTATAGACACTCAGAACAAATCAGTTCTAAGAAACTGATTGTGGGTTGTTGGGTATTTTTAATTGAAAACTTTCATCTGAAACTTAAGGCTACACTATTTGCTGCCTTCTCTTACAGGGACTGATCCCAGCTCTACACTACATAGATTATATAAAGAATTCCTCTGACATTAGTAATATAAACAAAATTCAGCAAGTAAGACCTAAGACTTTCCAGAAAACCTTGAACAAAAGGGGAAAACCAAGCAAAAATGTTAATAGGTGCCTTATTTACGATGTGCTTAATTTGATAAAATAGGTTAAGCGACACGCTCTGTTTGAACCTTTCCATTTTATCTGAAGCTCTTGAAGTTTTATAGTGTGATGTAATAGGAAAAAAGTCTCCATTTATGGAGCTGAGAGTCCTCACTGAGACAGGAGTGTTCCGCCAGCACTCCCAGAGCTGGCTGGTAGTCACACAAGTCCAGCTCCATAAACATCCCAAATTATTAATGTTCTTAGGAAGCATCAGTTTCTCAATTTGTTTCTAACTATTTACATTTACATTTAGAAATACATACAGGAGAGTAATTCCTGACTGGAATTTTAGTAGCTAGAGGAGTGCTGAATGCTGAAATTCATCTATAAAAATGGAAAAATGGAAGAGTTTAGTTTTAGATGCTTGTCAGACCTGACAGAAAATGAAGGTTTAGCATCTACTACTGATCTCACACTGCCATAGGGGTTGGGGGTTTTTGCTAGAAAAGAAACAGACAAGAAATTCCACCTCCAGAAAAAACAGGTGAGATAATTACCAGCTACATTAGGTAGCTGCTTTTTTGTGTGCAGTCACTAGAACCCACACCATGGCTAATAGGTATTGCTCAAAACAAGAGTCCTCACCCAAAACTGCTGCTTTTGAGTTGGATCTACACCTGGCACACCAAAGCTGTCACATCTGCACCTCTGCTGCCCAATAGCCAGCTACCGAGGTGGAAAAGTCAGATCTAAAGTGCTCTGGCAGAGTGACTGCAACGTGCTTTCTACCTTACAAGTACTCCGTCCTTCCCAAATCCCAGATGAGGAATTACTTAAGAACACCAATGATTCCTCCAGCCTGTGTTAACTGTATCACATTATTCCCCAGGCACAGCTGTGTGTGGCTTCAGGGGAACACAGCGGTTCCACTCCTGGATCCACCACGGCATCTGAAACGCCTGCCTCTGTGTGGGTCTTGACTATGGTTTAAAACAGAAGCAGTGGATTCCAGGTTACCTGAGGCAAAAAAAACACCCAAACATCTAGATACTCTTCTAGTGCAATTTAAAACCCCTTTGTCTCTTACCATTTCCGCTGGGATTTGGGCTTTAACTTTCTTTTGAAGTTTGGACACCCACTCCCACCACTGTAAGCCAGTCAGTCATCCACCTTTTGAGGTCTAGCCCGAAGTTTCTAAGCCATTTACTGAGAACTTTGCATAATTAAGTGCAACAACGCATAAATATCTCCTAGCAGCCTGGGCCCTATGGTCCCACATCACCAGGGAATTTTGAAATCCTTCCCCTTGGGCTCACAGCTGCAGTGCATCATCTGCAGTAGGAAACCAGACCCTTCAAAGTCTTTGCCTACTCTTTGCTAACAGGGATTAAAGCACGGAATTAGCAGCCATTAGCGAAATGAAGAGGGGAAACCTACCCGTGGCTTAGCTAGTTGCTTAATTTTCTCAATTTCTTCATCAGACATGACATCATAGTATCGTACAATATGAGGGCTATCCCATTCATCTTCCTCCTTAAAGGGAGCTATGAGCAGGTGAGGGTTTCTGTTCCCGTCGTGGTACCTACAAAACAGCCTTTTCTGTCTTCGAGGTGTCTGAAACAAAACGCCAAACAAAACATTGTTTGCTCAATCACTTTCCACGAACTTAAACCAGGCAAGACAAACACCAAAGTGGGCTTCACTCCACACACCCTGGAAAAGCCATCAGAGCTGACTGGCAAACCTAAGAGGCAAGTATGAGCGATTCTGAGAATCACTGCAAATAAAATAAACCCGACACATGCCACTCAAGATACCGCTGAGCAAAATCTGAAACACTAACCTTTAGCAGAGTTGAACTATAATAGGTTACAGATTAAGCAAAGAACTACACAAACAGCCAGCTGCAGAAATTCTGGTTCTTATAGTTAAGACTATGCAGATGGAATAAATGGATTCCTTTCGCTGCACTGAGAATTAAAGCCACGTCTCTGAAGACATTCAAAACCCCCCTGGAGAAGTTCTTGTGCAATTTACTCTAGGAGGACCTGTTTTTGCAGGGGGGTTGGACTAGATGGTGTCCAGAGGTCCATTCCAACCCCACATCATTCTGTGATTCTGTCTGCTGAGAGGGGCCAGAGACTGGTTGGTCAAAATAGTCCTCTCAGAAGGACGTGCCTTTAACATGCAAAAGGGAAGGAAAAGCTTAACCAGCTCTCGGTGGAAAAAGCCTCCTGGTATATTGGGACAGCCAGCAACTGAAATGGTTGAGGAGAATCAGTTTTCAACCACCTTTAAGAGGTACAGTTGAGAGTTTTTTTCTGTCTAGGATTAACAGCCAAAGACAGAGAGGCCAAGACATAAGGTAAAAATCTCAGCCTGGGCAGAACTGGACTTCATTTTTTTCCTTAAAAAAAAAACAACCAACTTCCCAAAATGCAAAGTTCAGCACCCCCCAGCAAGCTTGGTCACCCTTATGCAAAGGCAGCAGAGCTGGGAAAGCCCTGCCTTTCTCTTACCATTTTAACCCCTTCACCTCTACAAAGTGCCTCATAGATGTCACGCTCTGGCAAGTAGTCAAGAGGCCTCTCGTAGGCACCACTTTGCACCACTGGTTCTGTCGTCATCATCGTCTTGTTCACCAAGTTCTGCTTCTCCTTCTCCTCCCTCTCCTTCTCCAGCAATTTCTCAAAGTACCTCAGGTTACTGCCCGCTCTCTCGTGAGTGCTGTCTTCATTCAGAGAAAAACAGACAGAACCAGTGACTTATGCAACCACAGGAACTGTTAATACGAACAGGTCTTTGTATCAAGACCCAGCAACAATTCTCTCCTTCCTAAAGCATTACCAGGTAACCAAAGGCACTGGCACTGAAAAACAGCACTGGGAAGTTTCTGCCTTCACAGAGGAAAGACAGGCATAACCTGTGAAAGAATCATTTCTGGAAGGACCTATGACAAAAGCTGTATTTTGGGATAAAAAAACCGCAACAACAACAAAAAAAAACCCAAGCAGGAGATTTTTGTTTTCACACCCCTCCTTTTCTCTCAACATCTGTAGCTCTTCCTTTGTCTAATCCATCATGGAAGGCCACCAGGTTGGTCGTGGCTACCCTTGGTGAAGCCATGCCGGCTGTCTCGAATCACCTCCATTCTCTACATGCCTTAGCAGAGCAGAGAGGCAAGGCTGACAAGTCGGGAGTTCCCAGGGTCCTCCCTTCTACCCTTTGTATAAACAGGTGTAAGGTCCAGTAACATCATCAATAGTTCTTTACTGCCACAAAGAAGGTGGTAAAAGGTCCTCCTTAAGTCCAAAGAAACAATTCCTTGTTCACCACAAGGTGAGACGCAGAACAGCTTCTTTCCCTTATTACCCTCCCAGGGTCATTGTGTTTATCTTGTTCTACTAACCCAGGCGGCCACAGAAGTAACCACTCATTAGAGCACGGGCTAATAGTGGCCAGATAAGAAGGTGAGCCCAGGGCAGAGGAAGCTGTTGCTCCCAGAAGGGACTGCCAAGTCTGCTCCACTGTTTGGTGCCGATAAGGATGTGCATTCTGCTATCAGTGCTAAACTGTATTGTTGCAGAGGGAGCTAGATGCAGTGCACACTCACATCCTTGTAAATGTTAATCTATGAATTCCTGTGTCTGCAGAAATTAGACTGATACATATTTTTCAACAGAAAGGCTTCACCCACTCCCAGGATGCAGCTAACATCTAAATGAAGAACAGCTGATGGAAAACACATACAAATCTGTAGCACAGTAGATGTTAATTTTAATTGGAGAGGATAAGCCTTTCCACTGCAGGAACTAGGCAAAGCTGTGTAGGAAGTGATGCTTATTTGCTAACTCAAGAGAAAGCTAGAAACCCACCAGAGAGAAAAAGGAGGTTTGAAGAAAATCAATCTGTTCTGAATATTCAGAAATAAATACTTGCAGATCTCAGGCAAAGTATTATTCTGGCATCAAAGAGTATCTGCACTGAGGAGCGAAGGGAAATATGTGTAGTCAGCCAGACTTTACAGAAGACCCAGCACTGCCTAAATCTGTGGCAGCCTGAGACAACCCCGGCTTTAACCATCACCAAACGCAACACCTCAGTAACACCGAAGCAAATCACACGGGTGCAGTGAGACACACATCTGGTCTTGGAGCAATAGCAGCATGGACAATAAGGGAGCTTGTTAAAGATACCTGATGCATAAGTAGACTGTTTGGTTTCTATCTCCAGGACCTAATTTTATTACAAGTCCTCTAGCAGGATTATCCTTCCAGTCAGCTCACCAACATGGATGGGCCGTGAGCGCTCTCAGCTCTGTTGCTGGCAACACTCCCCAGCGCTAGAATAACATGGTTTTTGTTCTTACCAAGGGATATCAGACGCCTGGTAAGCTCCATGGCTCTGTGTAAGTCTCCAAACTGGAAAACAGCATAGCTGAGATAGTCTAGGATCTCCACTTTGCTGACTGTTGTATCCTCCCCCTCGTCGTGTTGTTTTAAGGCTTGTTCCATCCAGAGCACTGTGTGATAGTAGTCCCCGTCATTGTAAGCAGTCTTCCCCATACCAAAGCAGTCACCTACTGTCAAAGAGGATTTATATTTTGTTCCTAAAAAAAAAAACAAACAAAAGACAACTTTAAGCAAGAGTTGCAGAAGCATCTTTGCCTTCAAATACACGGGGTACATTGAGGGGTATCTGTAAATACACGCTCTTATCATCCAAACAGGATTCTAAAAGACAATGGTTTGACAGTATTTCAGGTTCTGTACTCAGCTGATCACCTTCAGAATTAAAGATTACATTCTAAAGATTACATGCCATGGCATTATTTCCTTTGGAAAGCAAGAGAAGCTTAACATAGCAATTACAGTGCTATGCTACTGCGCTTCCCCTTGTGGACAAAGGCAGAGCAGACTAACAGCTTAACAGATTTTAGGGAACCTCCAAGTTAAGACTGTTAGATGACCAGAGAAGACTGGCTACAGGCAGAATCAGCTTGTTTGCTCTTTACTGGAGATGTATATTTGTGCATAAGCAAGCTGGTTGTTATTTAGACAAACCGGGTATCCATTTGGCTGTCACCGTGCACTGAGTTCCGGTTGCTCCAGCTCAGCAGATGGACAGATAAGACTTCAAATTAACTTCACTGTTACATGTAATAACTAACCCTGCTTTGTCAACTCATCTACCCATGTTCTAATGATGCCTATTCAGTTCATAACCAGCGTGTTACTGGCAACCATAACCTTTCAGTAAGTCTCTGAGTTGCTGAAGTAGCAGCAGCAACAAACATTTATCAGGACCCAGCTGCCAAAACACTGAAGCATCCCAATATACTTTCCAAAAGATCTCTCTGTGGTGAAAAGAGGGAAAAAAAAGAAAGGTTAGTCCCCATTTTATGGAAAGAACAGGGACAAAATGATTCAACCAGAGCCCAACCATGAGCAAAAAAGCACAGAGCCAAGCTTTGTAGGAGCCATCAAAGCCATGAGTTAGGGAGCAGCTCCTTCCCTCGGTTCATACAGTACAGGGGACAGGAAGCACTGGCAGTACAGGGTAAGCAGCACAAGAAAGTGTTACTATAAAAATCATCATTTTCTTTGAAAGCAATTTTGATTAAAAAAACAAAAACAAACCCCAAAAAATGCTCCTCGAGCTGGTCACTGCAGACCATGGCACCTTGGCTCGGGTGGGACTAACCTCAAGGCTGCCCTCAATGTCCTCAGGCGTCTGAGCCGCACAGACTTTCAGCACCGAGGTTCTTCCTCTCTAAAAAAATCCTTTTTCGGTAGTGAGGGTTTAAGGATGCTACCACTTCCTTCCTTCTGAAGTAGGGGAGACATTTGTACTCTTACCTGGTAAGTTTCCTCGAGAGAGAGTTTCAGGATCCAGTTTGTAGGTGTCCTGCAGGCGCATCAGAGCCTTCGCGGCCCCGGTCTCGTCTTCCTCGGTTGGAAAAAACTGCCGCTGAATTGTGAGATTTGCAATAAAGCCTTTGGAGTAAGAGAGAAAGATGTTACTTCCAGAGTTTGAATAAATATCAGCACCAGATTAACACAGATGAAGGAACATATGCTGCTCTTGGGAAATGAGATTCAAATAATACGGGTTTAAAGCCTCTTATTAGGCTCTCAAGTTACAGAAATATTGTTTTCTGTCTCATTTTAAGAAATACAGCTCATGAGCAAGAAATAAAGGATAAATGACTAAACCCCCTCATTTTCTCGTGCCACACAATCACTAAAGTACAATGTGAATCTAACGATCTTCGTTCTCCTCTAATGTCTTCTACCATGAAAACTGAATAGCTTTCCTCAGTTCTCTGCAATATCCAGAGACAACTGCAGATCACAGTCCTGGGCAATAACTGCAGACTCTATTAGAGAGTCTGTAAATTCCAACCTGTAAAGCTATGGGAGCTTTTCAAATCTCAGCTCAAGGGACAGAGACGCTCATCCAGGATCCCCTAAGTAGGGGCAGGACCATAGTCAGTCAGAGGCTTTTAAACCTGACAGGTTGAGAAATAAAATTAAATGTGCTGCATAAATATATCAGGGCTGCACTAGAGGTTGTTTGGGCAGAAGTGGGGGGAAATCAACTGAAGGAAAACCACCCAGCCATTTCCAATCATGCAACAAGTACAACTAGAAAAGGAAGCCTTTAGAAAAAGAATTATTGACAGAAGTACTCAATAGAATCAAATACTTTATTTTCATCCATGATGACTATTCCACAAGGCAATAAAAATCTTGGCTGGAAGAAACCTCCAAATACTTAAACTTTAGCATATGCACAGTAGAAACGGAAAACATGCAATGTTCTGCCTGAAAAACATCACCTCTTCTCCCTGACTTTCAAGGAGTCCAGTAACAACAAACCTGCATTTTTAAAAAGCAAGCTATGGAAGCAAATTTAGGCAGATGTTTTGGCAACAGGATGCAAAAGTAAAGATCAGCACTGGAAACATTTGATGTAGAAGGTCTGTATATTACGCTGTTATCAACAGAGTGAGAACAACATCTGCCAACTGCTACTACTGAGGCTGATATGAATTCCTTTGCCAATTCATTATGGATCTCGCATTTTGATTTTAAAAGTCTTATCTACTGATCAACATGGTCAAATAACAATAATTGCCAAGAAAAGCAGAAGATGGGGAAAGCAGATTTTACCTCAGGGGAACATAAAGCTCAAGACCAGGCATAAAGCCACAGCTGCCACCAGAGCTGACCACTTTGGTATAGCCCATTCTCCTCCTTGCCCCAAACAGCACAAGCTGAACAAAATGCAACAGGCCTAAAAGGGATGATAGTTTGTTTGGGCTGTGACAGATGTGTTCCAGTAGCAAGTTTCACCCACTGGGGTAACCCGTAAACAAGAGGCCAGTCCTTAGTTTAAGTTTCAAACAAACTTGGCAGGAATATTTAAACCACAGCTGACTTTGCAGCTTTCCAGAAGGCAAGGAGCATAAACAACTGTGTTGTGATGAGGCCACCTCCCACCGACACCTTCTCCCCTGGAACTCCTTACCATTTGTTGTATCCTGAAGAACCAGGTTTTCCAATTCCAGCCAGTCAGTATTTAAACGCTTCACCAGCTTATAGGCATTCACAGGATGTGCCAGATACCCTTCTGGATCAGAGGTTGATTTGCTGGTCAGTACATCCATTTTTTCAGCCCAGCTGGAACGAGAAGTGTCCTCCTCAGTCTGAGACCAGCTTACCAACACGTCCTCCTTCTTAAGTCATTCCAATTACACAGCCAGAGCCAATTTATTGCTGCTTTTGCCACCATAGCCAGCTTTCAACTTCACATGGATGAAGTGAAGTGCAACTGATTTTTTTAAAAAGTTCAATAGTCTTTCTTTTAAGAAATTTGTCTTGCTCCTTACTGTTTTAAAGCTTTACTACAGAGGTCATGCATCTCACTTGCAATGAGTCTCGGCCATCAATTTTCAGCATGCTGCCCTTCAGAAAATAATGAGAGAGAGCACCCAGTCACTGGGAGAGTCACTTATCTCTCTCAGCAAAAACACAAGCACAAATAAAACCCCAAGAGCTTTTTCAGCTGTATGGAAACTAGACCATAAGCTTTGATTTTCGGAGTGGCGACCCTCTGATACTCCAGAGGCAGCGCTGGCAGTCACCTGAATTGCACTGTCGGTCCGCTGAGGAAATACTAACAAGATCTAGCAGCAAAGAGTGGTGACAAAGAGGTGCTGTGTCACTGAGCACAGACAGGCTACTTTGTCACCTTGCATCATGCAGACCTGTCCCCCTACCTTTTGATCTGAGCAAGCTTGCTCTCTTCTGCTCGGATATATTCCTTTAAAGACTGCACCAAGTCTTTCTCGGCGTAAATCAGGTCTGTCATTTGACCTAAAAACAGTATGAGCAAAGGTTAATCAGCCCGAAAAAGGAACAATTTCCAGCAGCACAGGAGACAGACTTTAGATGCTCCAGGGCAATTAAAACCACCACAGAGACCAGAGAAATTAAGGGCAGGCACTTCAATGCCTGTGAACCACAACAGCTGTTCCACACACAGGCCTGGCATTCAAATGCTTCGAGGGGCTTTTCAAGTGCCAACTTCAATGGCACACGCAGCTTCGCTGTGACCCGTCCGCTGCCTCCCGATGGCTTTTGATTTCACAGTTGCATGCACGACAAGGAAAAGGAGGGTTTGACGTTAATGCAGCTCTTGAGTCAAAGCAACAAAGGATCCAAGGTGTTGCCAAAGCATCTGTTCCACATATGCATTCAGATTAGGTCACACTAATAAATTATTAGCCTAACTATTGGCACCACTTAGAATTACAGCTTTTCAATATGGGTAACTGTGGAAACGCAACCTAACGTTAAGTACAGAGGAATTTCAGACTGATGTTTATAGAGTGAGACACACACACTCTCTCTCCTGATTAGCATTAGTGGAAATTCCTAGCACATCAATCCTAATTGCTATGACAAACCGCGCTCTCTAAACACCGAACACCAAAAGACCGGATGGGATTTATAAATGCAGCCACAGCTTTAGTTTCAGCATTCCAAAGCAGCTATTAATGAGGCATGATTAAGCAGAAGGAAGTCAGCAGGCTGGGCTACCCTCAGAGTTAGGAAAGGTCCAGGAGTAGCTACGTGTAAAGAAAAAGCAGTCCTTTACAGTAAGTTTGTACCAGAATCTACTTCACTTGTGAAAAGAGAGAACCAAATAACGTGCATGTAGTGAAATGCTGTTTAGCCAGTTTGGGAGCACGTGCTGGGGCTCAGCAGTGAAACACCTCCCTGCCTTGCTCCGCCGGAGCGGCTCCGCACCACGGTGCAAAGTAAACCACAGGGAGCTTGGAGTTCTACCATTCAGAAATAGCCTCCACCGAGCTCAAAGCATGTTCTGGAGCACATCCAATCGTAGCTGATCCGTCTCTATTAGGGGAGTAAATTCCCCACACTATTCCACAGGAAAACAGTAGGCCAAGTCATAGGAGACAACTCAGTTTGTGCTCATCTCTAGGCTCTACCACAGTCATGTGCTGTTCTATCACAGTTATTAGATCACAAGAATTGTCATAAAAAAATCAATTTGTTTTCAGGATTTATAACAATGTGAATTCTTCAGGATTTACTCAGGTCTTACAAAACACACAAAACTTTAATCTTTCCTTCCAGCTTTTTGAGAAGACAGGAGATTCCAGGTTCTCCAGAAGAAAGTTTTTCACGTATTTATCCCCTCAATTCTTTTCATAAATCATAAATTCAGGACTAAGCTTTTTAGCATAAAGCTCATACTGTGCTCAAGAGAAGAGATGAACAATTCTTAATATAACATAGGAACTCTCTTGTTTTACTGACACCCCCCAGAGAAGCCATGTGCTTCGACTGCAAACTTTTAACTCGTTTGGGAATCGCACTATGTCACGACATCACGCATTAGTTCTCTCCATACCTATGGAGGTGAAGAACTCCGCTTCTGTCTGCCTGATCAAGAAAACACAGGTGAAGAACATCAGCTGCAGCAAGGGCTTCATCTTCCAGACAGCTCCAATCTGTAACGAATTAAAAGGAAGAGGAGGAAGAAAAATTATTACTTAATTTGTGAGAAGAAAGCCTCAAGGTATTAATCTTCATCTTTAGTAACTTCACCCCCGTGAAAGTGATTTATCACAGAATATCAGGGATTGAAAACTTATCCAGTCCAATCCCCCTGCTGGAGCAGGAACACCTAGAGCAGGTCACACAGGAACACATCCAGGTGGGTTTGGAATGTCTCCAGAGAAGGAGACTCCACCACCTCCCTGGGCAGCCCCTGCCAGTGCTGAGCCACCCTCACCCTGAAGAAGTTTTTTTCTCGTATTTAAGCGGAACTTCCTCTGTTCCAGCTTGCACCCATTGCCCCTTGTCCTACCATTGGATGTCACTGAGAAGAACCTGGCTCCAGACTCCTGGCACTCACCCTTTACATATTTATAAACACTAATGAGGTGACTCCTCAGTCTCCTCTTCTCCAAGCTAAAGAGACCCAGCTCCCTCAGCCTTTCCTCATATGGGAGATGCTCCACTCCATCATCTTGGTAGCCCTGCCCTGGACTCTCTCCAGCAGTTCCCTGTCCTTCTGGAACTGAGGGGCCCAGAACTGGACACCATATTCCAGATGAGGTCTCACCAGGGCAGAGTAGAGGGGGAGGAGAACCTCTCGCGACCTACTGACCACTCCCCTTCTCATACACCCCAGGATGCCATTGGCCTTCTTGGCCATGAGGGCACAGTGCTGGCTCATGGCCATCCTGCTGCCCACCGGGACCCCAGGTCTCTTTCCCCTGTGCTGCTCTCAATGTCTTTCTCAGTGTCTCTCTTTATGTCCTTCAAAGACTGAATTCTAATCGGTACAGCTCGACAAAGTCTTTTTAACCACAGGAGCTGCTAAGTGTCTCAAACACTCTCTGGTGTACTCTTTGGGATTTACACGGACGACACTGCAGCCCCTGGAAAGCCCACGACAGAAGTCATGGAAGCAATGTATTTGTCCAGAGACAGCGAGAACAAGATCTTCTGCAAGGGCAGCTCGATGCCTTCCACATCACGAATAATTATGGCTGAAAAAAATAGGAGAATACACAGACTTGTACTTCAGTCCAATAATAATAAATGTCTAAATTAAACGGTCAGACTCGGAGCACGCTGTGGAACTCAGTTATGTAAAAGCTGCCTAGAAAGATAAACAGCAGGGAAGCCAAATAGAGAACTATGGCGTTGAGGAGTGTGGAAGTGGCAGCGATGGCTGGAAAAGTTGAAAGTGAAATTTCCAACTCTCCTCATTCAAGGTGCATCATCTGAGCCTATTGGGGTCGGGGCATAACAGCCCTTGTGACTTCTGTATTTCAAAGCTTCAAAACCCAGTCCCTCGAGATGCAGACTGAAAGCAGACTACGACATTTCTAAGATCGCAGCCCACCGAGGGCATGGAAGAGAAAGCCAGTCTGCACAAACAAGTGAAATAAGGCATGCAAGGTCCACACAGAAGAGCCCTCTGGGAGCTGTAATTCTCTTGGTAGATCTTATGGCCAGGACCTGCCTCTTCCAGAGAATTTATGAGTCTGCACTACACTTGGATGAGCCCACAGCTCGCTCCAGAGATGCCTGTTCGCCAAGCAGGACCAGCCACCGCAGCCAGCCCTCGCGTATGAGCACTGCTGCTCAGCAAACACCCAGCTCTCCTAACACCCAGCAACGGTGGCAAGAGGAAGAGGACAACTGTTCACCTTAATCCAAGGAGCAATGATTCTTTTTTCCTACCCATTGCAACCAGGTAAATTGGTGGCTGGAAACAACCACTTGCAACCTGCTCTTACTCCAGACACAGTAAACAACATGCAGCTCTTTGGGGCAAAATGGAACCACCTGCATCTGATGAGAGAGGGGGATGGAGCGGAGAAGGGAAGGAATGGAATATCCTAAAGTGGGAAGGTATTAGCAGCAAGTGGGAAGGTATTAGAATAAGGTAATTTTGGAACAACTCTAGCTCGTTGTCCCTTGGGCTCCACATATCTGCCAGCACAACACAGGACAGAAGGTAGAGGGTGGATACCACCCTTTCCTGATGGGCTTTTCAAGCCTCACTCTCAGCTGAGCTGCCTGGTGCCACGGCCATCACCACCCAACACACCATCAGTGACATTACCAGCACCAAGAACACCAGGAACAGCTGTGTTCTTTGCTCTGTATTATCAGACAGCAAGGCGGTTGTTTTCAAATTATGCTTTTGATTGCCTTAAAAAGGCTACAGGAGGAATCAGCAGCATTTACCACAGCGGTTCACAAGCACGAGTAAGCAGGACAACGCCTCGCAGCATCATAAGAAGTCTTCTCCTTTTTCCCCTCTTCTGTTTCTCACCCCCCTGCAAACCACGTATTCCCAAACTGCTTGTTTAAGTTAGTTCAGAACTAGCACATGGGTAATCTGAGAACTGAGTAAAGCCCAATGAATAGTACCACGCAGAGGTCTGCCAAGGCTAGAAGCCACAATAAGTGATGTAGCAGGAAGCACAGCAAGTCAAGAGCGCTTGGGAAGTACATTAATTTGGCTATATTAAGCCACAGCTGTCCATCTGCATAGGCTGTCGTCCTTTCCCGGAGTGGTTTTTTGGATGCACTACATGAAAGCCTGGCAAAACAATTACAAGTGAATTTTTCCAGTTAAAACAACACAACTACATTCTCTGCCCTGCACCTCCCCACCATGTTCTGTCATGGCTGGGGATATCTGCCAAGAAGAACACTTACTACAGCTAGCAGCTTCTCCTCTTCATAGCAGATCATTAACAGCTTTGCCATCCTACTCAGGCTTCTTGAGTCAATAAACAGAAACCTCAGTAAATAGAGAAACGGGCTCTTGCTTGAACAAGCAGGACACCTGGCTGCAGGGTTCTCCAATTGTTTGCAGACGTTCTCTTGTTCTCTTCACAGCTGTTACAGCCCAAATAACGAGTTACGGGAGGCTGAGCATAATGGTATAACCACACTCTTGGAGAGCAGGAGCATGTGCATACACACACGTACACATGCCCACCCCACCTCCTACATTAGGGACATTAGCACCTCCTACCTCAATAACTAAATTGAGACAAACGTTTCTGATGAGTTTTACTCAAACAGAGAATGGAAGAACTTAGTTGCATAGAAATGCCAGATAAGAATCCTGTGTAGGACAAACACTGCCTACGTTCCTGGCTTTTTTTCAACAGCACCTTCAAATGGAGCAGACATCACTCTGGACAGGTGAACTTGAGATTTCTTTTTATTTAAGCTGAGAATAATGACATCCCTCCGCAACACACTGAGAAGGTTTGAGCAGAGCCCATGGGCTCAGTTCAGCCTTAGGCTAGAAGAGCCCTCTGTGCAGAAGTCAGAGCAGGCTGTTGATGTTGCCCTGAGCCAGGGGTCTGAGACAGCCCAGGGAAGAAGTGTGGTGGCCAGGCTCACAAGGCTACATCTAATCACATCAGAACAGAGACCCTGAGGCCACCCATTCCTCACAGATGAGCACTTACCCAACTGCCTCGCTTGAGGGACTGTCCTCACTGTAGCAAGAAGCTGCTCCAGCAACACTGACAGGGTTATAACTTCTCCACATACAGCAAGAGATGCTTAATGCTTTGCTCCTTTCCTTCACTTAAACCTGCCCAGCCAGCCAACCACACTGGTATTGTGCAAACACAAGACCTCAGTGAATCGTTGCTCCCACTGGAAAGAGCGCTGTCAGACTTCAGAGAGCACTGGGCAGAATCAAAAAAAAAAAGGTTCTTCTAGACAAAATAGACCAGGATGGAATTTCTCCCCACCAGTCAGGTTATTTAATAAAGAATTCAATCTTTCTAAAAATTCTTCATCAAGAAGATATAAAACCATGGACCTGACTTACTTGTAAAGGAAACGTCGCTTGCACAGCTACCAAGGTCACCAGTTTCTCACCCACTCTGAATTTCATTTCCACTCATGGGGGGGGATTCAGGCCAGCTCCCACACAAGCCAAAGGAAGGACTTTTTTCAGGTCAGGAGAGGAAACAAATGCCTATTGCTCATTCAGTCCCTCCTGGGCTCCCGTTGCTGATCAAAGCGATAAGCTGCAGTCTCCTTTGCAGGCCATCGAACAAGAGCCCGACACTCACAGAGCCTTCCCTTAGACAGGAGGCAGCACCATGTACGCCAAAGCTAGAGGCCTAGCAAACACGAACCTCTCTCTTTACTGCCCAAAACAGCCTCAGCAAGTACCATTCAGCTGACACAATGGTGTATAAGGGAACTTGAGCTGCATTCTGCAGCTTTTCTTTTAAAACAAGGTACTAGTGATAGCACACAGGACAGTGCAACTTGTGTTTTCAACTACCTGACGGCTGATCATTCGCTCGGGATGTCACTTTTCATTTCCAGAAGTGTCCATAGAAGAACAAAACAAGTCAGAGGAAACCCTCCAATTGCCTGGCAGCCTAACTACCAACAGGGACTAACAAAAGCCAGTCCATCATCCAGGCTCCAGATTTGCACTGACTTCTCATGCAGAAGAATTAAACTAAGTGGAACCGACATCAGACCAGTCTGCGCAATTTAAAGAATAGAAGTCATGCCCCTTATTGGTGCTTATTATGGCAAACTGGGCCACAGTGTGACTCTTGCTGCATTGTGAGCTCTCGTTTTGGTCACATGAACTCCAGAAAAAAAACCCACAGCATTGTTCCAGTCCACCACTTGGATGTGGTAGACTTCCTTTGCCATCGGGCTTCTCCAGGAGAGGTGTGGAACCAGGGCGTGATTTAGCTGCTCCAAAAAACTACCAGCAAAGTCTCCCAAAAGACAAGGTGGGGGAGGAAAGTTTCACAGGGTTAACTTCAGCCCCTGCAAAGGCATTTCTTTCTAAGTCTATATTTCAGTCTCCAATCCACAAATCTCAGGTGACATTACCTCCCAGGCACTCCAGGACAGTGATGCAGTTGGGTAACGGGTACAACAGATAGATCAGAAGTGAGAAGAGAGCACTCAGGGCGCAATACTTCATTGATCCATACAGAATTCCAGCTGAAAACCTGCATATCATCACTGGTCAGCAGACTGCCAGCTCACTGCTTCAGAACCTTACCAACTCCGAGCACAAATCACAGCAGAAGTCACTGCTCTGCCAGCATCTCTGGTCATCAGCCATTCTCTGTGACACATCTCCTTCACGGCAAACTCTAATTGCTCCTAACAGATCAAATTTTCTATTTCTTCAAGGTTTTTGATTTGTTTGGTGGTTTTAGGTCGGTTTTGGTTTGCTTGGGGTTGTTTTGGTGAGGTTTTTTTTTGTCGTTTTCTTCAAGAAAACACAACAATGGTTTCTTCCAAGCAGTTAAGGTGGCCTACCGGTCACTAACTGGGTTCCACTCTTACAGACCCACACTTTACTACAGGGGAATAAAGTTTTGTGGGACCAAGTAACACATACCTAGATACTGTCAGCAGCTGATCAATATGCCATTTTTCTGAACCATCACAACGCACCAGCTTACAAGCTGAGAACACAAGTAAGGGTTAGAGCCTGCCTCCTCTTCTGTGCTTGCCCGTGGTATAAAAGGCACCTGGAAAATCATTGCTGCAATAGCTGCTTCCACACGTGTCTAAATTTAAAATGCCACGGTGAAACCCAACGAGCAAATCACTACTTCAAAGCCACCTCAGGCCACAGGCGGGTTCTTGGCACACACACAGCTGAGGCCCACATGCCAGGCACAGAGGGAATGGTCCATCCTCAAAACCAGCAATTTGAGGTTGGACTCTTGGATGAGACAGGTTTGCCTGGGGCTCCTCCAGATGCCAGTGCCTCCCACCCACCGTCTTACTGCTTGCAGACACGGCAAGAAGCACTGAACTGACCCTTGGGACTCGATGATCCTCTTCCAACCTGAATGATTCTATGATTCTATGAATGCACAGCTGCTTTCAGCCCCTTTTCCCCTCCTCAAACAATGGAGCTTCAAAAGCAAGCAGCAACCTGATATCAGTATCGGTGGCTGGGGAGAGGGCTAATTATGTCAAAATGGAAAATATTACCAAAAAAACCTGCAAGGCTGCTTATATGCTTTAGAGCCAAAAAGATGAGCTGAATTGTAAGCTGATTTTCAGGGTGTTGCCGAGGAAGAGCTTCTCTCAACACCATAAAAAAACGTCCTTGCTTGTAGCAGTATTTCACATCTTGCAGATTAGCCTGTCACACCAGCCAGGAGACGCCTGGCACACTACAGCAGCTATGAAACTTTTTAAAATATATTAATTTTATCTTAAGACAGCAAGCCTTCACCACTGGCTGAAGGCTTTGAAACAAGCGATTCAGGGCCAAAGCTCATTCTCTACGTAAACCCAGATGCTCCCACACTCAACCGCTCCCCTGACCAGCAGAACTTTGGATTTAAACGCCCGTCATCGCCCCACCCAGACCACAACTGCCCTATCTCACCCCGGGATTCACGGGGCTGCCAGCACACGCATGCAGTTAGTCACCTTGCCACGAATACCGTCCCTCAGTCATACCCAAGGAGACACAAAAGGCATCCCTCCCTGTCAGTATTAGGTGCCTCCTCGCTAATTGAGTTCCCTCCACCATCAAATAACTGTTTCCCAGCTCCTTCCTTGGATTTACTGCTCAAAATGGCTTGTGCCAGCATCACCACCTTCCTTGCCAAAGGCTCTAACGTGCATCTGAAAACAATTATAATTGCCTAGCAAATCATACGCCACGATTGCCTTGTATTTTTCAAGGCAAGCCAAAAGAAAAGGAGGAAAAGCTGTTTGTTTGCACGCATTAACAAGGATACAGTACATTCCTGCAGAACTGCAGGCATTTCTGCTAATACAGCTTGTTATCCTTTGTTATAACCTTGGAACCTAGAAGCATCTCAATTAGCTTGCAAGAGTTATGGCTTTTGTTGTTTTTAAACCATAGAAAAAAAAATGTCTCTCTTCTGCACTCCAGCAGGCAAGAAAAGTCATGGTAGACTAAGGCAGAGCAAATCTGACTGTGTCTTCCTCTGCAGCATCTGCAAACTCACCCCAGAGTCAAACCCCACACTGCCAGCAGAGACAGGACAGCAAGACCACACGCTCCTCTCTCATTAGACCTTATTCCTCAGCATTAGAGTTTAGACTGCATTTTACCGTGCAAAGCCCCTAATTTTAGTGCATCACGATACTTAACACAGCCTTCCATATGCTCTACAGCATTAAAAAAAAAACCAACAAACTTCCTGTTCAGAAAGAAGGGGAGGGGGGTTAGCATATAAAAATGGTCTGCCGTCAGTGAACTGTTTCTTTCCGTTAATATCAGCGATTTCATTAAAATCAGACATTATCTCAGAGGCGTGTGGGCTGACTCTATTCGAAGATCACCCTAG